>VXAC01000790.1:2168902-2212596 GCA_013399225.1 Rhipidura dahli | reverse complement strand
TTGGGTGGTGTTTTTTTTTTTTTTTTTTTTTGGCCAAAGCATCTGTCTGTGCTCAGGACTTCAGGAGTGTGGAGCAGGGTGTGGAGGAAAGGTCCCACTACAAAGGAGCTGAAGACATCCACAGTGCTTTGCAGATTGGATGTGGGGTGGCTGGTCCAGCCTGGGCCCATTGTCTTGAGGGGAAGAGCACAAGGAGGCATTGTGGAGAGATTTAACCATGCCACAACGCTTTTGGCTTTGCAAGAGAAGGGATCCCCTTCTTCTCTTTAGCCAAGGAGGCTTTTAAGAAGATATGACCTTCTTCTTCAACTCTTGAGCTGAAGTAGGGCTGTTCCTTTGGGTAAATGCACTTGCAGGATAAAGGTGCAGATGGTTCAGGTCCTGGTCACTGCTGTTACAACATGCTGTGAGACTAAAGCACAGCTTGGCACAGCCACTGAGCCCAAGCCGATTATGCGAGAAAGTAACACATGAGCAAATTCAGGGTGAGGCAGAAGAACATGATGGGATTTAAAAATCTCAGCCCTGTTATTAATTTCTCTGGAAAAGGTGAACTAATGATACTACTTTTAATTCATTAGTATTTAGGCTAAAAATATGTTGGCTCTGAAAGAAAATTATAAAGTGGAAGATGTAATAAAATCTCCCCTTTCCTCCTCCTCTTAAAAAAATGTTTTGCACAAAGACAATTCACTGATTAGAAATGAAAGTTGTAGTCCCATGGGGCCAGGTTGGAATTACTGCATACCACTTGCCTTTGAAATCAAGGCCTCCAACCTTAATGTCCAGGTGGGGAATTCCGGTGGCTTTACTCTAATCCAGGCAAATCTGAAATCCAACCCTGTTGGGAGGAAACAATGTGGGAAACAGATTCATCTTGATCTCGGCTTTGTGCCTTGGAAAACGATTAAGACCAACTGTTAAGCAGCTCCCGATAGAGTTCACAAACCTGCCGGCCTCTGTGTGACACAGATTTCTCAGTTCAGGCTTTACCCCTTAAAATAACAGATGGAAATGATACGGTTAAACTACAGAGTGGGTTTCCGTTATTCCACAGTTGTTTAAATATTACTTCTGTTGTTGAAAAGTATTTTTAATCTGATTGCTTTGCTGCAATGATTTTTTTTTTTCCATTTTCTGTTGTTACTTTAACAATATCAAACCCAAACAATTTAATGCTATTGACAGGCAGCCACTGTCGCTCCTGTGAGAGCGATGTCCTGAGACACTAAATCCTGTGTGGCATCACGGAGGTCACACACATGGTCCTATCAAACCCACGCAGTGGGGTTCCTTCTATACCCTTTTTCCTGTCCCGATCTCAGTCAAGATAACTGGTTTTATAGCAGCTTTTGAGGATTTCAAAGTGATTTAGAAAATCAAGTCCTTTGAGGTAGAAAAGTATTCATGTTCTGCACATAAATAGAAGCGGGAAGCAGAAAAGCTGCTCTTTGTTAAAGCTTATTTTGGCAAATCTGTGAAGAAAACCAGGGGCTTGCAATTCCATTTACTGACATAGCTGTTAAGAAAATGTCCTCCAGAGAACCTGCTTCTATAAGATTTCAGACCTGGCGAATGCTGGAAGAACATCCTGGCCTTGCAGAAGCCTCCTGAAAATGAACCTTTAACAGTTTGGAGGTCTTTATGTTCCTGCAACACTGGTTAAGGGAGGGTGTTAAGAAAATAGTAACCAAACATTAATGTAGTCTTTATCATTCTTATTTTTCTTATATTTATTGGATGTGGTTACAATCAACACCTGTGAGTAGGAAAACTTGTTGCTGGTTTGATTTTCAAGTAATTTTGCAAGTAGTTACTAGCAGATTTGTGAAGTTTGGCACCAGTCTATGCTATTTAAGGGTGGGATTTCAAAAGCTTCCAGTGGAATTCGGAGCACAGATCCCTCCGTTTCTCCCCTGCAAATAGACGTTTTATTCTTTATAGTGGATTTATCATTATTGCAGTTTTGGCAAGAATGTATCAGCAAATTTTGTTTAACACCATTCCTCAGCATTCCATTACTTAAAAGGCATGGATTGCTTTGTTCTCCCTTTTTAAACAGCCCATGCAGTAGGTGATTTTTTAAAGTGCGATTTAATGTGCAGTATTGTGCACCTCTTTTACACTGTGTCAAGGATAAAGGGATTGATTCTGGTCTTCTTTTTATTTTTTATTCTGAAAATAGTTTGCTAAAGCCCTGTGTGTATGTATGTGCATGCGCTGGCCACCAGTTGAGCTCCATGCTGTAGGCAGAGTTCATGTTTCTTGCTAGGACCAGGAGGAGCCAAGAAATCAGAAGAATCATAGAATCATAGAATGGTTTGGTTTCGAAGGGACCTTAAAAGTAATTTTGTTCCAAACCCCTGCCATGGATAGAGATAACTTCCACTAGACCAGGTTGCTCAAAACCCTATCCAGCCCAGCCTTGAACACTTGAAGAGATGGGGTAGGCACCACTTCTCTGCAAGTCCCTTTCAGCCTTAAAATTGAGGCAGAAAGCTTTGTCAGTTTATCCTGGGAGAATGTTTCTCCCATTGATGGGGTTCTCAAAGTCAGGTTTGTTTTCTTCTTTACCAGCCCCTTTTTCTCCAAAGATTGCCCCATTTCATCCCTTAGAGGCTGCCTGGACACCACACATTTGAGCTGGAACTGGAGCTTTCTGGGTCTGCACGATGGCTTGAAGAGCCATTTGCAGCCCCATTCCTAGTGTCCAGCAGGGATGAGCAGAGTAAAGCCTCCCACTGATGTGTTTGAGGGTGGAGACCGGGCTGTGCTCTGCTGCCTGCAGGTGGTCCTGATTCTCCTTGCATTCCCTAGCCCATGAGTGTCAATGCTCTGCTTCCAGAGCACTTTGCTGGGGTCCCTGCTGAGATCAGTGATATTTAAACATGTCCTTGAAGTTTCGAGTGCCGAAGATGGACTGAATGGGGATGTCAGTGTAAAAAACACTGTAAGGTTCTGGCTGGTTTTGCCCTTCACCTTTGCAATTTTATAGAGTTGCTCACAGTTAAGAATAGGCTTTTCCTTCTTCTTACATGTTGGGAATGCAGTAAAAAACTGGAGAGCGTAAAAGGGAGCTCTGTTAGCACCAAGCCAGAAGTCCAGCGCAGGAGAAGCTGGAAAGAGTTTGAGGAAAATTCACATCTGTAACTGAGTAGGTTTTTATGTAGCAATATACATACTTAATTTATGCTTGCAGCGACAGCAGTTGTATATGCAAACGCAGGCGTGCAGTTACATGTGCACTTCTGCTTGGGATTCCAGGACTTAAGAAAGAAGCGATTATGATCATGGATGAGTTATACTGTAACGGCTCTTAGCGTTGTATAAGCAGCATCTGTATGCTGTATCATGCACATGTGAAACTATTTTTATTATATTAATTTGATTTCCCTGGGAGATTGCATAGTAACCGTTTGTGTTTCATGGCTGCACAGAAACTTATCTTTCTAAGAGTCCACCATTTATGTACATGGATCTTGATAAGGCAGAATGTACTGAGATGGTTGACATCTACACACTTACAGTTAGTATTTTTTACAATGAAAAATCCAGTTTGTTTGCCCCAGAGGAGTTGCCTCGTGAGATTTTCATTGTAATTGCAAACATACGACTCGCCAGTTATTCCATTCAGGTACATTTCTTAATGAATAACAAATTTGCTTTGATAAAGAGTTAAACCTCTGTTCAATAATTATGAGAGAATGATTGGAGAAGATTGGCTGTGAAGGAGCTTTTGCAGTTGCCAGTGTGAGATCTCTGTTTCTCTTTATTTATTCATTTTTATGTTTTGAACAATCATTTCCTCTTAGAGTTCTCCCCATGATAAAACTCACTTTTCACAGGATGTAATTTCACCCTTTTCCTGGTTCTTCTAAAGCTTAGGAAAGTATGGTTCAGCAGTTCAACCTGCTATATTGAGCTATCTCCTTAAAAAGCCAGGTGCACAAGATCTTGCCTCAGAAGCGGTGGAGTATATAAACTTCTCCCTTCCCCACATCCATCCTTTAACTTGATTATTTACTGTCAGTGGTGTTATCCATACAGATGTGCTAAGGTATTTTAAGACTTTCCCTGAAGTCTTGTCCACACTAATTTCTTACGGCAAAAGGTTCCCCTGGGGAGCCACGTGCTAAAATCTGTTACGTTTGCAGGCAGTGGTGAATGGTGTGTTACAGCTGACTGTCTCGAGTGGAGACTTCATTGTTGCATTTGAACCGCCTCCTTTGCTTCTGACTGTGTTTTTTTGAGGCTGACAGCTTCCAGTTTTGAGACTGCGTCTGTCACAACCAGGAATTTTTTAACTTCAAAAAACCCAGGAGGGAGGGTGCATGGATGATCAGCTCTTCATGGTTTTCATTCTTTGCAACACAATTGCGGGATAAAGGAATTGCACGCGGAGAGGTGGATTCTAAATAATTATGTTGATTCAGTATACAGAGATATGCCAAGCCTTGCCGCAGAGGTACTGATGCTCTGTTTTATGTGGCTTTTACATAGTAGAGAGGAAGCCTCATGAACTCCACAACAGGTTCCTGAAATCTTCCAAGGGCCGTTCCAGTATCCTACCAGTCCCCTTCCACAAGAAGTGCTCAGGGGGAATGATGAAAACAGGAGGTTGCTGAGGACTGCAAGGAAAATTCATTTACTTTAACAGAGTGTAAAATTTTTTGAAGAGGTTAAGGTTATTTTTGGCACTGGTAAAATAAATATTCATCTCTGAGTTTTGTTAAAAGAATATTTAAACTGTAGAGGCGCTCAAATGTTGATGTATATCTCCTTGGTGGGGCTCTTCCCATTCTTTTTCAGGCTCTGGATTTAATAATAGTAATGTTCTTGTCATATATTTTAGATAATGGTCGTCATATTTTCTTGTATCCTTAGAGACACTGTGAAAATTAATTAGCTAGTGTTTATAAAGGAGAACACTCAGATTCTGTTACTCTGACTAATTACTCTGTGGATACCTGTATTGATTTATAGCAGGAGCGTTCCCAGGACAGGATGATGTTTTGCAAGGAGAAGAGCATCTGTATCTGTCCAGAAGTGCCCTGGGTTGACACGTGCTCCTGGTTACCCAGCCAGCTCTAAGAGCTATATTGAAAAATACCTGATACTTATATATGCCACCATACCTTCTCCAGGCTCTGCAGGATGCATTCATCACAACTATTATCTCCCATGGTTTGTTAGACCACATAAAACATGACTTGAGGGGGAAGTCCTCAGGTTTCAGGGTCTGAATGTTGGGGGAGACAGTATCTCTTGTAGGCCAATGTATTTATGAGTGCTTGTGTTTGGGTGCATAGATAATGTTTGTACATGTCAGATCAGGAGAAATATATTTCAATATGTATATTTTTCTTCCTGATCTAACAAGTACAAACTTCAACTGGTAGTAAGAGCACCACTTTGTAATTGTATTTAATAAGGAAATGGCCTGGAGCCAAGCACCCAGAGCTCCCAGTACTGTTGGGTTTGGGAATTAAGCAGGTCTCAGTCAAAGCTCTGTGGTGCAGACACATCCTTTCCCTGTAGTTCATCCTGGCAAGAGCTCTGGCACCCACTGTGGGTGACAGGTATGACAGCTCCAGCTGGATTTTCTCACCAGAGAAACCAGGGCTTCAGGCAAAAACTGGGCCAGAAGAGCATGAGCTCAGCGGGAAAATCTAATGGCTAAACAACCACCAGGTTCAGTGAGTCCCTGAGTTTAGCATGTAAACCTGTTGTTCAGATAGCAGCAGCAGCAGCTGAACTTCAGTAGCCCAGACTGCAAAATCCACACCAGCCCTGTGCAGAATTATCCTGTCCTAAGGCCAAGCTCCCATGCTTTAGCTTGGTACAGACAGGCAGAATCCCCTAGTAAAGGATGAAAGCCATGGGTTTGCTCAAGGGGCTGGAGAGCATACAGCAGTCAGTGGTGTAAAGAGCTGTTAGCCCTGAATATCCCCAGTTCAATGGCTTGCAGTGCTCCCGGTCATGGTGCAGACCAGAGAGTGTACAGAGCAAGACCAGCTCCCCTATGTGACTTGTACCCCATTCTTTTCCAGTCTCAACCAAAGGAGAGTGTATCCCATGCTGGGTATGTAGTGAAGGATGAGTATTTCTGCCTGCTATGACTCATAAGCAAAGTAACAGCTTTGGTCTGGCAGAGGTGGAGCTGGGTATATGTTGCAGCCCAAGCATAATAAAGGTCTGGAGGCTATAAGTGGGGAAAACCATTCAGTCCTGACTTGGCAAAGCTCTTTAAAAAAGAGCTCTTTGCCCCAAGCCACAGAGCCTCCCAAATCTCAGTTGGTTCCCAGAATTCAGACACCAGTGTTCCTACAAGAAATGAACACACACAGTTCATTTTAATAAGGATTGAATTGGCAGCTGCATGGAGTATTAGTTACAAGAACATAATAGACGCAGTAGAGGGAATCTTTAAGCTGCTAAAAGTGACTACAGGGAATATCCTGTCACTCCTGGAGTCTTTTTCCTTTGGCTTCTTCCAGTGATGCAGCAGAAGCGTGCAATTCCAAGGAGGTGAACACATTGATGCCTTGTCAGTGGGACAGTACTGCTCTGGAGGCTTTCACCACTTCCTAGATTGCATTAAGGGCTGTGCTTTGCTGCAGATTTTAGAGATAGCTCTGCTTTTGGTGGCCTTTTCCATGTCTGAATATATTTTGGGTGTTGTGACTTTTCAGCACAGCGTGGTTTTTGTGTGACTCTTGTGATACTGTCTCATTTAACAGTGATGTGGCATCATCTTGGTTTTGCAGCCTCAAGGGTCAGGATGACTCAGTTTTTGCAGGGACAGAGACAATGCTCACCATCATGGGAGTTTGTTCCTGCAGAAACTCTTGAGTGTGTGTATCTATACATATATTTTCATGGTTTATTCTTCTTTAAGCAGCCTGAAATCTTTGTGGATCCCAGACTAGATGCAGTGAAAGTGTAGATGTGACTCAGTTCCAGTTTTCTTTGGGACTTAATGGCTTTACTTGTTGGAGCAAGATGTATGTTGTAGAAGAAAGGCCTTGAATAGGATACTATTTCTGGGAAGCTTTCCTGAAACCACATAAAATCTGTTTAGGGTATGCTGGAGGTGGTGTACAAATGAGCAAACTTAAGGCTGGAAAGGTTAAGATCATGGCATCGGAGGAAGACCTGAAAACTGCAAGTTTCACCCCATTTGACAGCATGTAAGAGAAGAAACCAAAGTTACTGATTCTCCTGATTTGGCCGCTAAGTACAACTGCTCATGTACTGCTGCAGCAAAGTGTCTTCATCCGAGGCAGTCCCACGTGTTGCCTGGATAAACCACTGAGGGTTAAACCACAACAAAATATCCTCGTCACTAAGTCTGCAGATCTGGAGGGGAGAGAAGTGAGGGATAGAAACAATGGATGTTTTTTGCTGGTTGCCAAGATTTATAATGATGATTACGATGATGATGAGTAGCTGAAGGAATGTTGCTCACATTGTAAACCACTGATCTCCTGATGCTCATCAGCAGAATTTCAGCTCTCAGATATTTTAGCGCTGGGGTGGATTCTATCCCTATCCAAGTGGTTTATTTAATACAGCTGCAGCCAAACCCCCAGCATGGTGGCTTCCAGCTGCAGAGCCTGTGAACCCCCTCCCCAGGCCCCCCTGATCGGCTGCTGTGCTGAGAGCCCAGCACAGAGAAGCGAAGAGGGGGATGTCTCCAAGCAACATATCTTGTTTATCTTTTATTTATTGCAGGTATTTATACAGGGCAGGTCTCTCTGCTCCCAGCTCACAACTTTGCACCAGTGGCGGCTGCCGCTTGCCAGGCAGAGGCAGGGGGAAGGCAGGGGAAGGTGCATGAATAATGCAGCACAACATATTTATTGACATTGTCAAGTTGAGCCTCAGATCAAGTTTAGTGGGTAAAGAAGAGGCTTTGAATTCCTGCCGTACTACACATTAAGATTCAGATAACTTGATTTCGTAGAATAAGTGAGTCCAAGAGGCTGAAACACAGGAATGCTGTAGACAAAATGCACCTAGTTTTTTTTCTTTCTTTCCTTTCCCCCCTCCATTTATGTCACTAGTGTGGGATTTGATGTGTAGTATAAATTGCCTGAAAAAGATTAGCTGGCCATGGACACGCTTCTTCTTTCTCCACTACACATCTCTCCTATCCTGCAGGACTGCTGCTGTGTGTGCTGAAAGCTTGTTCTGTGCCTTCCAAATCCTCATGTAAATTTTGGCACTTCTTTGATATGTACCATCATTTGCAATTGTCAAGGCAAAAGTAATAAACTATCCCAGTTAGTACGTGTGGGGTACAGTGCAGCTCCCGGGAGTGGCCGTCATGCTGCAGAGGTGGTGGGGCAGCCCTGCCTGCATCCCTGTGCTCACAGCAGCCTGGGCTTCCCCCTCACTGCCCCAGTCAGCTGCAGGAATAGCACAGACTGCTCAGGCTTAGAGAACAGTGATTTATGTATTTGGTTATCTATCTATTATTTATCAGAACACTGGACTAGGCCTCAAGAGTTATGTTCTGTCACAAACTACTCCAGTTGTTTTGAACATGTCATTAAGGCTGGGATTTCCTTAAAGCTGGTGGCAGCAGTTCAACTTTTCTGCTGTTTGAAAAGAATGACAGCGAGTCATGAAGAACATCAAGGGGTGGGGAAGAAAGCAGTGAAGAGCAAGTTAAATTAGCACTGAGTACTTCCGAACCCTCCACCCTTCATGGTCCTATTTTCATCCCTGTGTGACACTTCCTTACAGTGTGGAGAGCCCTGAAACATAAACCATCCTTAGCTGCAGTGACTTTGCAGCATTGTGGACACAAATAACTTATTTCAGCAAAAGTTTGGTTTATTTTTATATATGTAAGAGTGCACGTAATCTCATTTTAATGTGAGTTGCCATTTATGTAAACTGCCCTTGTGTTTTGAGTCCTGGACACCAACATCCGTATGCCCCAGCTTTTGTTGTTACACCTTGGTTTGTCCCCTGAATTTGGGGAGGCAGGTGCTGGTCCTGGGCTCTGAGCTTAGGAATTCATCTGCAGCTGCTCGTTCACAAGTAGCCAGTTGTTCCTTAAGGTGCAGTTCAGGGGACAGTTATTGATTGATACTGCTTTTGGCTGCAAATGGTAATTGCAGATGAAAAAAAACCCTAACAGAACTAGTAAAGCTAGGTAGAAGCTAGACTGGCCCCTGTGTAGTGTGAGGTACTTACTAGTTTATAGCCTCTGGTTTCTAAATGTCTGTGCAAGGACCCCCTGTAGTGTGTATGTGTGTGTGAAATTAAAATGGGATTGTTATTCAGCCTGCATTTTAAGTGCCTAACCTCTCCATTTTGAAGACATCCTTCTGCTTTGTGGGAAAGCTCATACTCTTTAAATTGTATTTTTTATTGGGGGCGGGGGGAAGAAGTCCACAGGGAGTTTGGTGGACAGTTCACACTGTCAACTCAGCATTTCTGCACACTGGAAAAACATAAGTCTTCACAGTCAAAAAAAAAAAAAAAAAAGAAAAAGAGCCCCTGAAGAAATGATCTTAATTCTAAGCAATTCTTTTTATTTAAATGTGAAGGGTCTGGGATTTTTTTTTTTTATTCAAACAAATAAATTTTTTCCAGAAAGCAAACATAATTTCACTCTGTCTATGGCACACAAGGGAAAGAAAGAAATGATTACTTGACCCCAGGACAACACGATGCTCTTTTTTTCTCCGTTGTCTGGTTGTGGTGCAGGAATGTGCAATCTGCAATCAGAACTGGCAGATGCACAACTTTTGTTTGTAAAACTGACTTCATTATTCCTGCTTTAGGGGTGGGCTGGCCGAAGATGTTTGGGATGCTGACAGTTTCTGGCCTTCCTGTTGAATCATCCATATATTTGGCCTGGACTGAACGCGCAGTAGCTTTGCTAAGCTCAGACCCAGGGCCTTGGGAATCAGAGAGCAGCTAGTACGTTTTAAACATAGCTTTTTAACACTACTTCTCATTATCTCAGCGTTGTCATGGTTTTACTCCACCCTGTCCCTCAGTTTTGTTTTGACAACTGCTGAGACTACAGACTTTTTGGACCAGGGTCATCTTCTCACATCACATGCAAAGAGTAGAGCAGAGGTGGATTTTACTGCAGCTTTACATAGCACTATCACATTACAAATAACTATGATCTAATGTTATATATCACCCTAGAGCTAAAAATCCCAGCCGCCCACCAGTACTCAGCTATATTTTACTCCTGATGGCTTGTGCAGTGCTGCACCTCCTGCTTGTATCACTCTAATGACTGTCTTCCCTTATTTACCTTCTCAGATGTCTGCCCTAGTCTGAAGTGATTCCCTTAAGGTTAAGACAAAGACACCGGGGACAAAAATGATGTGTGATTATGTAATTAAAGCCTGTATTAATTTACACAAGGTAGTTTGAGCAGCCCAAACTTCTGCATTTCTTTTGAAGTTCTTGAATCAGTCTTCCTGTTTGTGTAGTAGGAAAGACTTCTTTTTTCATCATTTTCCGAAGTGAAATTTTTTTGTTTTCTTAATAGAAAGTGCCAGTTCCACTATGCCCAAAAATGATATTTCTGTTTCCTTTGCAACCACCCGTGGGGTTTGAACCACAGACCTACAGCACAGTAACAGAGGTCTCTATCGTGTGCTAATTAAGGGGATTCAAACCAAAGTCAGACAGAAGGGGAAAGCAGCAGCTTGGGGCCAGGTGTTAAAAAGGGGGTTTGATTCAGAGACACACCACATCCCTCCATGGCAATCCCCAGATGATCTTATTGTCACTGGCCTTCCCTGTTTGTTGCCTGCCCCTTTCCAAGTCTCCTTGGGAAAGTTTCCCTTCCCAGTGCTATGGGACTGTCTTTCTCCCTCTCCCTCTCTCTCTCTCTCTCTCTCTCTGCTGTTTTTCATCTCTCTAATTGTGTAAAATGTTTTGAGCTGCATAGGATGCTATGCAGACTAAAGTTGGTGCTGTATATGTGAAATTGTGATCTGTAATTTGTATTTTCTTCGCTGTATAACTCAAGTTTATTAAATAAGGATGTGGCTGGATGTAGTTCTTAATATCAAGTAGACAATGCAATTTGGTTTTACCATTTCCTTTTGCTGATCCCTCTTTATTACTTTTCATCTCACTTAGAAGCACAAAACATTTGAGTTATGGCTTTGTGAGCATCGTAACAGTGGGTCAGAGATGCAGGAGATGGAGAGGAGGTCAGCAGGAGTGACTTGAGTGTCTGTGACTCAGACTGACCAGCGAAGTCCCTGGGAAGAGTTCAGTTTCTGTGAATCTCATCAGTCTGCTTATTTTATTTTACCCTTCCAGTATTTGATTATTGCTAAGACTTAGAAATCCTGCACTTAGGAATCATGATGACGTGGGACCTGAAATACTGAACAGCTCATTACTGTAGCAAAGCTCAACTCCTTTGTGTCTCATGATACTTCTGCAGCTCAGTGACCTGGTTGGTGGCCCTAGCAAGGCCTCTGATCCTACCTTTTTGTTACTATAGAGAGAAAAAGGAAAAAAAGAAGGAAAAAAGGCATTAAAATTAAAGTCTTGTGACTGTAATGAAAAGGTTATTTCCCTTTCTCTCTCAAGTTAAGTTCTGTGCAATTGCAGCTCACTTTGTCCTGTCCATCTTGTAGTCTCATTAGCTGCTGGGCCACAGAGGAATTGAGGAGAGAGAGTTGGGGGATTTATCTGCATGCTGTACCAGCGTGGAAGATTCAATGAGATGAGGGCTTGTCATTTTTTATTAATGAGTTGGAGTCTGATTCATTATAGATGTGTGGAATGAGCTTGTTGTGGCTGCAGGGGGAGGGGAAGAACTCAGCCAATGAAGAAGTACCCCCAAACGTGGGTCTGCTCCTGTTTAGCCTTAAGCAAACTGGCTGATCAGTGCTGCTTTGCCATCGTGCTGCACAGCCCTGGGTGAGCACACGGCTCCGCCATCCCACTGCCCAAACCCACAGGTGCCAGCGTATGACAAGTGGCCCCAGAGGAGAAAGGAGTATTTAGTGATGCTCAACAATTAGGCCTTACTAAGAAGGCACTGTCCCTCAGGGTCTGTCTCTCTGGCAGGTTGGTGGCTGAGGAAGTCGTCCAGAGTTTCTGTTTGAGCGGTAGATTGGCAATGGTGGATTAAATCATGGTCTCGCCAGTGAAAGCAAAGAGCTGTGCGTCCTTCAGCCCTTCCTTGTGTGCTGGTGGCATGAGTCACATGAATGTGTGATTTGTGGGCATATAAATACATATATATACACATGTGTATGTACAAGAAAAAGAAATTAAATATGTATTTGTATCAAAGGCCATGTGGTCAGAAAAAAACGTTTGTGTTCAGAAGGAGGTTATGTCAAGTACTGGGGAGATTGAGAGCAGGCGACCCTCTTACCCTGGGCAAATCTTGAGTTGCCTTGAGTAGAAGTGGTCACTGACATTCTGAGGACACCCCAGCCACACCACCAGAGGAAACCCCTCTTGGTGGGCACAGGCAGAGGTTGGGTTGTACCCTGCAGCTGCTGCCCTTTGCTGGCTGCTCCCAGCTCTGGCTGCATGGACAGGCTGTGCCCATGGTGTTCCTTTCCCTCGCTGACCACACAGGTCTCTATGAGATGCTTTCTTGGGGGGAAGGAATTTGGATAGCAAGAGCTGTTGAATGTTGGAAAACAGGATTAAATACTTAAGGAGTGTTTAAGCCCAGTTTAAAGAGTGTTAAAAACCAGTTTTTAAAGCCCAGCATAGGCTCTTCTCCTTGCACAAACTTAATTAATTCCATTTTTGGTGCTTCTTTCTGCCTATTGCTAGAAGCCCTGAAAAGCTGCAAGAGGGGCTCCTCTCTCACACTTTTTGTGCTATTTCTATGGATCAAAGAAGTGCAAGTAAATATCCCAGTTTTTAGAAGTGTCTCTGGCAATAATCTGGCCTTTTGGAGAGTCATAAAGTTGTAGCTAGCGGCAGAGTAGGCATCATTTAGCTTGCCTGTTAGATTTTGTTTATTATGTGCTTAAATTTGTAAGCTCTGTGCTCTTTTCAGAGATAGGTGGCAATTCAGCATTAATCTCAGTGCAGGCTGTCAGAGTCATGAAGTTGCAGTTGTCTCTTCTTAATCTGCAGTGAAGGTCATGCAGATGGAAGTTATCTGGCTGCTCTTTGTACACAGAAAAGTGTAAATTCTGTGTTGTGCAGTGGTCTCCCACTGGGAAGGTGTGGTGTGACCCCCTCTGCCGTGCTGGTGCACCCACCTGCATACAGATTTCTTCTCCATGTCAAAACACCAAGACCCAATAAGGGAATATTCTTGAACATATTGGAGGATCGTTAATTTAATAGCTCTTGTTGAATAAGGGAAATTTTTCCTACTTTGCAGTTACACTTGCCCTCAGATAAATTCTGGCTGAGGTTACGTTCTGGTGATCTGCAGAGGACAGAACATGCTGTTTTCCAGTCTTGTTATTTATAATCATGCAGTGTGGTTCAAATATTTCAGAGGTAGCAGCACAACTGGGTACACAGGGAAATAAAGATATGCTGCTCCTGTCTTTGATGAGAGCTTTCTTTTCCAACATTTTTTTGGAACCCACAAGTATTTTGAAATGGTTGGGAGTACTATGTAGAAACTTAAATAAAAACTCAGGGTTCTGTTTGTTATTCTCTGTTTGCAAGAAAAATAAAAGATCAAACTCTCCCTGCAGTAGAAGTGCAGGCTTGAATGGGTTAATGCAACAAACAGACCTAAAGGAATCTTTTCCCCTTGTAAAATATGCAGCTGTAGTGACAGCAGTATTCCCAGAGTCAAGTTATCTTTTACATTAGTGAATGCTGTTCCTAAAGCTTTAGCTGGGGTAATAAATGATTCATGGTAACCACACCTTTGTGCACAGCCGTCCACTTGATGTTCAGTCCATATGCGACTTCAAGAAGCCTTGTGCAGGAGCTTCACGGCTCCAGTTCAGCAGCTTTCTCCCAGTAACTGTGACAGGGAGAAAGGCATTTGAGTAACAAATGGTAAGTCGAAGGGAAAGGTTTCTCTTCTGCCTCTTAAAGTGTAAATTAGCAGTGTTTGTTTGTGCTTTCTGTGCAGCCTAAGTTTGATGCATGTTCCTGAGAGTCTGGATGAGGAGAGGAGGTGGCTGAGTCTATTGTCTTCAGAAAAAAGGAAAATAGGAAGGGAACTTTAAAAGTTCTGTGTGTCAGTTCTCCAAGCACATCCCCAACATGCAACTAATGAGACCTCCCAGTGCATCGGTGCAACGAGACCCTGTTGTAGAGGGGCTCCAAGTCAGATGACATTCAGAGGTGGGCTGGAGAGCAGGTCTCCCATTCCCTGACCTTCTGCTCATGCTGTGAAGTGTCCAAGAGTGGGCTCCTCCCAGACCTTTTGTCCCATATGCAGTGGTGGACCCAGGCTCCTTCTCCTAGGAAAAGGTAGCTGACCCAGGTAGGATCTCAGGTCTGGGTTTTTGAAAGCCAAGGCTCAGTCCCTACCCCCTCTGTAGTTTGTTCTGCTGGGTTAGTAATTTGATAATTAGTTTTGTCTCTTGATAGAACATGTTAGGTATGTTAACTTGACCTGACCGAAAAGCACATAGTCTATGATAAACTGGTCAAGCCACTGGCACAGTTGTAGATGCACATCCAGAGAGTTCTTCATCTGATCTAGAGGATGGATTTCTAAAATGGTTGGGAGAAAAAAAGTAGACACAAGGTTGACCCAATTATAGAGTGGATATCGTTAACAGGACACTGGAGGATGATTTATAACACTCATTTGTCTTCTGAGATCCAGTGAGAAGTGAGTGGAGAGAGGAGGTATCAAAAAGCAGTCTTGGACTAGCCTGAGAAGTTTTTCAGCAGTTCACAGAAGAGCCTAGAATTAATAAGGACAGCAGACATTCAGGAATGACAAATATTAATGAAGGGAATTTGCCCCAGTTCATTTTGTTTTCTCTGCAGAAAGATGTGGGGGAGGTTTTTGGTTTTGATCTTGAAGTGACTTCCAAAGGGGCAGTTGGTATGTCATTCCCTCAGACTGTCCCCTGCGTGAGCAGGACGCCTTGTGCCGGGCGTGCAGCTGGCTTTCCCAGAGCCACGTTTCAGAGTGCCACACTCTCTGCAGCAGTGTAATGTATTGGAGACCCGTGTTTTATGTATCCCTCTCTCCAGCAGTTCATGAATAGTAAGCACAGTGGGTTTTACAAGGACAGGTATGGAATGGCCTCCATTGCATTTGAGTAGAAAGTACAGCAAACAATTGACATAGCTCAGTCTTGGGCATTTGCTGGTTTAAAAGAAAAAACAATTTCCAACAATTGAGGGGTCTTTTTCTTAGCAGACCAATCACAAACTTTTGAAGCATGAAATGAATTTCACTGGTCCTTGCCAATAAGCTTCTTTCTCTCATATTGGTTTTTATGAAATGGCTATAATCTTTGCAGGTAATGAATGAAAGCTACACTATGAAGTCCCACCTAACATTCTTCTTCTTGATTTATGGTGTATTGGTCCAAATAGTAAGCTGATAATGATCGCAAAAAAGCGATAAATCACTATGGGATGATGTATCAGAAACAATAGAAAATGTTCTGGAGGAAGAAACTTGGAGCCATTTGGGGAACAGCTGGGTGTTCTGCAGATATGAAAGATACTAGGGAGTCCTCAAAAATACAAATTAAAAGACTCTCTCCCTTTGTTTCTGTCAAGATTGGGCTGTTCCTTGCTTCTGTGTGAAATAAACTCAAGACATTTATGATGAATTAAGGTTCTCACACCCCCAGTGTATCAAATCTAATTAGAAAGTGCTGGTGGAAATCAATTTAGGCCAAAATCCTGTCTGGATCTGAAGTTGAGATCTGGACGTGATCATTCCAGTTTGTACAATTCTGCAGAACACTGGTATTTAGAGCTCACTCCTGCCAAAAAGAATTACCCTTCTGGATAAATTTTTGCATTTAATAGTTTTCCAAAGATGAAGCAAAGTAATTTTGTATTGCCTCAGCTTCTAGATAATGCACCTTTTTTTTTTTGTCTATCAGATGTGTTTTTAGACAGTCTGTATATTTTTGTTGGGATCCTAGAATCATAATACATTCTCTGATGTGCTTTGTCTAATGATGTGCCAATAGATGAAATAACACATAGGGTAAAATCACCCCTGCCTAAATGTAGTTTGAAGACACCTGGTGTCTCCTGAGAACCCAAAAGTTACCCAATCTTCTGGGGACTTGATCTGTCCCAAACAGATCTTCCTAGAAAGATTTTGGGTTAAATTCTCCCTCTTGTCTTGTCTTGTGAAGGAAACTTTCTTTGGACTTGGTGCTAATCATACCAATGAGCCAGCTCTGATTGGTACTAGCTTGCAAAAGGCCTCTTTTGTTCTTGTTAGAGTATCTAACCTCTAAATCTATTTAATACCCTTTCCCTGGTTGTCCATCATTATGACACATGATTTTCCAAAGGATTTACTATTAGTTAGCAGCACAAGGCTTTCTCCCTGGGGTAGCAGCTACTTGCAGTGAAGAAAATGCATGTTCGATGTAGCAATTTGTCTTTTTTTATATATTTATTATAAGAGTAAATGAGTTATTGTGGGGGACTTCAATATTATTGCAAATTAGGTGCTACAAGCCAAGCCATGCACATTTGTTATGTTTCCAGGCATACACAGCATGCATAGCAGTTCAAAAATCAGCAGTCATATTATATCTAGGCCTTTTCCTGGGCAGCTGCTACTTTGCAGGTATTTTTGTAGTGTGACTGTTCCATAACTCTGCTTACTTAAAATGAATGGAGGGGGGAATCTGTCACAAAAGTGATTGCTATAAAAAATGTTTTGATGAGCATGAAGGCATGAATTATAAAATCTCTCAAGATTTAGTTTCTAAAGTAGGTATGGGCTAATGAATATACAGAGAGCATTGCTTGTCGTATATTTCTTCTATGACAGTAATTTATTAACTGGTTGGGGTTTTTTTTTACTTGCACCTTTCTGGGTGTACTTGTAAACTGGAAACTTATTGAAATTATAAATTGCTTCTCTGTTCAGAAAAGCGTACAGATTCAAGCAAAGCATGCACCATCAAATCCTGACATCTGCTTCAACAAGGGACATAATTTAATTGAACTTTAAATCATCAGAATTAGTGAAATGTTTTGGTTTCAGCGGCTCACCAAAGCTGAGATATCTGTTTCGAGGAGGGACTGAAGGGAGTTCTGCCCCAGGTCAAGCTTCTGAGTTTCTGGTGTGTGGAAAAACAGACTCTCACCAGAAAAATCCCTTTTTGTGTAATTTCATCTCACAAGGATGCAGAAATGGCCAGCCAGGCAAGAGCCCCATGTTCAGATCTTCTGCTTCCCAAATTGAGCCCTTTTTTCTAGTTTAGCCATCAGCTTAATCCTGGATTTAGAAACTAATCTGGATTCAAACTCAGTTTCTTTTGATGTTCCTGCAGGACGGGTGGTGCCTGGTGGGAGGGGAAAGCACCCTGTATACAAAACAGTAAGGAAAAAAATTCTGAAAATCTCCCTAGCTCCAACAGATTTCAAAAGAGAGGAATTGATAAGAATGTGGAACCCTTCTGCATCTTTTATCTTCTACTTTTTCTTTTTTTTTTTTCCCCCCAGGAAGAGAGCCCGATGTGTCATGTTTCGTGTAACACTGGTTATATTCATCATAGGTGACCTGGATCATTTGTACTTGTGGTTTATAGTCTCTCGACATGCATTGTTTTCTCTAGCTTGAAATATAGCACATTAATGAGGAATGTATCTGTTCAGATGTACGCAGTCAGCTCATGAAAGATGCTTTGGTAGCGCTTAGACTAGTTTGTCAACAGCGAGCATTTTGGCAGCTGCAGAGAAAAAAAGCATCCCAAATTCATACAAGAGACCAAGAAAATCTGACATTAAACTTTTGTGAGCCATGTTTACACATGCTGAAGCTAACTTCATAATAAGGCATGTTGTAACCTCCCTAAACCAATCTGCAGTGAAGCAGCTGTCATTTTACAGTTAAATGCACATCCACTTCTGATGGGCCTGTATCGGTACTTCTGTTCCCCTGTGCTGGGAGCAGACTGCAGCTGGGGTAGCCAACAGCCTGAAAAGGTACATCAGGATTGCTCACAGTGGTTCATGTCAAGGAGTCAAGGATGAGCATCTTTGGTGAGAGAAACCAAGGATCTGGCAGCATGGTGGGAAGCCTGGGGAGCTGGTGCCTGCACCGTGTTGCGACCTCCAGCACGGGAGGCTCATACTGGCATTCAGTCTGTGTGGGGTGGCCCATGCAAGCAGCCTGTTCCTCTTGCTCTGTGCCCCCCCCCATTTGTCCTGTGCTGTCCCATTGAGCACGAGCAGCCAGTTCTTGGCAGTGCCCAGCAGTGCTGCAGTGGCTCCCTGTGTGTCAGTTGCTCGCTATTCCTGATAGTGGAAATGGCTGCAGTGGCATCTTTGCTCCTCCTTATTACAAAAATGGGTCACCTTCTACTATTTTCCTATACAAGATCTGGAGTTGTTTGGTGGTGAGAGCAGAATTACTGGGAAGTGGTGGGAGTCCTAAATTTAGCTCTTTATTTGGCCCCAGGTTATTCCTCTGTGAGTACATGCTTTAACAGTGCCTTGGAAAGCTGTTAGTGTACCAGTTTATAGCTGTTGACTTCAGTACGCATTGGACTAGGACCTATTTGCAATGTGATATTAGATCTACAGGAGCATTGGGAACAATTTGGATTGTGTTCCCAGTTACCAAGGCAAGCTGGAAAGACCTTTCAGACGAATTTGGAAAGGGAAAAACATTATTGCTATTTCTCTGTCAGACAAAGAGAAGTAAAAGAATTTCCTTATTGAGAATTTGTGAGGTTCAAGCAGTTGTGGAGTACAGTCCTATCACTGCACATGAATGCAGCTTTTTCTTATTATTAATGTACAATCATCCTGAAAGCTGTCTCAGTTTGGCAGAAATTATTTTATTTGCATGCTGGTGCCTTGTGTATGAATAGATTATGGGTGCCAATCTGGAGTGGCATCCTAAGGACAAAGAACGTGACAAACTACAGCTTGAAATCTATCTAAACTTGAATAGTTCAAATCTTTAGAGGCAAAACTCTGTTATAAGTATTCCTGTTGAGTAGTAACAAGTCGTCCCATTAAGCAGGAGCTAGAAATCAGCATGTCTCTGAGACAGCACAGCAACATTTATTCAGAGACCGAACTGTGGGCGAGATGAGCGGCGCTGCCTTTGTACTTTGCTCTGAAATACTTATCCCCCTAACATCCCTCTGAGCTCCCGGGCTTCCAGAGGCCAGGGCTGCCTCTTAATCTTTGTTTGCATTCACCTCTCAAAGATCAGTATTTTCTCATTACAAATTGCTGTGCTTTTTAAATGACAATAAAGGTAACTTTTAGCCCAGAGACTGAGCCAGTTGTTTGGTTTAACTGAACTAGGGGTGCATATTTAGGGGCTTTCTGATTCACAGGAGTTTGTGTGTATACATTCTTAGGAGACTCTTTGCTGTCAGGGACCTTTTTTTCTTTGTATAGAGACTCTATCAGAGCTCATGCAGCACAGTTTGTAGGAGCTGAGACCATAAGGATTTTCTCCCAGCTGTACAGAAATCTTTATTGCCTTTAATCATTCAGTATTCCACAGAAATAGTATTGTCGTCATCTTTTTCTTTTTTTCCATGCACCACTCTAATATAAATGCATCTTTTATGTTCACAGATTTGACCAAACCCGTATGTTATTTCAGCTACTTTTCATTAACAACTTGGGGTATTTTAGCTGTGCTGTAGCTTTTTCATTGTGCTTCTATGCTCCTTTACTGTTGAATGAAATTTAATACATTGCTTATAATTAGCAGTGAGGAATGTTACCCTCTCATCAGTTTGCTGCTATGAGGCTTGCTTAAAGATTTTAACAAAGAAAATATTCTTTACTCTTGAAATGCTTTGCAGTTCTGCCCAGGCTGCTCAAAATAAACATTGTTTTTGAACCAAACTCTTCCCTCCTACCCCCTCTTCAAAACAAACAAAGTATCTTCAGTGGCCATCAGATAGAAATTTGACCCTAATTACATGCTTTGTCTATTCATGCCATGTAGTAGGGGTCCAGAGAGTGATAGTTTGAAACTGAATGCACTTTAACATAGCATCAGGTGCTCGCAGAAATACACAGCATGTGTGTTGAAAGGTTTAATGAGAGTTATGTGCTCTTGTAAACTTCAGTTTGCATATGTGAAGTGAGGTGGATTTTTCTTCTATAGTGATTAGCTCTTCTGAGACATGCCCAGAAATCCTTACTCAGCTGTAACTCCTGATGCTTGATCATTGTTCATACACTCGTGGTACAGATGAACTTTTGCATTAGTTGAATTTCCAAGCACCATCCCATTTCCTGTATCACTGTGAGTTTGTTTCTGGGGCAAATCTCTAGTGCTCAGCTCTGCAGTTTTATTTGTCACCTCTTGCTCCAGAATCAGGATGCTGAATGTCAGGGAAGGCGAGGTGTCCCTTGGAGCATCTACCCAGTTTATTTGTGGGTTAAGTCATCACACCATTGCTCACACTCCTGGGCACTTCTCTGGGCAGTCTGGGAAGGCAGATGGTTTCTGCTGCTCCTAGCAAAGGTACCCCATCAGTGGCTGGGTACCTCCAGCCCTGAAAGCACCGGGAAAGGGATCTGCCCAGTCCAGGCACTGCTCAGTGGGCATGACTCTGCTCAGTGCGAGTTTTTACAATCACTATAAAAATGGGAAAGCACTGAGTGCAAGTGGTGGTTCCCTTGGGGTCAGCTGAAGGAGCAGCTTAGTAGATACAAGCATAAACAGCAGTGGGGAGGATATTAATTCGCCGAAAGGTTTGCTTATGTCTGTGTACACATGAGTGAGGTTGGTTGGTGTCTCAGACCTGAAAGGTGCTGCAGGTTGGTGCTGGTGTGAAAGTGCCCACATGTAGAGCTGAATCACTCAGCAGAAGGAATTCTTGCTCTTCCCTGGGTTTTTATGACCTTGTTGCACTTAGTTTTTATGCCCCCACTTCTCTTACTAAGTTCAGTAAGCCACACTAAGGGGTCCCGTTCTTCCCAAATTCAGTGCCTCTTCTTGAACACAAAAAAAACCCAGTAACATTAATGTTGTTTCATTTCCCTTTGGTGGTTCTTTTTTGTTGGTTTATTTCCTTGTTTTGAATTCAGTTTATGACTTTGGTTTCTCTGATGTATAGGCAATTGTTATGGTAGTTGTGCACAGACATTACTTCTAGTCAGCGGCCTAAAACAAAACAAGAGGGAGAGAGAAAAAGGAGATTGTCTCTTAGTTACAAAACAGGTAGTTTGTACTGAGAAAGAGACTAACTCTTAAAGAATGCACTGTAATTTGTGTTGTAGATTTAATTTGTGTGAGTCTTAAGTGCAATCATGCATTAGTGTGTTTGCAAAAATTAAAACTTAGAGATGTGGGAGAGATAGAATTTAATTTCTAATTTGTGCAAACATTTTAATCTCCCTCTCACAGAAGATTTGTGAAGTCTCTTCAAGCCCAGAATGTTTAATTGTTCAGACAGAGCTTTTTCAATAGGCCCAAGGTAAGCAGGGACAAACTCGAAAATGAAAATCACATCCTTGGCCTCCGTCCCTTTTTGACCAAACCTGCACAACAAGAAGCATGGCCAGCAAGTTGAGAGAGGTGATTCTGCCACACTGCTCTGCCCTTGTAAGACCCCACCTGGAGTGTTGCATCCAGTTCTGAGACCTCCAGCACAAGAGAGCATGGAGGAGGCCACAAAAGTGACCAGAGGGCTGGAGCATCTCTCCTGTGAAGACAGACTGAGAGAGTTTGGGTTGCTCAGTCAGCAGGCTCAGGGGAGACCTCATGGTAGCCATTCAGTACTTAAAGGGGGCCTACAAAAATATGGAGAAAGACTTTCTAACAAGAACAGGGTGTAGCAGTTTTAAACTGAAAGAGAGCATGTTTAGAATGATCGTTAGAAGGAAATATTTTACTGTGAGGGTGGTGAGGCACTGGAGCAGGTTCCCCAGAGCAGCTGTGGATGCCCCATCGCTGGAAGTACTCGAGGTCAGGTGGGGTAGGGCTTTGTGCAACCTGCTCTAGTAAAGATGGCAGGGGTGTTGGATTAGTTGATCTTTGAAGGTTTCTGCCAGCAGAAAACAGTCTATGGATTTGTGATTATTGGTTTTCTGGCTTGAAACGTGCATGCTGAATATTCCAGCAGCATGAGATACAAGCTGTCTGAAAACAGCACAGAGTCTCAAAGTGGACTTTCAAAATCTCTTAAAATGCTCTTGAAGTAATTCTGTGAGTGTGCTGAGGCTCATTATACCCTCTTCAACCTGTTCTTAAGAGGGTGTTGATTTGGACTGTGGCTAAAGGCACTCTCCCAGACAATTTGGATACTGTGCTCTGCTCCTGGTAATACTGAATGGTGTGCCATAAACAGGCTATTTTATATTTTGCACACACCCAGTCATCAATGGCTTCCTGCTTGGGAACTGTGGTATTCAGACACTTCAGCAGCAAAGAGATGTAAACACATTTACACTCTTTAAGTCAAGGCCAGAAGAATGTTGGCCCATACCAACTAAGAACACAATAACTTGCTCACAAGCAGAGGTCCAGCTCATGTGCTGAGGTGTTTTCTGGAGTAGCCCAGGCTGGTTGCCATAGCCAGGGGAGCTCCCTGATGCCGGAGTTTACTGAAGTAAGAGCCATTTGCAAAGCTGTTGCTGTTCTCTTTCCTTTGCTCTGCTGTGTGCTTGAGGTATGATGGCCATTTTGGTCACAGTGTATTCCAGTGTAGTGTTTATTTCCCAAAGTAACCTTTGGGTTGCCAGTTCCATTTCGTAATGGAAAGATGAGCAGAAATTACATTGAAACCCACCATTAGGATCTGCTTGGGCAAAGCCCTATTATTTGATAATCACCTCTTACACTTTTGGCCCAGCTGTTTGGGAGTCAGTTCTAATCATCTTAAGAAGCCAAATTTCTGGTTTTTTCTTGGGTTTGGCATTGCTCCTGCAGTACTGTTATGATGTCTGGCTCCAGTGATGCTTACAGAGAGTTTGTATGGCCGAATGCTCAGGATGGAGCAATCATACCTAGACTATGCTTAAACAGAGGCTTCAGTGGAGTACATCACCCTGTCCTTGGCTGACACCACAGAGTGACATTTCTGTGTCTGCAGCACAGCAGTCTTGCTTTGTATTGGAGTCAGTATTTTTGTACCTTCGTGTGTGTAAGTGCCAGCAGGCAGCACTTTACAGACACTTTACTGTAGTATCAGTGCTCACCACTGAAGATTTTCAGAGTGCTCCAGAATAAGCTCCAAATGGCTGAGAATATGGGCAGTAAAACCTGACTCTGTGTGCTTATTAGTTGATCTACTGATTGATTTTTAGTGCATTTTGAGGGTATGTGTGGTTTTTTTACAAGAGGCAACTTGCTATTGCAGCCTCAGTCTCAGTGGCCTTAGAGGACTTCTGCACACATTTTACAATGGGTCTTTGAAGGCAGTGACTCATAAGTGGGTTTGGCCTGACTCCATGGAAAAGTGATTTTGATCCCTTCCAACTCGGGGCACCACAGCCAGTCTGTGTCAGCCAGCACACACTCTTTTCTCCTTCTGTGTGTTCATATATCCTGTGAACCCATGACAACTCTGAGCATGTGTGTGGCAGTGTTTTTCTTTTCTAAGCTAAAAAATGTAGTAGCGATGGTCCAAGTCAAGCCAAACCTAAGCACTTAGATACTTTGGGAATGTTCCCATTATAACAGATAGGAAAACTTCCATTGAATGGAAGGGATTTTGCAAATACAAGTGAAAAGCAGCAAATGGAAAGCTCATTAGAATATAGTCATTAATTCTTGAGTTAAATTAACAAGGTTAAATATAATTTAGTGAGTTTCTCAGTGTAGGTCTGCCCGATCCATTAACAGGAGTTTAAAACAAACACTGTGATAACCACATTTCTTAAGAGCTGCATCAAAAGTGCTTTAGCAGAAGGTCAGCCCTGGATCTGTGATATTTTGGGCTACCCCATGCTCTTGGGACCACTTTCAGTGTTTAACATGCAATGAATAAATAAGCACTCTGGAACTCTTTTCTTTTTTTTTTTTCCCTTTGTTTTTTTCTTCCCCTGAGTGTGAAAGGCTCTGAGAAATGGTATTGGCAGCAGGAACACCTTATGCAGATCAGAAGAAAAACTGCTCTTCTGACTTGAGCTGACTCCGACTCCTGCTAGTACGGCTGGAAGATGGACTTTAGGGAAGCTGCTCCAGGGCATTGTCCGGGACAATCCCCACCAAATTAGGGCTGGTCAGGCCAAATGCGAAGAGAGTGGTGATTACTGAGATTATTTTCTTTTCAAACTTGCTCCTCAGCTCTACTTTACTGGGTGTTGGTTTTCAAAAGGGCCTTATAATAAATGTGGGCCATCTATATATAGCCCAACTTTTGTTCGTTTGCACAGTTCAGAAAGCCTACTGTTTGAGGTTAGCCTTGAGTAAACTTGTACCATTTACTTTGGAGCATTTCAAAGGGAACAAAAACACAAATCATGATGAGGCTAATAAGAAGTTTGGGTGTTTAGTTTAAATGTGTACACAGCAATCATTGTAGAGGAAGTCCTTCTCTTTGGGAGTACATTATTATTAAGCAGCATTGCTGTTTGCCTGGTTTTGTCTGGTCCGCAATTTGCATTCACTTGATGGATTGCCAGGGTCGGAGGTGCACTACTTGGGAAACACTGAAGTGCCGTCTCAGCAAACTCTTAAGAGGAAAGGAACACTAATACAAGCATTTGCCCAAACTCCTTGAGTCTTCTTAGGCTTCCTTAGGCTGTGCTAGATCAATATGACAGTTTGCTAAGAAGCTTTGGACATGCATTCACAAACTCTCTCTGTTGGCTTTCTTGGCATGTTATTCAGGAGGTAGTTGCTAGTGAAACATGTCTGCTACCAGCACAGAAGATTTATACACACATTTTCTTCTCCTGCTAAGTGATTTATTTACTAGCAATAATGCCTTGCAGAGCTGCTTGGTCCAGTTTGCAAGACTCATTATGTCGACCCTCAACAATCTATAGATGAATGGGATCACTATCGTGCGCTCTCTCTCTCTGGTTTCCCTCCCCCTCTCCCCTTTTCCCTCTTTTAAAACGGTGGTCACATGGTTCCAATCCTCCTGTTCAGTGGAGATGATCCCAAGCTGATGAACATTTCTTTCCGTATTATGCACAGAGGTAAGTTCTCTTGTGCCACTTGTCTCAGAGCAATGAGGGGTTTGTTTGCTTGCTTGCTTTAATTGTAGTCATTTGCTTTCTGACTGCTTACTGTCAGTTGCTTGCAAATGGATGGGCTTATATGGGAGGCAAGTTATATGGCTTATTTCTTGTGATCTACAAGCAAGTCCCTGCAAAATAGAGCAAAAATGTAATTTTGTGGAAGTTTTTAATGGCAAACACTTTGTACTGGCCTTTACTCACCCAGCACTCAAATCTCTTCTTCTTGGACCACCAGAATCTCATGCTGGTGCTTTTCAGCCTTTCCATTCACTGTCTGGCTTTAATTTCTGCATCTCCTGAACACTTGGTGAGATTCAGCTCTTTTGCTTCCCAGTGTGAAGGATGGGAAATAGTTTGCTCCAATGGTTTTCTCTGTCAATCCCTCTGCTGGGGAGGTGATGCAAAGATGAAAGATGAGGTGATCAAAGATGAAAGGTGACCAGATTATTCACATTTTTATCTGTGAAGCACTAGTGGTGCTCCTCATGTCATGTACAGGAGCAATGGAGGCAGTCTGGGCCTGGATGCACCAAGTGTTCACCTTCCCCTTGAAACCCTGTGGCCCCACATGCCAGGGAGATGCTGGCCCAGCTGTGACAGAGCAGAATTCCCAGCACCTGCCATAGCTATGGGCAGTGGGGCCTCTATCCCCCACACACTGAGTTTTCAGGTAGTGGTGGAAAGTGAAGTTCAGGATGTGGGTCTTGCCATCCTTCTGGGCACTTCAACCGAATCTTTGTTTAGAGAGCTCCTGAGCGCTTTTGGCGCCATCTCCTTCCCCGAATGCCTCAACAGATATATGATTCCTTGGACATGTGATTTAAAAATGTTCCACGGCTTCTTGAACTGTTTCGCATTTTATTAGTCCTGCCAATTTCTAAGCACACCTTGAATAAATTCATAGTTGGTGGTTGTGGCGTATGTACCTTGGCTACCGTGGGTGGATAAAAAATGTTTTATACCCCCGAGGAGCAGCAAAAGTGCGAGTGAGCTCCATGCAGCAAGGGGAGTGAAAAAGTTGGATTAAATCATGTCTGTCTGCCTGTGGTTGAACTAGCAATGAGGCATTTTCAATCAGAGGTCAGGGCTGTGGTCACATTTCTGCTCCAGTTTTTGCTTGCCGTAATTTTCCCTCATACCAGATTCTCTGTGAAACACCAGAAGAACCGAGACACTCTGCGTCTGACCTTTTGGGGCAGGATTTTTCAGACAGTCCTGCCAGAGCATGCAGGAAGGAAGCGACATGTGTTAGTCATACGCCCTGGTGTGTGTTTAGCATCCAATTTGTGTACAGTCCAGGAATAACCCGGCATAATTCTGTAAAGCTGGACTCACGCTTAGATGTTTTGATGTTTGGGCTAGGAGGGGATTTCTTCATACATGAAACAGGCTTTCGGCACTTGGGAAGGATCAATACCTCCCCCCAGGGAGCTCAGGCAATGAAAATATTTTTGTAAAAGATACCGGAGCTCATCCTGCACACGAGCGTCTCGGGCTGTGTGAGCCTATTTCAAAGCCGAAGTTTACCTGCCCTTACCCACCCGAGCCCACCACGTGGGCACCCTGCCCCGGCTTCACAGGCACATCTCCCCCAGGACAGCTGACATGCGCCAGCTCGGGGGAGTGTGAGCCGCAAAGGGCAGATTGTCAGAGGTGTGGGCAGAGCCTGAAGCACGCACGCCTTGCTCACCAGCCTTTGCAGAGAGCACTGGGGGCAGCTGCACCAGGCTTGACATCTTGAAACAACATTAATTAAAAGTAACTTTTTAATCCTTGA
This sequence comes from Rhipidura dahli, assembly GCA_013399225.1. Taxonomy (NCBI): domain Eukaryota; kingdom Metazoa; phylum Chordata; class Aves; order Passeriformes; family Rhipiduridae; genus Rhipidura; species Rhipidura dahli. The sequence continues at coordinate 2,185,535 of VXAC01000790.1, read as the reverse complement.
GGGAAGAGAAACTGGAAGTGACAGTCTCCTGGCTACAGCCCTTCGGTTTTAATCCCACTTCTGACTTTTTGCCGGGGATCAACAAGCCACCGAGAACAAAAACATATTTTAAAAGTTTCTCTCAAGGCAGATAAATGTTAATCATGAGGGTGGGAATTTTGGTTGGGGTTTTTTTTTTTTTTTTGATGTGTTTTGGGGTGGGTTTTTTCCTCTTTTTTCCCTTTTTTCTTTTTTTTTCTTCCTTTTTTTTTTTTTTGTATGTGTGTATGTGGGGTTTTTTGTTTGGTTTTGGTTTTTGCTTATTTAGTTTTTTTGTTTTTGACTGCTGCTGGTCTGAAGGAATTGGAACAGCAGAGTGCCTCACTTTAAACGGGTGTCATTCTGCTCCTTTATCTAGGACAATATTTCTGCTCTTCGTCATTCACAGTCGTACATTCTGTCTGGCTATTTTTAGGACATCAGGCTGCTGTGCAGATTGGCCAGAACTTCATATCTCATGAGCATGATGGTGGGACAATCTGTGTGAATTCTCCTTGACTGTGGTGCTCTGTGGTGGGAGGAACTAGGATGAGCCAGTATTTGGATCCGTGCATTTGTGTGTCCTTGAAAATGCGTTCTGAAGCCAAGCTGGAAGTAGAGTGATGCAAGAGAGGCTGGAGATGCTGTTTCTCTTCTTGCTACAAAATGCCACGCTGTTTTCCCTCTGACACACAATGCTAGTCAGTACATTTGCTCCCTCACAAGGCCTTGGCCCATTAGTAACTGGGAACAGTTCAGCAGACCTTCTCTTCCCAGCTACGTGTTACAGCAGCAAGCCCAGGATTTCCCAATAATCCATTGATCCAAAAATGTGCGTGTGCAATGCTGCAATTAACATTCCTTCTGAGTGCCTTGCATTAAGCATCTTTATTTGTGTCTTGAAGGAAACCTCTGAGAGATTGTCTTTTATGGAGGAGTTATAAGAGATTTCTTATGGCTGAGTTCACCTATAGAATATACAGAATTGTAAGTCTATGTAGTTCAAGAAAGAAACTGAATTAGCCAGACCCAGACAAGAATAAGTTAACAGTACTCACTAAGGAGCCTTGAGTGGAATTAGAAAAGAGAAAAATGGCATGCTGATAAAAACAAAAGCTTAAAAACTTGAAGGAAACCTTCCCCCATCCCCATCTAATCAGTCTAGGACAGAGCTGGAGCAGGGGTAGGAGGGAATGCAGGATTTACTTGGTGGTGTATCTCCTCCTTCCCTTCTTTATTTGACCCTCTTTTAGAGGAATGTTTAGCAAAGCTGTTTATTTTGCATAAACCCAAGTAATAATGTGGCCCCGGGTGACAGGACCTGAATGAAGATGACAGCAGTTTGATTTAACGATTAGCCACCTGACCCGATAGCACCTCTGGAATCTCAACTGCAGAATAAATTCCCATTCTTCCCACATGGGCTGCATGTTAATCACGGGAAGAAAAGCAAAGGGTGGTTGCAATAGGGCCATTGTTCCTGGAGGCGAAGGCTTGAAAAGAAATTGCCCGTTCCTGCCTGCTTTGTGCTGGCTTCACGCTGAGCCTTGGACACTCAAGTTTCTTTTACTGCTTCTGTATCCCCCCTCCGCCAAAATACTGGTTTCCAATGGGGTAGATTCAGTTGAGTTCATTCACCAAGGGACTTGCCTTCCCCCTGAATTATCACTATGTAGTTTCTAGTATTTGTTTCAGCTGAAAATCAGTGCTCGCAGCGCAAGAGTGTATTTGCAGAGTTAGCGGAGCAAGTCGCTAAGGAATCCCTGCTTTTTCCAAACGTTCCCTAAAGCAGCTTAGCAAAGTGGTAGGGCTTTGTTTTGAAGGAAACCAATTTGGGGAAAATCTTGCTGTGCTTTTTGTTTCCTCTGTCCCCTCCCCCTGCCCTCCAAACTCTTTCAAAGCCCCTGCATTAAGCACGCCTGCAATGGTACAGCCCTCGTCTTAGCGGGCTAATATTCACTTACAGTTCAGCCTTCCAGCTTGGTAGCACAGGGAGAGATGTGGCAAAGGGGAATTAAAAAATGATTTCAAAGTCAATGGTTTAAAGAGTAATTACAGAGTCATTAAAGGTTATTATGGGGAAATGTTCAGCTGAGCAGCGATTAGCATTCCTGATACCTCAGGTTCACCATTGTTTGAGGACACAAGTGAGACGAGTTGCTGAGGTCTCTGCTGCAAGGGGATGGAAGTGGCAGCAAGCCCTGCAGCTCCTTTGGGGCTGGCAGGCTGCTGCTATGGCTGGGCACTCGCTGCTGGTCTCCTGCCTCCCCCGGGGCCACCAGCCCGGCCAGCAGCTGCACCAAACCCATCGTACCAGCTCCAAGCTACACACGGCCGTGCTCTGTCCTGGAGCAACACTCACTCAAGTTGGCTCGTGGCTGCTGATTCCAGCCAGCCATTCAGAACTGCCTCAGTCCTGCTCTGATTCCTCTTGTGAAAAAGCCTTCAGGTGCATCAGGATTCAGCTCTCACTCAACATGAGTCTTAGAGGCTTGCACGCTGCTATTTACACCTGTAAATAATTTTGGAGGTTAAAACTTCCAGCAGGCAAATGCTTAAAGCCAGAAGCTGAGCATTGCCCTTGCATGCTCACTGCAATGTACTTACGTGTGTGTCACCCCAGTGCCCAGAGCTGCTGGAGTCTGGGATGCTGTCCCTGACATGGACGGGCCTTGCCCTGCCCCTTTGGGAAGCTGGGAAAGCCAGGTGTCCCTCTGTACTGTAATTGTGAAAGCCTTGAGGTTCAGCAAGGGCCAGCAGCGCTATCTCTTGCATGTTTGCCTTTGTTCATACGCAGTGAAAAAAATCTACAAATCAAAGTCAGGTCTGTTGTGTCAGTATGAGAAGAGTGAAACACTGGCCAGTGTCCCTGATGTTTTATTGTGGGGAAGGCCAAGTAACTATTTGAACAGATAAAACACATAAGTAAAATAAAACTAAGTATTAATGGCAATATTAGCAAATTATAAATATTCAGGTACAAAGTAGGTACCAATCTCCCTGTTCAAGCGCTTGGCTTCTGGTCTGTGCCGCTGTTTGGATTTTGTTTTGAGCCTTGAAAAGGGCATTAATATGTTGCCAGGAAATACTATTTCCAAGGTAAATTTAAAAAAAATAAATGGGCAGAGGAACCCAGCTGGAGCCCTGGGATATGCAGAGGCAGACCCTGCCGGAACCCGGCGTCGGGGCAGGAATGTGCTTATGCTTGAAGGGGAGCAGTGGATGAGTGCTTCCAAAGCGGGACTCTGGGGCAGTGAGGAAGACTCAGACTTTCTTCTTGGGTAACGTAAAATGGGATTTGTTTTCAAGGCTAAAAAGAGATGTATTTAAAAAAAAAAAAAAAAAAAATCAGGGATGATAAAAAAACTATGTTTTCCCCCTGAGGGGAAAAAGCAGTTTAGTTTGCTTACCAAGCGACACCTCAGGAGGAAACACTGACGCCCTTTCACCACGCCACTGCCTGTGTGTCTCCCAGGGATGGAGAGACAAGGCACGTCCTGCCTGCCCGGCCGGCTTCCCCAGAGACCACAGCCCATCCGAGGAGGGAGGCTGTGCTCTGAGCCTGTCCAGACAGCTGGTATTCATTTATGTTTTACAAGAAAGCCTCTCACTGCAAATAGCTTTTGCAGATCTCTAAGATGTCGGAGCAGTGCAGGGAGGGAGGCCTCACTTTGGGCTGCATGGGGCTCACTCCCGCAGCACTGCTCCACACCTGGTCCCTGTTCCTACATCAGATCCATCCTAGTCTGCTGCCAGGGGGGGGATTTTCACACTGACGTGACTAGAGCTCATCCACACACATTCAGTTAGTTCAGTTGCTTTGATTATTCTTCTACACTGATTCCCCCATCTCTTTGTAAATCCTGTGACATCTGAGATGGGGAGTGGCAAAGGCAAGAATTTGTATCCTGGGCTTTTGAGGCCCAGCAGTGGCAGAAAGACAGCCAGGCACCCTAGCTGGACAGTGGTGTGTGATAACTGCTCTGCATCTGAGCTAGTGGCACATCTGAGGCCATCAGCTCTGCTAAAGTATCAGGGATTGAAGTGTAGCCTCTTGCTGGTGCAGAAGAGCCAACTCCCAGACCAAGAGTTGGTTTGGGGCTGGGAGCTGGGGATTGCAAGAGGCCACCCTTCAACACACAAAACAGCAAAAGGGAAGGATCCCCAGTTGCTGCAGGCATCTGGAAATACTCCTTACCTGTTTTTTAACCCCACTGATATAAATAGAGGCAGCTGTAGATTAGCTCTTATGTTTAGCTGCACAAGAGACATTGAGGGTAAGGAAGATCTGACTCAAGCAGGCATTGCCATTAATGCCAGGCTGGTCACTTCCCAGCCTCCCCCCTGCCTCCACTTGCTGGGTCAGGGAGTGGTATCCTGAAACTTAGCTAAGGAAGAGCAGCAGCAGCTTAGGTCGAGGTCAAGGTCTGTCTACCTCTGACTCCAGCTTCAGAGAGGCAGGAGCGCTCAGTTGCAGGGCAGGTGTGGAAGCAGCTTCCCAGTGGTGTTCTCACAGCCTCGCAAACGTTGCAGTTCGGGGACCAGCTGATTTGCAGGTGGCATCACAGGATTTTTCTTCTGTGAATTTGTAGTCATTTTCTGAAATGATACATCCTTTTAGTGTGAGCACCATCCAACAGCAAGCAGTGCCACAGACAGGCTTTGAACTGTGCAAGGGAATGCCTTTAATCATTGTAGCCTTCGTTCTCTCTGTGTTACTTGGTGGCTTGCAGGTCTTCCATGGGAAGAGACCATGATCTAGCAACCTGTAGTGCTGTTTTCATCCCAACCACAACCTGCTGAACTTTATTTTTTCTAACTGATGAACACAGATTTGCGCACTCTCTGCATTGAGCCTCATCACAGAAGCAGAGCTTTGTGATGCTGGTCTCCTCTGAGAATTCAGGATGTGCTGCCTTCTCTGTTGCCTGCTAATGGTATGGAGTCCTGCATTCATAGTGAGCCAAATGTATGGCTTCGTGGTGGGAGTCCTTTCTGCATGGTTTACCCTTTCTGTTTGAGTTTTGGTTGCAGGGGACTTGCAGTCCCTCCCCCAAGCTTATCCTCCAAGGAGCAGTATGTTTTACCTTAGAAACAAGATGCAAACACAGAGTCGAGTTCCCTGCATAGTCAGTAACGCTGATGACGCTCAGTGCCCTATGTGAAATGCCTGGGGCTGTACAGAGCTGCTTTGTGCAGACCTGAGACCTGCTGGCTGTCTACTTCTTTAAAAATATTATGCATGCATGATGGTGCATGGGGAAAATTGAGGAGTTGGAGGAAGGGCAGGAACCAGGTATTTTTGGGCAGGGGCTTGCCACATCTCTGCCAGCTCAGCCCTGACCTTCTCTTTCTCTTGCCTTTTCCTGTCCTGTCTACCTGGGAGCAGCAGTGGGGCTGGGAATGCAGATGCGTGCCAGTGGGAATCTGCAGCCCCTCTGAGTTCAACCCACCCAGGCTCTGAACACGGGTCTCCACGGGTGAGTGATCAGTGCCTTAAACAATCGCACTGCGCTCTCCCGGCATCTAATTACCAGGACAAAACAGTGTGCAATAATAGATATTGCAGAATAGCTTATTCGCCTGGAGGATTTGATCCAAACCCCAATGAAGTTGGTGGAAAGACTCCCATTGATTTCAATAGACTTTATGTCAGGCTGTTGGTGTGCTGTTGTCTGCTTTGCTGTTAACTGCAATATGCTTTTCCCAAACTTTTTCATTTAAAAGAAGATCTCAGTTTCATAAATTATTTACTTGAATCAAGGGAGTGCCATACTTTTCAGAGCAACTGTCCCTCTGTCTTTTTTGTGGTGTTGATGGTCAGGAAGATAGCATTGGTTTTGAATATCACCTGGTTTAGCTGTAGTAATGTCAACTGATAATTGCTTCCAGTTTTTTATGTTCCAGTAAGTAAAGCTGTGCAGGAGCTTGTCCTAACATCATGCCATTTCAGGAGCTTGGCAAAACATTTTGTTTGCTTCCTTCTCTGAAAGCACACACGAGGGCTGACATATACACTACAACACTGTTCTCCTGTGCTTTCACTCCTTGTGGCTGCAGTCTCATTAACATTGGTGCGTGTGAAAGACTCCTAAGACTCATTTTGTAAACTGAAAGTTTTCTCATCTGCGATTTTCATGAGTATCAGGAAAATATTTTGATGTAAACTGGTGGAGGAACAGTGAAAATTGTTATAATTTTTAACAATTTTTTTAAAATTTTTTTTACATCTTTTTAAAAAATGTAATGCTTTGCAATTCTTATTGTCCTGTGGGATTCCATCACCACACACTTGTCTAGGAAAAAATGCTTGTGTGCTACTGACAAAACCATGTCCCTTAAAATGAACCATTTTCTTTAGGAAACTAAAATTTAAAAGTAGATGATGTTCCTTTGCTACTTCTTGGTTTGACCCTGGTTAGCAGGAGGATGTGATAATATGATGCCTTGGTGAGGACTTTGGCTCAAGAATCGAAATGCAGAGAGGGAACCTCAAAAGTGCTGAGGCAGACACAGTCGTGACCATCGGGGAGAAGGTATTGGGAGGAATGGTGCACATCTGGTAGGGGGAATGCTTTGGGGGACCTGAGAGTGGTGGAGATGTGTCTAAAAGCAGTGGTGATGTCCCTAGGAAGATAGAAGAGGGGTTTGATGGGAGAACTGATGAATGCCGATACCCTCAGAGCTAGGAAAACCCCTGAGGAGGGAGCTGGAGAGGAGCCCAGAGATGGAAAAGTGGGACACCTATTGTCATCACGTTTAGGGAGACAGTAGAGGCCAGAAATGAAGCAAAAAGGAAAAGACTGAGAGAAGGACATTCAGAGCTGCCCCAGAGGAGGGTGCCTAGGAGGGAACAGTCAGTGGGTGGCTTTATCCCAGCCAGGTGTCATCAATGCAGGTTGTGCAGCTGCTGAGCACAGCCCTGTCCCAAAACCAGGATTTCATGAGCTGTCAAAAACAGAGGAATAAAGTACCAAGAGGGAAGGTTTCACTGCCTCTGTTTCCAGCTGGGCCGAGGAGTAGGGGATATCAGCACAAGAAGAAATCTTCTTTGATCCCTTCACTGGAGCTTATCCCAGCTCAATAGGGAATACTGGGCTGTGTATAAACTTCAAACTACAGCCATCCTTGCACATGAATACACAGGTGCCTGGGTGGTGTTTTCTATCTGCTGCGCAGCCAAGCCTGAGGGACGAGCTGCCCTGAGCACCACTCTCAGCCTGACGTGCCAAGTCCAAGAAAAACAGCACGCTTTGCAGCCAAGAGAGACAGCCAAATTTGTCTTCAAACTACAAAGATTTGGAGCAGGATCCCTGCAAGGGGAAGCTGGTTCGTCACGGTTCAGATGATTATTCAAAATGCATGAAATTTGCGTGGAATTTCGTTAATCTGCCTTTATAGGAAAATTCCTTTCCCATTTCCTGAGGGCAGGCCTATATTGTTGAAGGCAGCATTCTTCAGCAGGGGGATATAATTTATTATAAAGGATCACGGGTCAAAGTATCTTAGCCCAGATCAAGGGCAAGGTCTGTGGGGACTGCCTGGAGCCTTTCGTGGTAACTCACAATAAAGAGCCAATTATAGAGGAGCGGCTGACACCAAACTCACGCCGTGCCTGCAGACAGCAAATGCACCTACTTGGGTTGTGCATCTTGGGAAGGGAGAAATTACTGTAGGTTCAAATTCTTGAGCTGGGTGACCATGGCTACCTGGTTAATTATGCCTTTTGAGAGAGAGAGATCGGTGTTGCTTAACACCCGCTGTATTTTTCTCAGTAGTTTAACCTTGATATCTTTCCTGGGATTAGAGAGTGATGAAAGGTTGAATTATAACTCCCACCGCGAGCAGTCTGACTGCATCTGTTCAAGTTCCTGGTTTCTCAATATAGGTGTTGCATCTGAGGGTGTAAGGCACTAAGATTGTATCAGTCTAAACTACTTTTATTTGCTTGGCATACATTTTACTATTTGAAAGAGTCAGCAGTTCCAGAAGAAAAAGAATAGACAGGTAGGGAATCCCATGTAATTGAAAGAAAACTTAAAAATTAAGGGGTTTACATGCATATGCACAGATCTCTGTCCAGTCTTTTTTAGAAGCCATTTGCAGGCAGTAGTATTGTTAAGAAATTCTTATAAAACCAAAGCAGCCTTTTTTTCTCCTGTTATGCTGCTGGGGAAACTGAGGCACACCTCAGAAGGGAAACCTCAGAAAGTTCATTAAATACGATGGCACATCTCTGGCTCAGGACCTGAGGTGAGAAATTGCCTGGGGGGGAGTTCTCTAGAGTATGATGGTAGGCATCTTCTGGCCCTCTCCCATCTCCCCGCTGGAGATGGAACACCCTGAGCCTTGTCTGACCTGGTGGAGCTGCACAGAGGTCCTTGGGCACTGCTGGGTATTGCAGCTGCTGGTCAGGAGGTTGGGAGGAGGAGACTGAATGTACCATCCACTTCTAGGTAGTAACATCTGCTTACTGCGCTACTTTGAAAAGCCAAACAAAACTTGTAGAGCTCTGTTACATTCCTGTTTTGTGCATACTTTTGACATGTCCAGCTGCTTGGCCAAGGCAGGTGTTTTTGGGTGCAGCCCTGGTGCACAGAGAGCTCTGCAGGGGAGTGAAGGCTGCGGGAGGGTAGCGATGTGTGGGATGTCTAATGCTGCTCGTAGTGCCAGGCTGTGCTAGGAGGTACTGGAGCCTCTCCCTATGTCATTAAGGCATATCTTGGCCACAGACAGTTATTGGAAAAGGCTTTTTGCAAGGCTGAACTGTAAGCAATAAAACTTGCATTCTGATACAGGCATAGTGCACTTAGGTAATAAAAACAGCCTTGGTGTCAAAAGGTTTCAGTAAATGTGGCTAAAGATATTAGCAGTCACTGCACTCGCCTTTCATTTCTCTATAGACCCAGGATGAGGTGAGGTGATAAAAATGGTCATTTTGTTTCCACTGGGAGCCAGAGTCACAGAAGTTTACTTAGGATGAGGAGGGATCAGCCCTGATGTTTCTCAAGGCAGATCATCTCTCTGTTCTTTTGCCTCCGACAGCTCAAATATGCTCCCAGCTATGATGGTTTAATGTTGAATGTCCCAGTTTGGGCAGCAGAATTGTCTTTTCCTCTTGACCCAGCATGGAAGGCTGAAACACAGGAGAGTGCCTGACAAGGGTGGATGGAGACTTGGCCCTGCCTCTCTCACCACCTCTGCATGACCGGGGTGTGTTGTGTCACTTGACAGTTCAGGCTATGAAAAGAGGGATAGCTGTGCTGTGATGGAGATAAGGATATGCACCATCACTTCCCTGAATTGAGAGCTGTTTCCCAAAGCCTGACTCTGCCATCCAGTCACAGCTGGAGCTCCCTTAAGTCAGTGAAACTGTTTGCAAACTGTGGTATCACAGGACATAAGCAAGTGTAGCAAAACTTGACTTACAAATAACAAATTAAGGGTTTCTTAGGACCAGACGCTGAAAAAAAAAAAAAGGAAACATATCGTAGCTGAAGGTGAACAAATTAATTTCCCTTATTTGCCCAGCTGCTAACAGATTTCTTTCATGTGATCACACAGTCATTTGGGTCAGAGGAAAACGTATTAACCAGTTTGCCTCCATTTCCCAGTTGTATGTCAGCCACATGGCAGTTACCAGGGAAGGTGATAGGAGTACCTGTGATTTGGATTATACTCTAGAGGTCCCTTCTTAGCAGGGAGCTGTGGTTGCAACAGCTTAATAATGTTAATTAGCACTTGTATATACTGTCAAAGCTGTGTTTGGCAACTCTTTTGGGCTATGGATGTGGCTTGCCTTGATACTAGATGAGATAAAGTCAAGAGAAGATCAGAGAAGAATGCATCCTGAGAAATGGAGAAAACCCAGTTAATATGGAAAATTGTTGTGCCCACAAGTATATTTGCTGGCCAGCCAAATAACTGAAAATATCATAGGGATGTGTGAATAATTAAACATAGCCATAGAGATTCATGGCCCCTGGTGTTCAATTAGCAGTTTAGAAAGGGGGCTGCACTAGCCTTTCCTTCAAATCCTAGCCTATTTCTTCCACCTCTTCTTTTCTCTTTACTTAGTGAACATGTCAGGATGAGTACCACCTGATTCCTGGAGAAATGTAATAGGGCACTGTGAACTCACCGATGTGGTTGGGTGTGCCATGACTTCCACCACTTGTGGCTTTGACAGCCCAAGTGATGCTGACACAAATTTATCTGGGTGCTTCCTTTCCTTCCTCTTCCCCAAGAGACCCAGCAATATTTCAGGGTGCTGATGCCAGCCTGGTGCTGCTGTTTCCTGAGGAACAAAGGCACACTTCTTGCAATATGGTTTCTTTCCCTCCCCAGTCCCTGACCCAGATCCCTTCTCCTTTTGAGCACACACAGGCTGTTTGTTTGCTAGTGAAGAGTTGTGAAATCGGGGTTGGTGCTGGGAAAATGCTCATTTGAGTGTTCAAAGGCATCTGCTGCTGGAGTTTTGCTGCTCAAGATGCTCCCAGGCAGCAGGTACCCCGTCTGAGGGACATATTCGGTTTATACTGATACCTGTACTTGTGGTGTAAAGGAAATATATTTCTGGGTGAAGGAAATATTCCTCAGTTTGGGAGTTGGGAAACTGAGCCTTCATGAGAGTGCCGACCGCTGCCAGTGAGGTGGCACAGGCAATGTGACATATGATGACACAAGTGTAGAGATTAAGGCACTGCAGCTTCCTCAGCTGTCAATGCAGCCTCATTCACATGCATTAGAAATTCACTTATAATTTTCAGGAGGATAAGTGGAAAAGTTCCTCTAAAACGGCTCTCGACAAGAGTGTTGCCAGCTCACAGGCGGGCTCATGTAGGCCATATTTGAGTTATCAAACCCAACAGCTAGAGGCAAATGTCAGCTTATCATAACTGCTCTGTAAACAGAAATCATCTCGTAATCTTTTGTCACAGCCATCACATGCAGGTGACAGCCCAGGAAGCCTATTAGCAAATGCCAACACACCCACCACACCGGGCGAGTTACGTGCCTGGGTTAAACACCGCAAGGGGAGCATGGAGCCTCAGTAGGGGAACAGCAGTGTGAGTCAGCTCAACTCAGAGAAGTGCCAAGGGCTTTTCTCATGGGAAAAACTGAGATCTAGCATCACTCAGGGATTGAAAACCTCTTCTTTTTTTTTTTCTTTTTTTTTTTTTTTTTTTTTCCTTTAAAGTGTCTTACTGAAAATATCATGCAGGATAAAAGGGGCACAGAAAGAGGGTGCATATACCCGTACCACTCTGGATGGGTGTATTACAGGCTGAATTTTTCCAGTGGGAAGATAAATTATAGAAGTAACCTGAGCCAAATGAATACCAGAGCTGGGAGTAAAATTGCAAGAATTACAGTACATACTTCAAAGTAAAGTACTTGTACTAATAGCCTGATAGCAGAACCTGTTTCAAAGTTGGAAGTGTGTTGTCAGTAAAACACAGTGTTCACAGATGTTTTGATCTGCCACTACTGCATTTCTGAAGAACTTAAGATACCCATTTCTGCTGTTGCCCTAGTTTGTGGGCTCAGGTCACAAGTGGTTGTGTAGATCCCATCCTGAAATGGCACAAGGGACTTCAAGCAGTGGGTCAGAGTAAATCCAAGGGTCTTCCCCAAGCCTCTTCTGTCAGGATGTCTGGCTGGTTTTCCTGAAAGCACTGAAAATGAGAGAAAAGACAAGTATGACACTGTATCCATTGTACAGTGCCTTTTCAACTCAAAGCCAGTACTAGTGTTGCTTTCAGCAGATGATGAATAAATAAATTAAACTCTAAATGATATCTGAAGCTGCTTGCCATAGGAAGTTCCCCATCTTGCAGATCTCTCAAGGTATCTTGAAGTTATTGACACACATCAGCTGCCTTCTGAATTGAAAATGGGGAAACAACTCTGATTTCAGCTCACTGATAGAGGGACATGCTACAGAATCACCCAGCTTGGAAGTGTAATGAGGTCTTTAATGTATGGGCAATTTGCTGTCAGTAATAAATTGAGTAAAAAACAAAACAAAGAAAAGGGCAATACATTAACCACAAATTATTAAACCCATCCAAATTTATGCAAAGCATGAGGTCCAGGGACCTGGGTCACATTTTGAAGTGTTTGCTTTCTGTGTATCCTTTAAGATTAGATATTTTTTAGTAAGAGACACTCTCCAAAATTGATTGTGGGCTGAGGGGGTTGTGGTGATCATTAGTTTTTTTCAGTGCAAATGTATTTTGGTTAACTGTAGCTTAGCTTAAGACTCTGCTTAACTTTAGTTCCCCACATTGTCACTTCCAACCCAAGAGAAAGGAGTTCCCTTTAATAATAAACTGCACATAAATGAAGCAGCACAGTTTTGTGGTTTGATCTGGCCAAAGTAATCTGCTTTACTTCCCGAAGTTATGGGATAGATTGACTGGCTGAATTAATATGAGGAGTGATACAGGATATTTGAACTCTTGTCAGTTATTTCATTCTGCTTTTTCCCAGCAGTAAAATGGATTTGTTCTGAAACCTGGAAAAGAAAGAAATAAACTTGGCAGATGCAGCTAGTTTATGATTTATTCTGCGTTTGTAGCCTGATCCAAAAGCCACTGAAGTCTACAGAAATCTTTGGGGGGATTTCAAAAGGAATCTCATCAGACTCTTGATTAATATGCTGGGGAATTGGGGGGCACATGTGTGGGGCCAAGGGAGTCTTGCAGCTCTAATCCCTTTTTTTCCAGGGTTTGCATTCTCTTGGTGTACATCCTTTCATGCAAGTCTCTCAGTGTTCCCTGAACCATATGTATTTGGATTAAAAGGTAATATGAGAAGTGCTAGGAAAAGCTGGAGCCAATTCCCATTTTATTGCAGGAAGGCCTAGAAGAGATGTGAGGAGGGACAGTGTGTCTGACATGGGGCTGTGGGAATGTTATTTAGTGGCTGCAGTGGAGATGGGGGTTTCTTGTCAGTCCGGTTTCCCTTGTGTCCAAACTCCCGTGCTCATGTGCCAACTGAGAAAATTGGTGGGTGGAAAGGAAACGGGGGACGAAGGAGGAGAGGTTTGGATCGTGTGATCTCCTAGCACGAGCCCCACTGCGAGGGATGCTCAGCAGGCAGGCAGCTCATCTCGGGGTGGGGGTGGAACAGGGCAAGTCCCAAAGCCCCGTGCTCCGGTGCACTTTAAAGCTCAGTTTCATGAGGCAGTATAAGTGTGTGTGACCTTAATCAAGCTGATTAACCTTGCTGAAGCATCTGGAAATGGAGATGGGAAATAATTGTAGAAGAATTTAGCATGCAGCATCTTTTAACTTTGCAGTTATCTGCAGCCTTTTCTGGATTGGAAAATGTCCAGATTTTTGTAGGATGGGAAAGGCCACTGTGTAATGTATGGAAACTAAACAGGCTTCGCATCTTGATTTATTCCCAATCTCATTATTGTGTGACAGGACCAGTTATCTCTCAAGGAGTGGTATCAATTAATGTTTACAAAACACTTGCAGTACTTGGGGAAAAATGCATCACAGAACTGTGTTATTACTTGAGCTATTTATTGGATGGCACCCTAGGTGTGAAACCCCCTCCTTGTAACTGCAACCATGTTTGAGTGTACATTGTGAGCTCTCAAATTCCTTTTGGAAGAGCTTGTCTTTTAAAACCTTATTCTTTTTTCTTTTTTTTTTCCCTCCCCTTAAAGTGGGAGGGAATCACAGATGATCTTTCACATGATTCTTCCAACACCCAGTCATTCATCAGCAGAGACTTAAAGATAATAAACTTTTTGTTTCAGGCAATTACTTAATCTCGACAAACTCCTGTGTTAAGCAGGGCTATTAACTGAGTAGGCCATAAATCAGCGTGTTGCCAGGTGGGTGAGTCTCCTGAACTGCAATCACTCTTCAGGACCTTCCAGAGACCCCTTACAGTCTTAAGCATCCTCATTACACAAGCAGCATGCTAACAACCAGCACTTTGCATGAGCTGCCCAGAGAATCTGCTGCAAACTGCACTGGGACCATTTTTAATACCAGTCGGAAAATTTTCCTACGAAGGCAGGATGATACATGGGAGTTATTAGCCTGCACCAAAACCACAGCTGGGTAAAACAGATAACTTCCTCACCCCTCTCCTCGTCAGACCTTCTGTGTAGTTAAGTGCAGCCGGCTGCCTTACTCAGGTTAAAAGCCAGCTCATGCAGTATCCTCTCAGTCTTTATCAACTAGGACTGCTTTGGGGACTGTGTCCTGAAGCATGAAAGCTCCCAAAACTCTTCTCTGAAGGCTACCTAGATGCTTATCACCTGGGTATAAGTGCAAGAAAGAAAAATACCCAGCCCTGCAATTTTACCACAACTAGTAGAAAGCAGCCATCTCTTCTTCCATTTCTAGAAAGAAGTTTGGTCAATATGCACAGCAGACTGTGCATGGGTTTTTTCCAGACTCCATTTGTTCAATTTTGCAAATTATATAAACAGACCTTTCATACGAAGGCGAAGTATTTCAAGCCATTGCCTATAGGAACAGTTTGATTTCAGTTTGTTTTAATGCCTGGAGGAGCATATGCATAAAGAAAGCAAACTGACTCCTGTGGTTTGGATTAGAGAGGCTCGAAATGCCAGCGCTGAATTTGAAGCACAGCCTTGTCCTGAAGGATTGAGCAAGTCTCTGTGGCACAAGACAGCACAGGTGTCCCCACCATGGCAGCAGGCAGCCCTGCAGTGCCAGAGACCGTTCAGGTAGGTCTGTGCTCAGGGCGGGCTGGCGTGCCCTTTCTTGTTGGCATTGGCACCTGAGCTTTCACAGGATTTAGGCATCTGCTTGGGAGTTTCTCTTCTGCAAGGCAGCTTTCCAGCTCCTGCAAGTTGTGTTGGCCGGTTGAGCAGGCAGCTCATAGTGTGCTACCTGAGCCATTTGGGGAAGTGTATTTAGTTAGCAATGGCCCCTCAGTCCAACTACTCCCTACATGTTGAAGCAGCCGTGCCCCCAGGACCAGCACTTGGAAGCTGGGCTGTGAGCATCAGCTCCTGGGAAGGGATATGGAACCTTTCAGTGAGATATACTCCTCACTCCAGTCAGCCCTGCAGTCACAGAAAAACCTCCTGGCCACCATAATGGGGTGTGCTGTGTTGTGGGGACAAGTGGCCAAGGGAGGTCAGGCCTAATGCTTTCAGTGGCAGCTGGGCTGGAAGTGGCTGCTGAACAGCAGCAGCCTAAGGGCGTTTGCTTTTTCTTCACCATTGATCTCATGGTAAACTGGTTCAGGGAGTTGATCCAGCCAAAACCCTCTGCAATAAAATTTTAGGTGATTAGTTTTCAACTGGATGAACTCCCCGATCTGGCTCAGTGTGTGATTGAGTGCGTGCCAGTGCCACCTCAGGGGAGGGGTGTGAATGCGTGGATGGGGGCGTGAAGGCTACAAGACATCTCCATCTGTAGATGTGCTCCTAGAAATGTGGCTTGGGATGGCACTCCCCAATAAGGTTTTATTTGCATGAGTGGAAGGTGCACAGACAGGGGTCTGCTAGATTTGCAGCTCAGATGAGTGTTATCCAGAAGGTGCTGTGTGATAGCTGATGGGCTCTCCCTCCATCTTCAGTCACTGCTTTGCTCTTTGGTACTCCACCAGTCTTGTGGTTTCCAGTCTGAGGCTGCTTAGCTTCCCTGTCCCTCCACATCTCACCAGCAGAGATCCTGGGCTTGATCAGGTTGGGTGCAGCTGAGGGCAGCAGTGTTGTCTGGTGCTCCTGCTGCCTCCTGGTCATAAATGCCAGTTAGTGCTTTCTCCCATAACGCCTCAGTCTCATGGCAATATAAAATTTAGCCTTGTATTATAGTTGACCTGAAGCAGTTGCACTTCAAGGAGCCAAGGAAAACTCCTTTACAAGTTTGTAAAAGGAAAACTGCTCAGATGTAAAATCAAGCTCCAGGAGCACCTGAGCCATACCAAACATGGTCAGGTAACTGTGGACTCAGGCTCTGGTTCTCTGCTCCCCAGAGCTGCTACTGCAGGAGGCAGGACTGCTGTCAGGGCCATGTTTGCACATGCATCAAATGCATTTCTCTCTCCTTTGGATACCCAGAAAAAGAAACCTGTTGAGGACTTGGGACATCTCTTACAGCCAGGTATTGGGGAATACTCCAGGCAGTCAGCTGAGGTTCACACACTCCCGTTTCACCAGCTGTCTTGAAGTGAGGTGGGTTCCACTGTGAAATGAGCTTTAGTGTGAAACAGGCAAGGTTTGTCATCTGTTGGCCAGGTCCCAAAGCAGTCAGGGGCAAATCCTCTTGGCTCACTTTTTTTGGAAGTTGCTGGAACAACATTTTGGAGATCTGGAGGTGCAGGCAGTTGCTGAATACTAGTGGCTTCCCAGGAGGCAGGATGATAACAACTTCTGGAAAACTTCTCTCCTTAAACCTGCAGGTATTTTTTTCTTCTGTGTAAGGATCCCTCCTTTCTTGAGAGATCTGTAAGTTTTCTTAGAAGTTTTTAACAAACTGATTTTTCTCCTACTGCCCATCCAGGCAGGCACGATCTGAACCACCATCTGGTCTGCCCCACCTCTGTGGCTGCCCCTCGTGTGCCGGGATTTCTTCCTTGATGGTTGGGATTTTTCTTCTTTTTTTTTTTT
>VXAC01000790.1:2085801-2168868 GCA_013399225.1 Rhipidura dahli | reverse complement strand
TTTTTTTTTTTTTTTCCTTCTTTCCATTCTCTGGCAGCAGCTGTTGGGAGAAAAAGCCCCAAGATCCATCTGGTCCTTCGAGCTTATCAGGCTGTGTCTTTTCTCAACAAAGCAGCACTGGCTGTGCTTTCATACAAGAGTTACATCATATAGCAGCAACTTGCTCGAAAAGCAAACTGCTTTTTATTTGCTTGTGCTGCCTTTCTCCCTTTAGAATTGCAGCCACAGCCAAACCACAATGTAGCCTCAGATCTGAGTCAGTCTACAGGGCTGCTTTTCTCCTTTCCTTTTCTTTTCTCTTTTCTTTTCTTTTCTTTTCTTTTCTTTTCTTTTCTTTTCTTTTCTTTTCTTTTCTTTTCTTTTCTTTTCTTTTCTTTTCTTTTCTTTTCTCTTTTCCTTTCTTTTCCTTTCTTTTCCTTTCTTTTTTTTTTTCTTTCCCTCCTCTGCTTTCTGGTGGAGTTGGCACAATCCTGTGTTATTAGGACATAAACTAGCTTGTTCTAGTGGAATTTCCTGTCTGATTTTAATTTCCCCCTCATTTTTTTTTCTCCCCTCAAAGTGAGACAGAAAAGCTTTTTAATTGCACTGCCGTAGGTTGGCCTTTTGGGATATTATTATTCTTATTAAGTACTTCCTGTTGGGAGGTGGCACACGAGTAGAAATAACAAGGATCTCGGTGCAGTCAGGGCTTGTGGCCTCTTTGTTTGTTAATAACTGTCAGATTGGCAGCATCCTCAAAACACAGCTTGGCCTGACAGCCTGGCAATTAAGTGATTTTCAAGACTCTCAGCATTTGCAGCTCACCTGTGGAATTAAGAAGCTGCATTAGGCCTTTCCTTTTCGGTTTCTTTTCTGCCATTCGGTGGTCATATCACCTTACCCAGATAATGCAAAGCTAGCACTAGTGGGAAAGTCTTACTTTGGAAATGCTCAGCATGGGTGTAGAAACTTCTGATCAGGTGTGGTGGGGTAGACTGGTAAATCCCAGGTGGGATTGGCATCCTGCTACTTTTCCAGCAGCGACGTGTGAGTGGAGCGGGTTTCCTTTGCAATGGAAAACTGCTGCTGTTTCAGATTTCATTATGTCCCAAAGAATTCAGTGCTTATTTAGTAGAGAAAGGCAATTTTGATTTATTTTTGATTTTTCAGGAAGCACAAATGCTCAGCAGTCTCTTTCAGAAACTTCCCATTTCAGCAGATATTGTTGAAATAACGTCAAGGCATTGCAACTTCATTGCTTCCATTTTCTTGTAGTCTAAAATACAATAGATCTTAAACCATCTTAATCTCTTCTGTGCTGCTTCTGACAGAAGGTGCAGGTACCTGAAAAACATTTTTTTTTGAAAAACTGTTCTGAAAAACTGTTCTGCCCTAAAGCTTCCCCCAGCTATTTGGGATTGAAGAAGGTGGCTGGTGGTAGCAAAGCTGATCAAGAGACTTTTCTAATTACTGCTCTTCGAAAAGCCAGAGATCTCTCAGAATCAGAGATTTGGTGTTTGGGCACCCCACTGCGGGACTTCCTTGTGCTTGTGGGGTCCCTTCTGGCTGCAGGAGAGCTCTGCTTTCATCTTATTTACTCTTCCCAGAGGTATAAAAAATAATGGTTTGTCCCCCTAAGGCTGCCACTTATCAGTAACCTGAAGACCCCAGGAATTCTTGTAGAATAAGAGATAATGCATTGCCTTCATGCACAGATGCTCATTTGAGTGTTTGAAAATACTTCTACAGACCTGATTATATTCACACACACACACCCCCCCACCATTTTGAAATTTACAAAAGTTTTGGGTACAACCTGTTTTGCAAGACCAAATCCAGGATTTCCCATGTCAGCAAGCTTCAGACAGAAAATTCCTGTTTTCTCACCAAGAAGTGAACTGACCCATTTTTGGTCAAACGAGAAAGGTGCTGCAAAGCCAGCTGCTGCATGGGAGCATGTTGAAGAGATTCCTGGTGTCCTCATGTCCCTGCTAGCAGCAGCTGTCCCTGGTCCTTTAGTGGACGAGGCAGGAAAGCCCTTCATGCTGAGTTTCAGAAAAGGTAGATAGCAACTAAGGAATTTCAGGGTTTGATTTTTTAACGACAATTCTGTGTTCTTTCAGAAGATGTCAATGAATTCTTCAATTTTTAATCTAAATTTTCCATGTAGAGGGAAAGGCCATTTTTAGCCTCACTGTAATTGTTCCATCTCTTTTGCCCAGGAAAAGACTGACAGTTTTAATGCCCTTACCAAAGGTCAGGCAGTGCATGGGAGAGAGCTGAGTGGAGCTGCCAGGAGCTTCAGGATGGGTTAGACATTGAGCTGAACAAGAATATCCTACTTCCATTAGGGCCTGAGTTCATTTAAGTGCGCTGCCTTCTTGGGGTGGGGAGGAAATTTATGGGCAAATTTCTTCAGTGTTGCCTCGAGTCGGCCGCGGGGGGAGCTCGCTGATCTAATCTCGCCCCATCCCAGCTGCAAGAGGCAGCTCGCTCGGCAGCCGCCCGCCTGCCCGCCCGGCTCTTGGACACAGCCCGAGCCTCAGCAGCGCTGCCCGGCTGCAGGAGCAGCGGCGGGGCTGCAGCACAGGCAGCAGGGCCGTGTCCGTGTTTGCCGTGTGCCACTGCCTGTGTCCTAGGCAGGGGCTGGGTAAGGGCACCCCTCAGCATCTTCAAAAGACTTTTTTTGTTCTTCCACCCGAGCTGGAGCAGTAGAATAAACTTCGTAAGAAGACAAAGTCCTCTGGGCCATCCCCCAGAGGATGGGTGGTTATTGTGACTGCATCCAAGGAGGTCTCCTCTGGGATGGCAGAGAGGGACAGCCTTTCGTTTGAAGTGTCTGAGGGAGATGTTTGCTGTCTTTAATGGGTTTTATAATGACATTTATTATGCAGGTAACCCCAGAAATGGGTTTATTCTGTGTCGAGTGAGTACCCGGTCCACATGTGCATCTGCAGTCTGTGTCCCTGCAGGGAGCTGAGCGGGGAAACCAACGGCTCCTGGCTGTGTGTGGGAGTGAGGTGCACGTGGGGGCTCCAGCAGTACTGAATCAGAGAGACAAGCCCTCTCATGTTATCCTCTGCTCCTCACTGAACCTCAATTTCTGAGTGTGAAGTCACACTGACTCTGTCCTGCAGGTGCTTTGAGATGTCAGTACAATAATGCTTTTCAAGGCTTTTTTTTTGCTGATTTTATAGCTGAAGGGCAATGTGGTTTTTATTATTTCTTGTTTACTTTTCACATATCTGCATCCCAGCAAGGCCTCTTCTCCTTCCAACTCTGCTACAGGGTATTTACCATTACTTGAGCTGTTTGCCCAACAGAAGTTAGTTGTGTGATCTTTATTTCTTACCTGGATGTGATGCTGTACCCAACCTACTGTTAAACTAAGTATGATGCCTTCTCCAACATCCTGACATGCATTGTCTTAAAAGAATAGTTTTGAAATCAGGCTACCACCATCTTTCTGCATTAGTTTTGTTAGAAGAAGTGAAAACTGGTTCTGCATCCCCTTGGATGGCAGCAGCTGGCTGGATGTATTTCAAAATGGTCTGTAGTGCCTGGGGCAGGACAGAGGTCTCCCCAGGTGATCTGATGAGGGCCTGCCTCTCACTTCTCCTTGTTGTAATGTTCCCAGTGGGCCAAAATTAATATTTCCTATTACTCTTCTTGTGTAGTTCCTCTTTTATTTTTGTCAAAGCCACTGAGCAGGTAATAAAACAACAGAATAATTAACCAGTAATAATTGAAGTATGCTGTATGAAAACCAAACCAAATGCTAACAAGCCAAACAAAAGGAAAGTAGGCATGGTGCAGCCCTGTTTATAGTGCTGTCTGCTGGAATCATTATACATGTTGATATAATAATACTGGGCACTTAATTACCACATCATTTTTAAAGTGCTGTATAAACATTAACCAAACCTCTGAGGTAGGGAGGTATTATTATCTCTGTTTTAAAGAAGGGAAATTCTGACAAAGAGAGGTTAGTCAGTAATTTAGTGTCGTGAAGACAGGCAGTTGATGGGGCGGGAGAAGGGGTTGCAGCTCCTGCCACAGTTTTCGAGACAGAAAAGCAGAGCTGCTGAAGCACCTCACATGGCTTTTTGTGAAATGCACAGTTCTGCCATTCAGGGAAGGGACACACTTGCCCGGACACCTTAGAAAATTGTCAGATTGGTGTAATTAGCCATTGCATACGTATCCCTTTTTGAGGGAGGCACGCAGTTGGTGTATTTTGCAAAGCAGCTAAACAGCATTAAAATGAATCTCTCAAAGGAACTGAGAGGCAGCCACCATAGCCTTGTGTGTCTGTTCCTGCTCCTTCCCATATTGATCTGAGTGGTGGTTCTGGGAATGGCTGTCCCTGCAAAGCCCTTAATATTCTGCATGGTGGTATATGACTTCATCCGAGGAGAATCCCACAGACGCATCAGCGTGATCTGCTCTGTCATGTTTCTGTGACCCAATTTTCCCTGTTCTTTGTCTCAGACCTTCCCTGACCCCAGGCCTATTATCCCTTCCAATAATTCACCCAGACCATTATTAATGGTGCATTAACTTCGGCTGCGCTTTCAGTGAAGATGTTTTTCTTGTGCTCATTCATTCGCTCAGCTCACTTAAACAGCTAGATCATTATTCTGGGGACGTCACACAAACACAAAAACATCTCCCTTGCCGACACCTACAGTCCTGCAGCACTTTGCCAGAGGGGCGGCCATCCAAATACAACGGTGAAACGCCCAGGAGGGACCATCAAAGGGCGTCAAGGAGCCACACACACACTCAGGGATGTCACACAGCCACACAGCCACTCTCTCAGGGACGGGTTTGCCTGCCCTGCTCGCACACTGAGACTGTCCAGGGATGCTCAGAACCCACCAGCTCTAGGAGAGCTCTGGTGTGAGGAAAATCACCACAGGAAAGCTGGGGAACAAAGTACAGGCCTGTCTTTGCTGTTTCACAGACACTGTGCTTGTCAGATGCCAAGATAATGTCTCTTTAAATATATGCTGTGGATGAGTAAAATTAGGATGTTAAGAATTGTAACAGGAAAAACGAATGCTGCCTAAAATTTCTTTCTCACTTGATGCTTTGGGCTTCTTTGGGAGAAGACTGAGTGAAGAACACGTCATGTTTGTTGTACCTTAGCCTTGTTCTTGAGAAAGAGAGTAAGATTTGGACATCTGGGAGAAAATGTGGGCGGTAAGAAGGGCCTTTGCAGATATCAGTTGTTTTACAATTATCTTTTTCAAAGAAGCTGAACCTGGGAGAAAAAAAAAAGAAGCAAAAGGTGTTGTAAGTTGCTGTGTCGCACCATGCAACATCCCACTTTCCCCAGTAAGAGGGATCTGGCCTCTGACAGCATGGCTCAGTTAACCTGTGGAAATACTGGTGAACTCTCACAAGCACCCTCTGGGACATCCCTTTCCCGTTTTTTTCTGTCAGTTGCTTGTGCACAGCTGCTAATGACACCTCAGTGACAGGAGGAGAGTGTGAGCTGTTGTCTGGAAAAGTTTCTCTCCCACTAACACAAATCAATCCAGTACCCCAGGGCTCTGAAGCCTTTTACAGATAAAGTTGATAAAGTTGCAGTTTCTGCCTGCTGTGATTGAGGTTCATTGCTAACCTGCTCTTGTTTGACTGTGTAGACTTGTGCAAGTTATTTTTCATTAGCCTGTTTCAGCCTCTTCCAATTAAACAAAAAAACAGGACTGTGTTTCAAATGCATGTTTTCTTCCCTTCCTAAAGGGAGGTGAAGCTTTTTTTGTTTTTGCAAGGGAGCTTGTGATCCCGTTATGAAAGCTGAGTCCCATGCATCACTGACTCCATGGGAAATCAAACCAAAAGGCACCTCAAGAAATCAGAATTTGTGTTTCCTCTTGTATAAGACGTTAATTTTTTATGGGGTCTTTTTGCAAATTTGTTGAGAAAAGCACAACAGGTACTGAATTATCCAGACAGTGATATTTTACTTTTTTCCCTCAACAAATGAGTTTCACTGTTGATTGCAAACTATTTCTGATGGCAAATAAGGTTACTTACAGGCTGGACTGCTTGTTCCCATGGGACACTGTTGGACACCCATAGAAAAGCTGTGTATTTTTTAGCCCATATGGTGCCCTGCACAACTCACATGGGCTTCAGATAAAGAAGGGGGAGCCCAGTACATTCCATGGGGTACCAAGGATGGGGCGGGGGGCTTCTCAGGGTCTCTCCCCAGCTAGTCTTGCTGCAACACCCTGGTTGCAAGTGGTGACTTCTTCAAGTCCTCTCCCAAGGGCTTTCTGAGTTTTTTTTTGTCGAAGCAGACTGCAGATGAAACCCACTTCAGTGCCGTGGGGTCTGATTTCTTTTCTTCTTCTTCTTTTTTTTTCCTTTTTTTTTTTTTTAGCAAACATGTAAGCTGAAGTATTTAGAATAGAAAAAAGCTTGCTTGACCCTTCCTAATTCTCACTTTTGAGCTCAAAAAGAGATGCTGCTATGAGTGATGTCAAAACAGCTCCTTTGCTTGCTATGCAAACCCATACATGCACTCTGTGTTTCTCTTGAAGCACAGGTTTATCTGCAGAGATAATCAAAAGCCTGCATCATCCTCAAATAAGGGCTGTTTTTGATGCCTCCCTCCCTGATTCCTGGGATTTTCGGTAAAGGGACATCCCCTTTAAACCTGCATTTCTGCCTCATATCTTTTCTCTTTGAAGCCAGAGGGCTGGCTGGCCTTTGAATAGACAAGGATGAGAACACAGCAGTGGGAGGTCCGTGTCTTGCTCATAAACCTTGGCCAGAAAATCGGCTCCGACAAGTGGGGACAGGTAGCAGCATCTTCCCCCTTATCAAATGGCGCGGCAGAGCAGACACATTCCTGCAGGAGCCCCGGTGGGGTGGGTGGTGGGGCCTCCTGAGAGCGCCGTGTGTTTTGCTGCCCTGCTTCACCCTGCGAGCTGCAAGCCACCGACCTGCTGTGGAACTGTGTTGTTTCTTTGCAAAACACCCCGTTCTCTCGTTGTCCCTGCCCCTTGCGTGCTGCTTTTGATGTGTTCTTCAGCTTTCTCTTCCTTCAGCAGGAGCCAGAAAAAATGTTTTTTGTGGTTCCAGTGCTTGGGGACTTTTGGAGGTGCCTTTGCACCTCAGAGTATTGTACTGCATGGTTTGGTGTGGCCCAACCTTTTCCTGGGGAAAAGCTTTCCCCAGGCCTCCTACTAAAATCTCCCTCCCTCTTGTGTAAAGCAATCATCATTAGCTCTAATTGGGCAGCTTTGGGGTTAAATCTACAAAGATTGCTTGGGTTTGGTAAATCCTCTGCCACTGCAAAGCAGATAATGCTAAACAAAAGATTGCCTTGATTAGATTAACGTTGGCAAATTCATTGCCCTAATCATCATATTGCCCTTCGCGTGGCTATTCAGGAATACATCACCGTAACTTACTTGAAGTAATTGAATATAATTGTCTTTTTAACTCGTACGTGTAAAACATCCATCTTTGTTAACGGCATGTGTTGCTGTCCTGCTGCCAGCTCACAGTCCTCTTCTGGAGGGGTGGGAACAAGAAGCAGAGCCAGGCTGACGTTTATGAATTGGTAGTTGATTGCCTATAAAACCATTCATTATTTCTGACCAAGCACCTGGAAGAGAATAAAAAGGAACAACACCAGCCACTGGAGCCCGTAGGCTTGGCTGGTGCTCCCAGGCAGAGAAGCACAGGGGAAGTCATGAAGGGAAATGTTGCAAAGGGATGTCAAAAACCACAACCCTTTCCCTTGCCCTTTGTGGCAGCAAAGCACAGGGGCACATGGTGGGGTTGGAATTGGTGTGAAACAGATACCCAAGACAGAGGCATTGCTGACCTTCCCATGGGCCAAATTGGTTGAAATGCTAAAAACAAACCAAGAGTGCAGTGGAAGGGAGGAAGTTCATGGAAATTTTTCTGCCATTAATAATCAGAGGTGTGAGAAGGGAGAAATTCTCTTCAGATGTCAATTTTATACCAACAGATAGCTAGGAAAGGAGGCCAGGCAGCAAACAGCCTGTGTTTTCAATTTCCCAGCTCTCCTGAGTGACAGGGAAAGACTCTTTTAGCACAGAAATTTCCAATATTATCTCAGCAATCAATCATGTAGAAATGCACAGTTACAAAATAAAATATAGCTGGCCTGGCTTTTAAGATATTCAATATTCAGTTTGACCTGTTTTTAGTAGTTTTATCATTATTAATAAATTAAATTGCCCTAGGGAACAGGCCAAAGGATCAGGGTGACTCTCTGCATCATTAAAATCCAGCTACTATGGCCAATGCAGTTTCAGCCCAGGCCAGCTCTCCCTTTCCTGCACTCTGGGGGTTAAGTCAGCCCCAGATGTGTCCATTAGAGGCAGAGTGGCCACCCTGTTTTGGGAGGTTGCTGATCTTCAGCCATAGGGATGCCACCAGCAGCACTGTGGGTTGATCCCAGGACCACAGAAGTGTTCTTGCTCCTTTTGGTTTATTTGTACTGTATAGATATGGGGTGGGCACTGCAGGAAGCCCATCCTGGGGGCTCAGGCTGGAAGAGATGTGTGTGTTGTCTGCCATTGGATGTCTGTGCAGGGACAGCTGATTTTGCGATCATGCTTTGTTGTGATGATGTAAAAGCTCCTTGCCCTACTTCCTCTGGTCCCCACAGTGCCCTTGGGTTGTGGCAGCAGCTGTGGCCAGGGAACAGGAGAGTCCCCAGGGAGGAGGACAGCAGCTGTAGGTGTCTGCCCACCTAGGCTGGAGTTAGAACTGAGCATGGTTTGGGGAGACCAGAGGCTCTACTGTGCTGTGTGAGCAGGGGATGGGGTGTGACAGCTAAACTCTGGTGCATTTTTGACCTGGAAAAACACTGGTTGCCTCTAAAAATGAAGACTCCCTACAAGTGTCCTTATGTAACACATCATCTCTGCCCAGGACAGTTAAAGGGTGAATCTTCCTCCTGCAAAAGGAAATCCTGAAGGATTCAAGTTCATTCTCTCCCTGAGCTGCTTTAGGGAGAGGAGAGGAGGGGGGCAGAAGCGGGGGAGGTGGTTAACAGTTACTCTACTGTGTCCTGACATTAGGCGAGCTGCAAAAATGCTCCCAGTGTATCAGGTGGTGTGAGGTGCCAGCCCTTTGCTGGAGCACAGAGAGCAAGTCTGCTGCGGAGCCTTAAATACTTTCCACCCCGACTACCTTAGCTTAACGCCTTTCAGCAGAGTTGGCAGGAGGGTTGTTTTTGTGTAGTCTCTCACCTCTCCCAGCAGCCTGGCTGACGCGCCTGTGCCGCGCTGTGCTCAGGGATTGAGCGCTGCAATGGGAGTAGGAGCCGCAGATCCTCTTGCTGATATGCCGCGAAAGACGTATATGAGGATTACACGCAGGCTTGGCGCGACGGACCCGAGCGGAGCGCAGCCCCACCGGACACAGTCGGCGTAGCTCTGGTGCAGCTGGAGTCACAGATGCAAAAGGCTGAATTTTAAGTCTTTCATAGAAAAAGAGTTTGGCGTTTACTGAAGTTTGCTGAGCAACAGCAAGAGACTTGGCCCAAGCCTTGACATTTTGGTTGTGGATGGTGCTTCCCCAGTCTCCAGAGAGATGGTACCTGTCGCGGAGGCAAGTCACAGTGAAATATACCGAGCACAGGCTGGGGTTTGAAATGCTCAGTTAGGAGGTTGGGTTTGTTTTACTTTTGGTCTCCAGTTAGACAGAAAGGCCGAGAAACCAGGGAAAGAAAGGTAAAACCTGCAACAATATTAAGTAATTTTTACTGAAGAACTTCTGACTGTTTGTAAAAGCAGAGCAAGACCAGCCTTTTATCTTTAAGCTGATCGCTGCCACAAATGTAGAAGGGGCATCTTTACGGATGCGCGGAGCCCCGTCAGAGGGTGATTGTACGGCATCGCTGTTGCGGTTGTGCGGTATCGCTATCGAGACTCTGCTAATTGCATTTCTTTAGCTTCTGTAATTTTAGCAGGAAAGGCCCAGGCAGCCAGGCAGCATTGTCGGGGGTGGTGGGGAGGAATAACCTGCTGAATTTTCCATCAGCTCAACTCACTTAAATATTCTCGCCGTTAACTTTTGGGGTCAATAATAAATATTAAAACCTGTAGATTTAATAAGTCAATGTAGGTGTTCGCTGCCTTTTGAGACCACTTTATCTTTCCATCAAAGATGAAACAAGCTTCTCAAATGAATAAAAAATAGGGCCTCAAGTGATTACAAGTGAGAGCAATTTGAGCTCCTCTCTCAGAACCTGGCAGTAGGCACTTCTGAGCCTCTTCTGACTGCCTAGACATTCTGCTTTAGCGCTGCTCTTTCTGTTATATTTTTAGGTAAATATTTCCAACCTGTGTGTACAGACCTTCAGGAACAGTGTTTGCTGCCACTCCAGGCTTGAGGGACGATGCAGGTCTGGATCCCACCAGGCTCTGTTGAGTCTGATTTGCGTTGCAAGTCTAGTTTTCCTTGGTGCTTGCTATAATCTCCTCAAGTTCAAAGAGCGCTTAGCTGCTTGTCTTTGTCAAAAACCCTGTTGGAGATCTTTTATGTCGAAGATGTAGGATTTTTCCGCATGACTTTGATTATTTATTCATTCCACTTCTCTGGTGTATGATAGCGCTGATATCATGAAGACCCCTTGTCTTGCACTGCTCTTGCTCTGAAATTCATGGAGATTTAGTGCCTTTGAAATTGTTTTAAAAGGGAAGGAAAAGTTTTTGAAGTCCCTTTTTTTTCTTCTATTCCCCATAACAGTGCCGCAGCACATTTTTCCGGCCTTCCACGCTCCTTTGCCAATTGACATGCGCCACCAGGAAGGACGATACCATTACGAACCTCACTCTATCCACGCTATCCATGGGTAAGTCTTACACCTCCACTCGCCTTGCTAAAATGTCAGCTGCCTGTAGTATTCCGATTCCCTCTGCTAAAGTGTCTGGGACTTACCGCCCTTCGGCAAGCTGGCCCTACTGGCCACCCTCCACCTCACTGTCCCCATCCAGTGACAGTGCTGACCTGCCTGGCAGGAGGGCTTTACAGCTTTGTTAAGCCTACAGAAGTGCCCTACAGCAGCAGGATGGGAGTATAGGGCTTCTTTGTCATTATTCAGCTCAGGTCCCGGGAACAGGCTTGACTTGTGTTTTTGCACCCGCCGTGTTTCTCACATCATGCCTTGCCTGGGTCATTTCTGTCACCATCTTGGCAAAGACCCAGAAGCGCTCCCTGTCTTTGGAGACGTTGTGTACCATTCCTCCTTGCTTGCCAGTTGTGGGGATGGTGGCAATAGGCTGCCAGGAATGCCATAATTCAGTATGATTTCACTGGACAGCAGCCCAAATGGGCTAGGCAGCATTTTCTAAAAGCAGTAATAAGTCACGTCCTCATGGGGATGTCCATGTCGACTCAGGAGGGGCAGGACTCTGGGTTTTGGTGGTGACCTTCTCATGAAAGTCTCCTTTCCCTGAGGCAGCTGATGGGCAGCAAGTACAGAGACTGGTGAGGGGCTACACCCTGGGAGGGGGGTTTGTGGTTAATGTCCTCATCTGGGACATGACAGCTCAATAGTTCTTTATGTCCTGAGGGAGACAGAGAGATCTGTTTTCACCTCCAGTAAGCTTTGATCAGGGCAAGGAAAATGGAGCCAGCAGGGATGTGAGCAGAGGTTCTAGTGACCATGGGGCTGGAAGTGTTTCTTCTAGTCCCTGAAATGCACCTTTCCCATGAGAGGTGAGGAGCAGTGTGATGCAGTTGGCAGTCCCACAGCCTTCCCCAAACCCTTCAACCCACAGGGCTCAGACATCGCCTGAGGAGCAGGTCCCAGAGCACTCAGTATAGGGGAACCAATGAGGGCCAGAATCATTTTGCAGGAAGAACAAGGGAAGAAGAACTAGGGCTCATCACTTAAAAAAAGGGGATCTCATTTGATCCCCTGGAGTCCTGTTGCAGCCTTGCTTTCTGGCCAGAGGCAGTGCTCATCCACCTTTGCAGGGACTGTTTGTGGAGCTGTGCTGCTTCTGGATAGGTGTGAGCAGGGGAACAGTCCCTGGGAAGCAAGTAATGCAGAAAGCAGCAGCCAGATCTGTGGAGCCCCACAGCTACCCCAGCTTTATTCTGCTTCCAAAATACTGCAAGAAATAAATGATAGGGCATTCCTGTGGATCCTACTAGAAGACAAGTCTTTGTCTTTTTGGCTGGCAGTCAGTTTAACTGGATGTTTAAATGGGCAGAGCAGATTCTTCCATGCTGTGTGCAAAGGGGAAATGACAAAGCAGGTTGCTAACATGGGAACTGGGGGGGATTAGGGAGGCTGCATGAAGTAGTTCTGGTCTTTCATGCAAGTAAATGCAGAAATTTTAGAAAGAAAACAGAATAATAACTTGCTGAAAGATAGTTAATAAGCCAGAGCTCTGGCTAGTAAAGCACATACAGAAAAGGGTGTGTGCCAGTTTGCCATATTCAAAATAGGGGTTAGAAGAGAGGCTGGCAGATGTTTTGATGTTTGTCACAGGTTATTTGTATGCCCCATTCAGTGCTCCCCTTCACTCCTCATGAGGAGGTTTGGGTGCTCTGCATATACCCTGGGGCTCCACAACAGTTTCTGTGGTGGGGTCAAGAGGCAAGGTGTACAAAATGCAACTGAGATCTCACCACTAATGATATGTACCTGTGAATCGTATCCCCAGTAATTCCAGTGTTTTATCACATTGGTGTTGCCCAGCTGATCAACCCTGGCCAAGTGTACAGCACTGGCAGATCAGGTTTCAGTTCATCTGCACCAATATTAATAATCTACTGTGTTAGCAGTTACCACATTTGTTTATCAGTGGACCAAGCATGTCCTGCTTAGTATTTGGGTAGAGTTGTTGACAAATACCTGTTGCATTTCTTCTTTGGTATTCCTCTCGTTCCCAGCAGCTCCTCTCACAAAACCAACTTGGAAGGTACTGGAGAGAAAACTTGGTTGCAGGTCTTAAAGAGGAAACATAGTCCTCTTTGAAACTTCCTGGGCACTGCACTGAAAGGTGCCTTTGTGGCTGGAGAAGCACCAAAGCTGAGCAGCCAAGTGCTTCTTGGCTGTGGCGGTTTTTTAGGGTTGAGGGAATGCCACTTCCATTTGGCAGTTTGTCAAGTACCCGGCACTACGGCACAACCACATTGGGAAAATATTCTGCAGCTGTGGAGTTTAGTCTCTCAATCATTTTACCTCTTCAATATCTGCCAACTACTTAAAATCATGTCTTTCCCTTTACTCCTCTAGTTTTTTATTCTACTTCTCTTTCGTCTTCCTTCTCTCTCCTCCAGTCTCTGCTGTGGAGGTCACAATGTAGCGCTCACCATCCTCGCTGGAGGATGTCCAGTGTGAAGTCATCCAGGCGTGGTGGTGGACCTGAGCTGGAACATACGATAGTGGGTGCATGGCTCTTGTTCAATACACTGGGTGGGCACAGATGAGCTTCTAGAAGTTTGTATTCCATCCTGGTGGTGCAGAAATCAATCCTCCTTGTTTCAAAAGTAAACAACTCATAGGAAACCTCAAGGGCATGTGCATATTTTCACTCTAGAAAATTATGGCAAATGTTTGGAAGAAAAATTGCGTCACTGAGTTTTGGCTTTATGATTAATGTGATCAGTGCCTGACAGAGAGCCCCCAATTCATCAAGTCTATATTCTACCTGTCTGCCGTCTTGACGGTACCAAATTTATCTAATTACGTGAACATTGCACGGCAAATTAAGTGCAGTCTCATTTGTTGCTAACTATGGGGTCTTATTATCTGCCTGCTGCATTATGTCAAAGGTTTGTTTCCTGATTGCTCGATGTGACCTGGCAGTGCATTCCCCTTCATCACTGTTTGCATTTGGCCTAATGAGAACATACATTATTTTATCTCAACTGGAAGGAACTCATCTGCAAGGCTTTCTTGAGCAGAACCACCTGTGGGACCCTTTGCTTGGGAATACAGATGGGAATGTGGAACACTTGAGTAATAAAAGACCCCCATGCCAAGACAGGCCTGAAAGACTTGCTGCGTTTCTCCTCAGTGTTGTCATTCCTTGTGTCTGAGTGATTTTCTTGTCAAGCAACATGACAATAATTTTCAAGACTTGAGTCTTCTTCTAAAGCACTGAGCATTTGTTATGTATGTCCCGAAGCAGATTATGTTGGGGTTTTTTTGAAGTCTACTTCTAGAGGTTTTTTTCAGATTGTTTTGGTGTTGCTTCAGTCATTAGGAGAAACTTTTCTGCACTGTTGGTTTTACTTATTTGGTGATTAATTTTTTGGACATCTTTAACTTTTGGACTTCTTTTCTTGGTGTTACTGACAATTTGACAGAATCATGGTGCTTGCTTGGCTTGTCTAGAAAAATTAAACATCTCATTCAGATGATCCTTGAGCTCTCTGCAGTGCAAACCAACATAAATATTGCAGATTCAAGATACTGTCCTGGAATCTGACGATTGTGAGCCTGTGGTAATATGGAGGATAGAGGGAGTGGCAAGATTGGTGTCCAATGGACACTGAAAATAATGTAATGCAGAATGGAGTGAAACTGAATATGGGTTGAAATCTATTCCAGGAATGTAGAACTAGAGCAGAATGAATAAAGAAAAATTGTATTGATGCATAGAAATTGTATGAGCCAACACTTCCACAACATAACATTCATTTAATAGTAAGTAATACTGCAATACTAAAAGCCTAAGAAAAGGCAGAAAAATAAATTTTGAGGTTCTGCATTTTTCTGGAGATACGGGATGAAATTACAGAGCCACATACTGTTTTTCCCTGTGATCCTCTCTTCCAGAGCACAGGATGGCCCAGGTTCTGTGGAAGAGCAGTGGTGGGTCTTACATGCATTTTCTGCAAGCAGCTTTTATTGATTTGTCAGAATTTCTCTCTTCACTGCTGGCTGTAGGTCAGCACTGTTTGAGTGAAAGTTGTCAGCCAGGTGTGTCTGCAGGCTCAAAGCTGAACCAGAGAAATTCACTTCTTAAGTTAGCACAGATCCTTTTCTAACAAAAGGGGCATTTTGTATTTTAGCAAACTTCCTCACAAAAACCTACTCCACTGGGGCCTGGTCTCTGCAGTAACTCCATCTGCTTTAAACTAAGGGGGCTCAGCATCAGCTTTGCAAGACCAAGCCCTTGACTCCAGAGGAAAGCTGCTGGCAGATACGGGAGGTGATTACATGCTTACCTATTTTTTTTTTTAATCACAACAAAAATAACTAAAAACTCCTTAGCTCAGCTTAAAAGTCCCTGCCAATGCAAGAGCCTTCAGGGCTAACCCTGTTGAACAGCATGCCTAGGCTTGACTCAGCAAGAGGCTTTTTAACAGTAGCTCCTAAACTGTGGTTAAAACCCATCAGGCATTACGCACTGTGACAAACAAAAGCAGCCTTGTTTTTCTACCAACATCCTGGTGGTGTTTTAGGATGCAATTCTGACATTATTTATTAACAAAATATTGTTGTTGCTCTTCTGTCCACACATCAGAATAGTAAAAAAAAAACAAAAACAAAAGCAACCAAACCCTGAGCTGATAATCACAAATTCCATGGCTTTAATGAGGAGTGAATTGTCCCAAAGACCTAAACATAGAGACAACTCCATCTCCATAATAATGTGGAGTTGCCCTAATTTCCCTCTGGTAGGGATTTTATCTCATTTAATCAAGGATCTTCCTCCATTTCCCTGAGATCTTAATATATTATTGCAGAATCTTTGTGATATCCAGCCTACACTTTTTTTCTTTATCTGATCCTATTACCCCTCCTTGTTGAAGTTTGTTTCCTTTTTACTGTGTTAAAAATTACAGAATACCTTTTCAGGACCAGTTAAAA
This sequence comes from Rhipidura dahli, assembly GCA_013399225.1. Taxonomy (NCBI): domain Eukaryota; kingdom Metazoa; phylum Chordata; class Aves; order Passeriformes; family Rhipiduridae; genus Rhipidura; species Rhipidura dahli. Next base: position 2,153,051 of record VXAC01000790.1, on the reverse strand, counting down.
TGTTCCTGAGCTGTTTAGGCAGGGTGATTCACAGGCAGAGGAGTTGACTGTTAAACTTTTCATCATAAAAAGACCATGTCCCAAGTGTTTACAAATTTGACAGATTTAATGTCGAACCCAAGATTTTCCATGTTGAATATCTGTTCCAGTCTGGTTTGCTCTCTCCTTTGTTTTTTGTGAGATTCAGCCAAGGGAGGCCAAGTAGGGTTAAGGGAAAATATGTTGTTTAGCCATACAAAAAATAATCATCATCATCATCTTATAACTGCTTTTAGAAACACCAGTGTCTCTTGCTTTAGAGTTGGAATTTGTTATTGTCACAGATGTGTCTTGTGCTGTTCCCATTCTACAAAAACACACTCAAAACCCATTAATTTTGCCGGATAGGAATCCTTTGAAAAGTCTTGCTTCCAATACACATATTGAAGGGGTGTCAGAGTTTTGCAATGAAATTTTCCAAGTGCCCTGTGCCCCTGACCACGCTTCAGCTGAACCTTGCCAGGGCTTACCTGACGGTGCTCCCCGTTCTCTGCTGAGGCCTCTCCGCCATCCCTTCCATCCGGGGGGATTCACGACCCCAGGGAGGAGAGGAGCTGTTTGCAGTGCGTGCTCGTGAAGCTGCCTCTGTGCATTATCAGGTGTGCACAGAGTGCCTTCAGTTATCCTTGGTGGGCAGCGCTCCCCCGGGGCTGCAGCTGGGATCCCGTCGATGGCACCCCTGGTGGTAGTCATTCCTGCAGCAAGGATGCCGCTCGGCTGAGCCACAGAATACATACCAATAAAACCCGTGTGTTTTCATATTTACTTTGCTACTGGAGTAGAAAATCTTTGGCAGGTCGTGATTGATGGTACTGTGCTGCTTAGGAGACAGAGCGGGCTCCCTCCGGAGTCAAAGCAAACAGCTGCTCAGAGAGGCCTTCTTATGTGTTTTGCAAAGTTTTACGACTTTCACCAAATAGATACATTGCTCATTTGGGAAACAGGTTTGGGGGCTCCCACATCCAATTTATTCTGTCCCCTTCTTTCCCACATGCTTCTTTTATTTATTTAAGAAAATCAGAATGTGCAAGTTTTCAACAGCTTGCAGGGGCTGGTCCCCTCCAGAAGGCTGGTTCAAACCTCTCCCTGGTCTGTAATTAGCAGGAGTCTGTTGCTTTTAGGTGGCTCTTTGGTAACCTACAGGAGGTGATTTGGGGGACTGTTAATACCAGGATTAATACTTGATGGTCACTTGATCCATCTCCAGGAGACCACAGATGAAATACTAGGCTTATGCTGTCATGCTCTGGGAGCTGGAAAAATTACTTTAATTCCATCTGTGCTTTATTTTCCTCGTTTCTAAAATATTGTCACAGTAATATCTTTTTGATATCTTGAGAGCTAAGAAAAAAAACTCCTTTGGCTTCCAAGATTGGTCTTGTAGCACATTTTCAGGCACCAGAGAAGAAGTACACAGCGCTGCCTGCTTGTGCAGAAACTGAGAAGGTGCATGCCTAGCATCTTCCGGCTTCAGTGGGAGGACAGGCTGATCAGGTCTTTGGAAAATGGGGAAGGCATAAACACTGATCAGGGCTAATATGTTTCTGTAGGCTTTTCCAGTCTCATAAAGTATTCTGCAAAAAAAATCAAACCAAAACAAACCAAAAAGCAAACAGACAAACAAACAAAACCAAAAACAAAACAACAAAAGACAAACCTCCACATCTTTCTCTTTTGAATCTTGTTAAAAATTTTCAAGCATATTCCATTATGAGAGAGATTTACACATGTGTGCTGTTCTTCAAATTCAGGATATTTTTGTCATGTGTGTTTAGTTAAATAACCTTCAGAATACTTGAAATAACTGAAACCTGAAGTCCAGAGGGACCTGAAGGGGCATGGTTTCAGACTCGCTAAACTGCAGTGAAATGCAGATTGGGTTTAGAAACATTTGGGCTGGATCTCCAGGTGCCCAATGCTGTGACATCAGGCCGGAGTGAGGGGCCTGGGTGAGCTCAGATGGAGTTGTGTCCATTCACACTTAGTGAAGATCTGGGCCACCAGGTTGCTGGTGCTGTGAAAAACTGCACCTCTAATTTAGCCTAATCACCGCCAGAAGTGTAAAAATGGCTAAGAGGTTTTAGTACTGAGAACAAAAGCGTGATCTTTGAGGTCTTTTGTGTAAACCTCTGGCATGTGTTCATTTAATATGATGTCACTCTGTAATCCACCATTGCTTTTAAATGTCATTCTCAGAGCTTCATGTCAGCGAGTCTTAAGTGATAATCCCTTTGCTTACCTCACTTTATAGTAGATTAAAAGTGACTTCATGCTTCCACCTTATCCGCTGTTAAGCTTGTGCTTTAGGAAAAAAAAATTTATTTGAGCTCTCTTCTCCTGCTGCTTTCTGAAGAGTTTCTAAACAGAGAGTGCGTGTCTTTCAGAAGCTATCTCCATAGGATTGCCCATTCTCCACTGCTTTCAGCATCTGTGAAAATGGATAAATGTTCAGTGCCACTTCCTGCCCTTTTCAACTCCAGCGTTCTGAATTTGTTTCTCAAGTTTTCTCTCAGCTAAATGGGGAGCACTGGCCTTCCTGGCCTCTTCTTTTTCTTAATCCTAAATAAATCACCTGTCTAGATGGTATTTCACCTCTCACCAGCTTCTTGCGGTCATGAAGACAAGAGATGCTGAGACCTGTTGCGATGTTCTGCTCCTCTGTAGCACTTTCTCTTGTACTGCACTGGGGTCTGTGGGTTCCCCCTGGTTTTGTATCTCCTGGTTGAACTTTTACTCTATCCTGTAGCAAATCCTTTCTCAGTGTATAAAGCTCCCCATGCAGTTCACCCTCCTGGTCCACCCTCCTTTTTTTCTCCCCCTGAATTTCACCCACCTGCTCCTAGCACACCTCCTTGTATAACATGTCCCTCCAGATATTTGCTGCATGTCGTCATATCCTCCTCTCTGCTCTAATGAACTGGCCAGGCTGCAGCCTGCAGCATATAGTCAGATATCAATCCACTCAGCCTCCTCATTGTCACTGTTTCTCTGAAATCCTTCCAGTGTGCGTGAAGATAAATGGACAAACCCCATCCATCCCATTGGCTTGTGGAATGAAGCCTGCGGCATATCACTTTTCAGGTGCTGGTTAATCTGGATCCCCAGCTACCAGTGGCCATGGGGAGCAAATTACATGGGGTGCTGAGAGATAAAAACTAATGGCAGGAATGCCGGCTCGTGATACTGGAAGAAAAATGCAGGATTTTTAATGTCCATACAGAGCGGAAATTTTCAAATCTCATCCAAAAGTTCCCCCCACGCAGCAAAGAGCAGGGAAGTCAATTTAGCCTGGGTGGATGAGGGACTGAGTCAATTCTGCTGGGATTAGAACATGTGGTTCAAGGGATTCTAGCCATTTTGGGTCTGATTCTTGGACCACCCAGATGGCTGGGGGGAAAAGTTAAAAAAAAAAATACTAACGAAAAAGGACCCCGTTTGTCAGAACTGGATCTGGATACCCTGTGTGCAGCTGACACCATGCAGACACATCTGCACCAACCAAAGGGCAGAACTGGGTGCTGTTACTCTGGCAAATCTCAGTTCTGCACATCACTCCCATGGGAGTGCGTGTGTTTTAGCAGGCTTTCTAGATCCCTGGCTCTGACACTAAACCACATAAGTATGTTTTTCTTCTGTGTGCCAGACCATTTTGAGAATTTGTGATTTTACACAATTTTCTGCCTTGGAGACTCTTGATTCCTGTTCTTTTATGTTTAACCATGGATACTAAATAGACAGCTAACAGCTAAAATTTAGAGCATTTCTCAGGGGTCAAACTTTTAAAAGTGCCTGTATTATTTCAGATCATAAATCCCAGTGTACTGGGTCTGGCTAACAATGTTTGAAAGTGAGTGTTGTAGGTTTCAAAATAGCGTTGACTCTTAGGGCTGGCTTGTCAAGTGCTGATAATGCAAAGGCTCAATGTGTTTTTCAAACAAGCTGGATCCTAGTTAAGGTCAAACTACTCCAACCTCCGTTAAAACTCAGGACACTAAAGCCATCTCTAGTAAAGGAGTTAAGTACCTAACAATTCATAAAGTGGCTCGAGTGGAGTTAAGAAACACAGACACGTTAATGAGGTGCATTATGCTTGTGCATGCTTGGAGCCTGGTGTGCATGCCCAGGCCATGCAGCTCCTGCAGGACCAAGGGGGATTTTTTCTGCCCTATCTCCTGGCTGTTGTAGAAGCATGCACATGGCAAATCTGTTGGGAGGATGTGCTATGGAAAAAAACATATTCAGGGTTTAGATGATATCAGCTGGCCAGGCTCCACTTCAAGAGCAAGTTTACTGCATTCCCTGCTCTCACTTTATTGGCGTGTGTAGGGTTGGTTTTTGATATAATTGATCGTGGTAGCTGATAGTGAACCAGGAGAATGTGAGCCTTTTGATGATTTTTTTAAGCAGATACTTGTGGAGGAGGGGGGTGCCTTAGAGCATGGTAGGAGCTGTCCTTTTCCACCCCCTGGGCAGCAGAAGGACCTGTACCATGGTTTCTCTACTGCTGAGCACATGCTATTATATTAAATGTGATCATTAGGCTCCACCACCACCTCCTGCCCTTTCTATGGCTGCAGTGGTGTGCCAGTGTTCTCTTGCACAGGTGCAGCCTCCTAACAGCAGAGGCATTTCTTCCTGCACAACTCATTTTGTCTCTCTCTTACACCTCTCCCTCCTCTGCACACATGAATTGCAGTCACTTACAACAGCACCTGGGTGCAGTCAGGCAAGACTGACAAAATATGTTGGGGCTGTATAAAATACAGTCACATTCAGCTTTTTGAGTTTAAGTCTCTCAGAGAAATAAATGTATGTTCTTAAATCCTGTAAGGGCCTTTGAGATATTTTCCCTTTTGATCCTGTGAAAGCATCCTGGAAAAGAAATTGTCTTGTTCCCCCCTTGCCCCTTCACGAGAGGCTTTTCTAGCTTGGTTATGGAGCTGCTTATATGGCTTTTGATTTGCAAACCAGCTGCTGGACCTGGTACCTGCTGATTGAATGCTTCATCTGAAAGCCTCTTAAGATCCCACAGAGTAACCACACATCCCAAAGTACCACTGGTAGAGGAAGTCTACCAGAGTGTGGTTAATACATTAAATATAGGAAAGTTTCAAACTTACAGCTGCATTAGGGTGATGTTCTTACATGCACATTCTTGTTTGAGACTATTTGTCTTCACTGTGAGATAAAACACTTGATTTCATAGGCTGTCTTTCATCCTCACTCAAGTGAAGTATGATATTTTACAAGAGAAAAGTGCATTGTAGATGACAAAAAGCAGAGTGCAGAATGATAGGGTGGTGAAGGAATTAATGCATTCAGTCATCAAATCAGTAAATTAAAGAAAGATCAGTCTAATGAGGACTAGCAAGAAGAAGATTTGTAGAAGATATATGAAAAGAAACGATGAGTTGATGATGCAGAGGGTCACACAGAAAGTGCTCTGGACTATAGAACTGTTTTAAAGCCTCTTACTATCCAGGAAAACATGTAAATATATGCTTAATTAGAAATGCCTGTTTAGGTCTGTTGACTTCAGAGAAACTTAAATGCATGTTCACATGCTGTCCTGAGGAAAGGTGCTCTTAAGATACCACAGAATAGAAATGTTTACTAAATCCTGCTTGTGTATTTGTGCTGTAAAAATAGTTCACATCAGTGATTTTTCTTGTGCCAATATGGACTTGGCTGTTGACTTCAGACCTGTTACAGTAGCAGATTATTTGCTGGTATGCTCATGAAAGGCTTCACTTGATGATGATTCTTTTGATGATTTTTGCGAAGTTTAAGTCAAGTTGAATGCAGAGGGACTCTAGAGCTCTGGTGGTTACTTGCACACAGCATTGGAAGCCTCCAGCATCATCACAGAAGTCCCAGAACTGGTGTCAAACAGGCCAATTTGGAGGAGTCTAGCCATGTTACTATGCAGACAAAATGTCCAAGTGTCTACTTCCTAGGAAGACCAAATTTTTAAGGAACTAGCAGTGTTGGAGGTGTTGCTTTTGGTAGTTGGTGACCACTCAGGTCAGACTGCGTTGGTCCTGTTTGTTTGAAAAGACCCTCAAGGAGCCAATGATGTTTTCAGTTACTCTGGGAGTAACCGAAAAAAGGCCTTTGCTGCTGTTTTGCCCAGATCACAAGGCACCCATTTTGTGATGACATCTTTTGGGGATCAGGGTACAGCATGAGAATTGGTATATTGGAGGGACCAGGTCAGGGTGAATAATTCTATTTTCTATAGAGCAGTTGGAAGGATTTTGCAGTTGGTTCCCAGGCCTGAAATCATATAGAGGTAATTTCTATTTTTTTTCCCTTTTTTCCTAGTCCTCCAGCCCAACTGATGCTCTGTTAGAAATATTGCTAGGAACTGCTGGACCGTGAGGTATCTGCAAAGTTTTATCCAGTACATTTTAATGCTTAAAGAGTTACTACCTGTTGGTGTATTATTTCCAATAGAAGTCTCTAAACAGAGAAATAGTCGTAGTGAAACCAGCGTCAGCAGACCCCAAAACACTTTATTCACTTGAAAAAATAGTAGACTCCCAAAGTCAAATAGATTTCTATCCATCTTTGGAAATTACACAAACACATAACCCAACTGTTTTTCAGGCTAGGCCTGAGAAATTCCAACCCTCACTCAGGACGTGAGATGACCAGAATGTGAGAGACTAAAATGGAATTGATCCAGCTTAGATATTTTACAAGTCATGTTTTTTAAGGGTTCCAGAGGATCTTTACAGAGGACAAATACACTGGGCTTTTGGACTTTAGTGGATAGGAAAGACAACCGCTTCATGTTCCTCACCAGAACATCATCACGTGGTCTTGCCTAGTGAGTCGGAGGGAAAGGCATTCTTCCACCAACACCACTTCCTCTGTGTCCTGGGATTTTCTTTGCAAGTTGTCTACTCAAGGCTTGGCTAGGTCTTGACCTCTCTTGGCATGCAAGAGCTAAACCTGGTATGACTCCAGACTTCCTTCAACCGCGTCTGGTTTGAATCCTGTCAGTGCCCGGATGAGTGTTACCACAAGAATAAGAATCTCTTCAAAGAGTTGTTTGCTTGTTTGTTTGTTTAAGAGATGGCTTCTGCCAAATGTGAAGAAGGTAGGAGCTGTGTGAGCTGTAACTTCTTTCCCTTCGAGTCCTGACGTGCTGCTGGAGCCCAGGATTATGTCAGCCTGGTTTCTCCTTCCTTGATCTCTGCTAAGCAGGGTTTGCATGTCTGGTGACGGTTTCTGATAAGGATGGATGGTGAGCAGAGACTTGGGCTTGATTTCTGTGCAGATGTCACATTGCTTCAGGAATGTCACTCTGGTGCAGTGTATTTGGTGAGTGACCTTTCCCAGGGTGACTCTGTGAGTAAAGGGCACAAAGTGATGGACAGAAAATTCCTTAAGGTGTTTTGTGCTGATGAGCAGATTGTGCTCCCTCCCAAAGTCTTGCACCATATGCAGTGGTTTCCTATCCTTTCGTTTGGTTTTTGACTACATTGCCAAACTGGACTTTTTCCAGGATCTGGTTTCTGTGATTGTGTTCATTACTTTGTGTTTCATAAACCCAACCCTTCCAGCTCTGTGTTCATTGGTGCTCTTCTCCCAGACAGGGCGATTTTGTGGTTCACACATTCACCAGCAAAATTGCTGCGATCCATGAACTTCCAGTGCAGTAAAGATTTGTGTGTACATGTGGGAGGTGTGTGCAGTCTTCCTTCCTTAACAGTGCAAGGTCTCAGTCTAGTCTCCTCCTCCTGCTGCCATCCTCACTGGGTGAAAGCTGGGCTCAAAGTAATCTCCTGGACTACTGTGCACCATGGTCTGCGCCCCCCAATCACATTTGAGCTTCAGCTGAAGAGCCAGTGGCGTCCAAGAGGAAATTTTTAATTAAAATTTAACTGTAGATTTTTAGAAGCTTGAAGGCTGAAGGTAGAAGATGGACATGGTGCAGCCAGGCAGTCTGGCATCTTGGGAGGTGTTACAAGAGCTTGACAAATATGCCTGTAAAAATGCATGGGTACAATAGCATGAGCTGCATTTGTAGTTAATTTTTGGCTTGTCAAACTTTTGTCCTCCTTCACTGAACAGCAGAATGAGAGCTTTCATGTGGGACTTCTGTAATTAAAATCTTCTACCAAGAGGTCCTTCTAAATTCTTGCACTTGCTCTGTCCCTCAGATACTCTACAACTGACCTTAGAAAATGGCCTGTGCATTCTTGTTTTCAATGGCTAGAAACTCTTTTATAGTAGGCATGAATGGTTGTATTAATCCTTATGGTTTTCACAAGTACCAAAAGTGTACTGCATGCTAATAAGAGTAATTATATTGCCATTAGATTATGAACAGCTTTACTGTACTGTGATGCAACGTGCACAGAAGGAATTGTGAATATTTGCAGTCGGATCTGGATAGTTGAATTTCCTTTATTACTAATAACACTCTAGATTATATAAACCATAGAATAGTTTTTAAATCCACATTATTTTCACCTGTTACATCCTTATTTAAACAAATCAAGCAGCTGATACAACTAAATAAAAAAACCCCAAAACATGCGAAGTGCAGGATCTTAAGTTCTATTCTCAAAGTAAACTCCAAGATAGGAGAATTTCTTATCAAAATCCTGTCAGCAGCCTTTTCCTAGAATGGGTGTATGTAGGAGCTTACACCCCACTGAAATCAACTTGACCTGCAAGTGGTACTTGTTCTTGATGGTGCAAGAACATGACTGATAGGACTTTCAAAAGCTTCTACTACATGGAAAACCTCACTACTGGGATTTCAGCATAACTTTAATTTCCAGGCTTGGTTTGTTTGCCACTGAGTTGTCTGAAAAGAATAAGGAAATCCACTGCACCTGAGCAGTTCTGATTTCTCATTTCCAGACCACACTACAATGGCCCTGTGTTTGCCTTTTCCAAAACCAGAGAGAAATGTTTAAATAACATTTTGTGCTGAATTATTAAAACTGCTGCAAATGTTTTCATTAAAATTTGAGTATGTTTAATATCCCTTCTCTTGAATTTTAAATAGAACCAATACTTGGTGACTTAATTGCCCAGCAATATCTCTTTTTCAGTTTTTTGCCTTATATTAATAAAATGAGTGTATTTACATAGTTCCAACCTAAGCACATCTCGTTTTACTGACTAATTGCCTCATTTAAAGGGCACACAGTGTTAACACCTTTTGGCTTGCCTGAGACTTTACATCATGCTGCATGCTGAATCCCGTAGTGAACTTTATCCTATGCAAAAGATAAATCATGTTCTCCATCCTTCTTGATAAAATATTCAAAAAAAGCCCTCCGGAACTCTCTGGTCATTTTAAACTGTCCCCATTGAGGACACTGAGGTTGTGTTCAGACTACCTAGAGTACCATCTCAGACAGAGTCTGGCTGCTGTTATGGAAAGCAGTGGCTGTAACCTGTGAGTTGAGCACCTGCAGTTGCCCATGCAGCTGTCTCTTCCTCAGCTCTGCGTGGTTTGAGTGTGCAGAAACAGGGCTGGGCATCTCATCCCTCTCGCCACTTAAATGCCACATAAGCTGGCGTTGGGTGAGATGTAGGAAGGGTGATTTTTGAGGTTGTGGAATGATGAGGATCCTCCTGCTTCTGCCCCTGGATCAGCAGTAGAGGAGGCACCAGAACTGTTAGTGTGAGGAGGGTGTCTGGGGGCCTTTGCCAGCACTGATTATGTAAAAAAAACCCCATTTTTCAGGCAGCCCCCCAAACCCAGCTGCAATTCCTTGGAAGGGGGAGCATAAAGAGTGGCTGTGCCTCTGCCATTGCAGCATTTAGGAGAGAAACAGCTTCAGTGACTTGGCATCAACCTGGTGCTTTTGGGAATTAGATGTGACGTTTGAGGTCAGGTTGGCATAACTTAAGGGTCAACTAAGGACTGGAGATACTGAATTTCCTACTTTTACCCAGCTGCACTTAGTGCCTGGTTTTAACCTGAGTTGAAAGAAGGTCTGGGGTATCACGTATTGATGAGAGGCCCCATGCAGGCAGAGAGCAGGTGAGAGCAGTGGCCAGGAGAAATGAGGCCATGGCACAGCCCTAAGGACAGAAGCCACTGGAGGGTGGTGGTGTGGTGATGAGCTGTCTGTGCTCAGGCCTCCTCTCCTGCCAGGCTGGTGAGCAGCAGACCTGCTGGACACCAACACAGCCATGGTGGGTATGCAGGACCAGCTTCTCTGGCCTGGAAGGGCCATGTGCATGTGTACATCACTCTCCAGCTACAATGACAACAGCTCTTTGAAATGCTTTTCTACATTTGCATTTGCAAAAGCTGGATAAGCCTTTTTTAAAAAAAAAATCTGATAAGTAGCAGGCAATTGAATTAACCACTGTTGACTGTATTGCTGTCTCTTAACAAACTCCATCTGTATGGTCTCCCTTTGTAGACACAATTTTATAACTTAATTTCCCTACCAAAACATCAGTGTTTACTTAGTAAGAAATCTGTTCTTTGTCAGCTTAAAACAGTGATTTCTTTATTACCACTCTGCGCAAGGAATGACAGCACAGAGTTGGCACTGGAGCAAGTCTGGTTGAGTCTACAGCGTTGTAATGGAAACAGGGTGAACTGAGGGTCAAGTATAATGGGATTTGTATACAGAAATGTGTCTGCATAAGGAATAGCTGCATGAGATAAGAGAATGAAAGATGAGGCCCACAGGTCTCCCATTGCGTGGTGTTGGGAAGGAGGTATTGCTGTAGGTGCACAGCTGACACAGGAGATGGGGTTACCTCTGTGCCAGTGTAGCAGAGCTCCCTGAATCACTCGTGCCTGCTCCTGGGCCAGCTGATGTTGGTGGGTGTGGGATGGATTGGGGCAGTGGTCAGGGATTACTCTAAGAATATTTTTATATGTATTTGAGAAGCATAGGGTCAGTGAAGGGTTTGCAAGCTATTACAGTCTGTGGCCTCCCTAAAAATTTTCTAGCAGAGTTGTTAAACACAGTATAGTGAATTTGGCCCAAATAACAAGAGATTCCAGAGATTTTTTTGTTGTCTTTCGCAGCCCCTAAAGGAGTTTTTAGTGATTCCCAAGGGTTTTGCAAACCACAGGTTGAAAAGCAGTAGTGTAAACTTCCAGCAGTAAACAGCTGGGGAACATCAGATCCCCATTCCTGCCTTGATAAATGTGTTATATTTTCCTACGCCATTGAAAAACTGAAAGAATAGGAGAGCAGCTGTAGTCAATGACACCAATGGATCTGGGAGCAAAGGAGCTTTGCAAGGAAGATTTTTTTGGGTGGTTACATGGTAGATGAGATACAAAACTCCTCTTCTTACCATGAGATGATGATTTAGGAGGGGGGGGAAGCGTCCGGGCTCCTTTGAAGTATGTTCAAGTTGTACAGTGCAGTGAACAGCACTGGGGTTTTACCATAGGACCGGGCTTCTTTACCTTCTCCTGCTGTAGAGACTTTCTCAGTCTTACCTTACAGGCTAGAGCTGGCAGAGAAATGCCAGTTGTTTGTTGCAGGCAATTGGAGAGAGACTGAATTATTTTGCTCAGCTTTTCCCTATGGAAAATTAGGCCCCAGCAGAGTGTCGTCCTGATTTTTTTAAACATTTATGTCTCATTCATGTTCATTTTCTTTCTAATAAGAAAAAAAAATAGAAAGGAAAAAAAATGTGATAGGTTAAAAAGAAGAAATTTGTGTTGAAGTGCTTATTTATTGTTAATTCTCTTATTGTGTACAGAAAACTCCAGATACATACGAGAAAAAAAGCTTGTTTGGAATAAAAAGGGTTTATTCCCTTCAGTCATATCAGTGAAAAACTTTTACCTAGTTCTGCTCTTCACCATATAATTGCTTGCTTTTCAGCATACTCGTTGCAAAGCAAAGGCTGGTTAGATCAGCCAGTCTGCTGGATCAGATCTTACATTACATCTTGAGCTCTTTGAGTGCCATTAGCATTTCCTTTTAGAAGTGAAGAAATATTGACAGTTTGGTAGGTTATCTCGCATTTTACTGCACGTTAGGGCACTTCAAAGTCTTTATGCAGTGATGGGAACTGTCATGAAGTAGATGTGAAAAGGGCCTTTGGTCCAACTAAATCTGTCAGCAAAAAGATTTAGGGCAGGTGGTTATTATTAGAAATCAATGTATTTATTATATATTGTTCAGGAATATTTCCCTTTGGAGGTTACTGTGAGTGCTGTTGCTGTTTAAAATGTGTCAAATGCCAGTAAAATTAATTCCTGCAGAAAACCCAGGGAGCCTCAGCCCAAAGCTGTGTTATTATGGGAAGGCATGTCTCTTACTCCTTTGTGCTGTGATGCACCAGAGGCAGGTACACACACAGCGCCCCAGCAGAGTGCCTGGCATGTGCCTGTGTGTGTGTGAGATGTATTTCTGTGCAGCTATCACAATCACCTCTGTGTACTGACAGAGCTCCTCTGACTGCTGTGTCTAGAAAGGCTTTGTAGAGATCTGTGCTGTACCTATTCCCATTTTGTTATATTCCCCTTTGTAAACTATGGGTTTTGGTTACTTCCAGTTAGTTACAGCAGGTTACTGCTGCTTAGGGCAAAAATGTCATCTTTCTAAAGCTTGAACACCAATGGTTTTCCCCTGTACTTTAGAAAAGAGAAGCAGGACATTTCAGGGTTTAGTAATTAATTGGATGTAGGTTTTCCTTCCTTGGTGTCTTGTTTAGCTATAGGATTTAAGTTATAGGACCTTGGATTGTGGGAAGAGGACATTCCCAACAGAAAAGGAGCATATTAGCAGAAACATTAATGCTGGAAGTCGTTGTCCTGGAACAAAGATTCATTTTCCATTCACCCCGTGATTTACAGCACATTCCAACCAAGTGATTTGGCTATGGTCTTCTGGCATAACATTGTTTGCCCTTTCCCTGACATTTTGCATATAAAGAAAAATTATGAGCTTCTTGGGCATTCAAGGTACCAGGAAATGCAGGAGTCTACCTAATTTGTTAACATGAAATTATAGATGTCAGACACAGACTCTGTTAGTTAACATTGGTTAGAGTAATGCTGCAGCCAGTTGATTGTATTACAGTCATGATGAAGAGGAATGGTCTTTTTTTGCTTTTCTGGGATATGACAGGTATGGAGCCAAGGCAGATTTAAAGTGTAATGAATGAATAAGCATTTTCTGTGGTTTGCCTGACTCTTCCATGAGCTCTGTTGCTGTGGTGTTGCTGCCACTGTCTTCCTCTTTCCTCAGTGGGTTAGTGCTGGTATAACATGGAAACAGACTTTTCCAAAGTAGTATAGGAATTGTCTTTTAAATGCTAAACCCGTCTGTAGCACTTGAATGTTATAACCTTTTAAGGGAGAGAAGCCTCCCCCCAAAAGTAACATAGGAAGAAGACACTGGGCCGGGATCAAAAATTCAGATTTCTTCCCAACAAACATGCACTTCCATTTGTTTTCCCAAGCCCAGTGTCTTCACAGCTACAAGCAAAGTATTCACTTGAAAGTGCTAATATCCTCAACATGTGTCCCAAGGGAAAACAATGAGATGCAGAGAAACAGCTGTGTCACATCCAGCACATCTCTCTGACACCCATTTCCCACATCCCCGCTCCAGTGTTGACTCCTCTGCGATCTCCCTCAGCTCTGCCATCAGGATCTGCTCTGTGTCTGCACCTCTCCCCATCTTTTTCCCCAGCAATTCCCACCAGGCTTGCTCCTTCAATCCACCATGCCACTGCCCAGCCTTCATCCCCTCCCCACCCTGAGCCTACAGTGTTTTGACACCCCAACTCTCAAATTTTGTGACTACTGGAATCAAGTTCTCACGTCTGGTGTTTCAACCTGAAGCTCACGTGCCTCCAGGTTTGCACTGCTCCTTAGCTTTGCTTCCTTTCAATGGCTCCTGTACTTCTAGCCACGCTTTCCTTCATACCTTTTCTCTCACTTTTCTTCCTTCTCTCCCCCTCAGCTACCTTCCTTGAAGTTCCCCTTCTTAAAATATGCTTCTTCTCTGAAGGCTTTCATCATTAAACTCTCAAGAAACTATCTTAGAGCCTCATCTGCTGTGCTTTGATTTATTCGTTGTGTGGTTTTTTTGCCAAGTATCTCACAAGAACTGAGCTGGTCATCCTTCTACCTCCATTCCTAAAGGAAAGCTTGTGAGAAAAGGTGGGCTTTCAGAACTTAAATTAAAAGATCATGTAAGTAAGATAATTGGATAAAAAAAGGATATTAGGATCTGAAACAGAATGTTTACTTGCTTTGATGTGCTTTGGGAACATATGTCTGCACAGTGGGTTGTGTGACTGATTAAGTATAAAACAATCCAAGAAAAAGTCACCACTATTAAGCTTAAATCAAAGATCTCTCCCTAAGACACTAATTTGATTTGGGTTTGAAGGTCCCGTATCAACCCTAATTTCAGCATTTGATGTCTTGCTTCTTTGTGTGTTGTATAGTGGAGGGCAACCTTATTGATAAAAATTTGTGGGTTTCTTCCATTTTAAAAGTAAATATTACTCTTATTGTTGTTGTGTTGCAGTTGTGGCTACAAATGTCAGCTAAAACTAGACCCGTGTTATGGTAAATGCAGCACAAATGCAATAAGAAACCGTATGTGGTCAGGAGAGTGTTAAATCTGAGAACCAATTCCTGTATTCAGGCTCCCAACTTTGCTCCTTCCAGAAGTTACCCCTGTCCCCACTGAGGCTGCCAACAACCTGCAAGCTTAAAAACATTGTTAACTTATGGTGAAACTTAGGTGAAAAAAGATTTCAAGCTCTAAACCAAAACACTTCTGATTTCCATAATTAAAAAATAATATATATCAGGTGAAATCAAATAAGTTGTTTGATTTGTTCGTGGGGTTAGATATTTTAAATTTAGGATTGAAGTCAGGTATGTTCTGGAATGGTCTTCCAAAAGGAAAAAGGAAAGGTGTTTACATTTTTTTTTCCACTTTCAAAACAAAAAAATTATTTTTTTACCTGAAGCAAGTATTTTAAATTGACCTCATATGCTAGAAGTTGCATTAAATCTAAGGGATGGAAAAAATCATGCAAAGAAACTGTACCTGCCTTAGATTATGATACAGTGTAGATGAAAAGCAGAGGAGTCATGTTGGAGACCTGTTCTTGTTGCTCTTGCCATCGGTGGCAGAGTTTACTTTGCTTTCAGTAGTACAAGATTAGACATTTGACATTAGACATTGGCAACTATCCCTGCCAATGGATGTGGAGTGGGATTTTCATAGTGTCTGCCTAAATCCTTCTCAAAGTGCTGCCCAAACCACAAATTCACAAATAAGGGATTTCATATTCAGAGATTTGTGTCTGTTAAGGCCCAATGGAATTACCACAGTTACCTGATCTGACACCTGCAACACTGGCCATCGGATTCCCCTTTTTAATTTCTACAGTGGGAGAAATTACGATTTCCTACTATTAAAACTCCAAACCTTGCAGTGTACTTAATACCCATCTTTTAGAAAAACATCTAGTTTTGCTGTACAGTCTTGTTGCAATGCTGAAGTTACCAATTCCATCCGTAAATCCATCTGATGGGAACTTACCCTTTTTGTTAAGAATATCTTTTAAAACAGATATTTTATTGTTATTATTATTGTTGTTATTAATATCATCATTATCATTATTATTGTTATTGTTATTTTATGCTTCCTTTTCAGCTCAAAGACACCTTTGAGGGGAAAAGAGAAAATACAAACTGCATGAGACATGCCCAATAAATTTCTGCAGAAAAGCTGTAACAATTTTTGTCCAGATTCACAATCTCTGTAACATCTTATAAGTGAGAGCATTAATTGCTGAATTAGCAAAGGTAGCTCTGGTTTTCTATATATTCATCTTTCTGAGTATGAAAAAAAAAATTATTAACCTTATTTGAGAGCTGAGAAGATACAGGGGGGAAAAAAAAATTACTTGTGCTGTGCATCCTGATGGAGCGGGGGCTGGGAGTTAGCGGTGATGTCTCCTGAGTACCCATCCCAATCTCTTTGTAGAGGGACACATAGGCTGGTTCTCCAAGTTGATAGTCTTATATTCGATCATCAGATCACTTTAGAGGGTAATTATCAACTTGTTGCAGTGCTGGGAGAGCTGGGAAGCACGAGTGATTCCCCATCGCCTCATTACCAGGCTGCCCCGCGCTCCCCGGCAGCAGCTGCGGGGAGAGGTGGCTGCGAGGCAGCTCTGTGCTGCTCCTGCGGCACATCCTCTGCTCTCCGAGCTGAAAAAACGGCAGGGAGGGAAATCTTTGTGAATGATCAAATGCCATGTGAATTTGATAGTCGTGGCCCAGGTTTGACCTCTGGAAGTTACCTTGTTTTGAGGGACCTCGCGGGGTTTGATCCGGAGGGTACCGCACAACTGTTGCGACCTCTCGCCCTTCCTGTTGTAAGGGACTTTAAATCAGAAATAAACAGAGGTGAAGCTGAGGGGCTGGTGAGAGCTGTTTAGACTGAATCATTTAGCATGAATCCTGGGGCACTTTAGGTTTCCTGTTGAATACAGCTTTGGCATCCCGTCCATACAGTGTCTGCCATGAGAGCAGTCCATTTTTCAGTCATCTATATGGCTCTCCTCCATCTCCTTCAGACAAAGGTGGTGTTCTGGGAACACAGGACTTGAAAAAACGGGCTAGAAAGTTTTATGAAAAACAAAACAAGGGATTTTAATGTGGGGTTTGGAAAGGACTGTTGGTTTCAAAAGCTTTGTTCTTATAGCAAAACTCTACCATGCTATGATACCCCTCCCCGTGAGCAGTTCTGTTCCTTGCTTCTCTGTTTAGCAACTAGGCATTTCTTTATTGTAGAGCAAAACAATTGCCTTCAAGTGTCCATATTCCATTAAGCATATGGAAAAGTATTCAGCCCTTTGTTTTCTGCAGAATGAGTTTATTTGTCACATAAGTATTAATTTAGACTAGTCATGGAACATTAGTGCTTGATAATTGTCTGCATTTTTCTGGGGTTTATTTAACTGGTGGAGATTATTTCAGAAATGTGCAACTTCCTTAACTGTTACATTCATTGCTGCGTGCCCCTTGTGGAGGCAGCAGACTCACAGCAGTAGCGAGATGCGGTGAGATGTTGCTTCATCTCTGCCACACAAGATTTTGGGATGATGCATGTCCACAGAGGGAGAGCAGGGAAAAAGTCACCCCAAGGCCCTGTTCAAAGCAGCCAGCACTGACTTTGCCAGTCCCTGTGGTTTTCCCTATTCAGGAGCCCAGCCCAGTTCCTCAGAGAGGATGCTGCTCCTCTGCTGTGGGACCACGAGGATTCTTTCTTGGCACTACATTCACCAGTGGCATCGAAGACAAGCACCTGCCAGGCTTTGAGGCATACACAGGAACACGGTGCTCTGCCTCACTGAAAACCACAGGCTGAGGTTTCTTTGCCTTGGTTTTCAAAGGAAACTACCAGCTCCTTCCCCCAGGCTTTGGGATGAGACTGCAGAGCTTCAGATGAGCTGTCACTCCTTTCAGCAAAACCCAAGAGGCAGGAAAATCAGGCAGATCTCTTTTCTGCAGTGAAGGACTGTCAGGGAGTGACCAGCTCCTGGGAAACCACCAGAAGTCTCCCAGTGTCCCACAGTCAGTGTGTGTCATGTCTCAGGTGCTGGTATCTCTTCTTTTGCTGATTGTGCTCCTCCGCTGTCATGTGTTACCTCTGCCCCACAGTTCTGCTCTGCAAGTGGCTGAAGCCAGGCAAATTGTGCCAGAATTTCTGTTCTCTCAGAGGGGTCATCCACTGCTCTGGAAGAGACCTGCTCTGTAAAGCCTTTTGCAGCTTGTATGCCCCCACCATCACCATGAGGCCCAGAAGCCTTTGGGTGGCATCAGGTAATGTTTCCCACGTCTCAGTGTCTCCCTCTGTTAAAGAGCAGCAAAGGAAAAGCCTCTCCTGGGTGGGGGAGGAAATGAATCCAGGCTCACGTGCTTCGTCAGAGATGCAAATTGCTCTGCGAGTCCTGAGCATTAATTATAGAGCCTGGGCTTCTCGCTGGAGCTGCGGGGAAAACAGGCCCCTGGCTCACATTAAATTTAATGGCGTTTGGACACCCAATTCCCTTAGCCTATTTGAAAAGCAGAATCCCACTTTCTCCAGATATATATGTGGTCAGGTGAAATCCCTCATCCCACTGCAGACGGCGACATTTTTACAGCATTGTGTTCAGCCAAGCCAGGAGCTCTCCCTCAGGTGGTGGGGTGCTTTCCTCATGCTGTCATGAGCAGAGAAGCGTGGATAGCAGAGGTCTGGCCAGGGGGCTCTGTGGACAAGAAGAATGCAGCTCTGGCACCATGGTTTCATTGCGTGGGCTGGTTCACCACACCAAGCTGAAGGTTGTGGATGTGAGCTGGGCATGGGGACAGAGCTGCCTTCCCCCAGCACTGCTTCATCTCTCATCCACTGCCCCTAAAGAGCAGGATGTGATGGTTCTCCTCTGCAAGGAGCAGACCTGTGAGGATACAGCTGCCTCTCACTGTGTAGTTGCAATGTCAATGTGATGGCTTAATGTGGGTCATAGGAATGAGATGAAAAATAATGCAACTTGGAAAAAAGTGGGAAAAAATTCAAACCTTTGGGGAGTTAGGAGCAGAGGATGCCCCTGGCTGAGTGAGTTGTTCCTGGTAGGCAGCTCCTGGAAGCCATGTTATTTTGTGACGTGCTGCGCTAAGGGAGGTTGTTTTGCTAGAATTGTAGGTGTACAACAGTGAGAGGTGATCCCTGCCTGGGAGGGCTCACAGGAGCCAGACCTTGATGGGAGTATGGCTGTCCTAGTCACAGATGGAACAATGAGCAAGGACAGGCTTTAAGCAGAGCCATAAGGAGCTGCCTGCTCTCTAGCCCAGTCTTTGTGTGCAGGGCCAACCTCATGTTCAAACACCAGCTGGGTTTCCAGCTGCATGCATTTTGGGGAAATTCTTGATCTTTTTCCCAATGTTACCTCTTTGTACAGGGTGGAGTTTTCCTATTCTGAGGGACTCCAGCATTTCTGCCTAATTTAGCACAGAGAAAATGAACAGCAAACCCTTCATATTGTTATACGCATTTTAGATGTCGGCCTCACAGTTTGATCAGCAGAGGCTCCGAAAGCTCGTAAACCTGGTAATACACAGTTCCAGGACTGCATCAAAGAAGTTCACAACCCTTTTGGGAGAAGCTGTGAGTACTGATGAAAGAGGGAACTTATTGTATATGTAAGAAAACTTCTTTCATGGCTTATGTATTATGGCAGGCTCTGTGGCCCAGGGAAGATTGGGGCTGCTTTTAATTTACATTGCCCCTCACTTATATTAAGTCTTCGTCAGAAGAAAAATTAGTCAGATGTTTTCTTAATGACATCATTTTTTTTAATCCTGTTTCATTTTTTCCAGATGAGGCGGTGGAGATTATTAGAAATGAATTGAAACTAAATCTGGAACAGAGACTTTGATTCACTTCTCCCTCCTCCCCGGTAGAAATAAATTGGTCGGCTCCGTGCTCGGATGCCTTTATTAGCAGCCTCGACAGAAACCAGCCCCAGCGGCCTCGGCTGCAGCTTCCTGAGCTCGCCGCCGCCTCGGCTGATGTCATGGCGAGAGGCACCAGAGAGTGACTTTGGTCACCCCATAATTTTGGTAATGGAAAGCCATGGCAACACAGGTGGGGAGGTTATGAGGTCTGAAATAGCCATGCCATCATCAGTTTGTCTTTCAGCGTCGTGAAAGAAAACAGGGTCGATGCTGGTGGGTGTTCTTCTGGCAAAACCCCGGGCTGAGTCTGATGAGCCACCTGTTTTGGTGGCTGTGCATCTCCACAAAGCCTTTATGTGTGATAGGTTTTCACTGCCTGGTATTTCACACCACTGAGCCACAGTGTATTGCTACAGGAAAGTACTTTGAACTATAAATATTTCAGAAAGCATTTAATTTACTACCCATCAGCAGAAAGTGTTCAAAAAGCCACAAGGTTTACTAATTTATCAGAAAGACAGAGAAACAGAGAAGATCAAACAAAGACAAACATGCTTGTTAAACTGCTGAATAAGTCTGCAAAGCTTACATTACATTTCTGTGTGGTTTTGTTGATATGCAAGTATTACAAATAAATTAAAATGCACCTGAACTGTTGATAAGGCAGGGTGGGACTGAGATCCTGAGGTGCTGGTGGCATGTCTAAACTGCTCAGACCATCGTGTTTGTAGTTGTCTGTGCATGGAGAGACAGATCTTACACGCACTCACTAATGACATATTTGGATAGTCTTGGTGAAGGGCCTTTGTAATACTCCCTTAGATCAGCCCACATCCCAGATCCCTGACCTCCAAATCCCTGTTGTCTTCTGTGCCCAGGGTGCAGCCCCCCAGGGTGCACATCCATCTCCCTCAGCTTTGCCAGAGCACCCAGCCAGGGACGAATGCTGTCCCTGCTGTGACCTGTGTGTCAACACCAGCTCTGCTTCCAGCAGTCTGTGAGTACAGAAAGAGCTAATACAAAGCAGATTTTGCTCTTTTGTTTTGCCTAATGACAGCTCTGCCGCCTTTGGTTCCTAGCTCAGACTTTCTGCTTCTCAGGTCAGGGTGAGTAACTTTTTCTCCTTTGCACCCTCTGTGGTTTGTCTAAGAGGCTGGAGGGTACAGTAGGGCACGTGTCTGGGAGAAGTCTGCAGACTTTCTCTTCCGTCCTTGTTCACCCTTCAAAAAACTGCTTAAGCACTGAAACAGGCATGTGACTTTCTTTTGTTACCTGCTGAATCCCTCAGCATTTACTGACTTTATTCTCAGGTAGCACTTGGGCTGAGGAAGATCTGAGGGATTTAAGAGAGGCGGCCCCCAGAAAGCATGCAGTAAAACCTCTCGTGAACTTTTGCCCTCTGAACCGTACCACCAGCCTGTCAAGGAGGTTTGTGCTGGCCGTGATGGACGCAGGAGGTGGGGCTGCTGCGCCAGCTCGGGCCAAGCCACGCATGCTGGGCTGAGCAAAGCACAGCTCAGGATCACTTAAGTTCTCCTTGCAGCCTTTCCATCCTTGCACAGAGTGCCCTGTCCAGGGCTGTCTGCATGTGGCAGCACTAAACATCTGGATATCCAGGGGAAGTGAGGAGCTTGCAAACCCCAGGTTTGCCTCAAATATCTTTGTGTGGCTAGCCTCCCTGTTCAAGGAGGTGGGCTGGGATCTCTGGCACAAGGGTGTGTTCCATGTCTGCTCTGTGTGCAGGCTCTGCCTAAAGCAGCTCGTGCTCCTTTCCACAGCAGCCCAGTTGGGGTGAACCACCTTGCACAAATACATATTTAGTGCGATGTCCACGGGAAGTTTGGGAACTTCAGACTCTGCATATGCCAAGAAGGGAGGGTTTTCCCACTATGTGTTTGAACTCCTCTCTTGGGGGCAAAGGCAGTGGGGCAGGACAGAGAAGGGAAGCAAGCAGTTGTGCCTGCTCTGTGTGGCTGCGAGTGACAGCGTGTCTCTGTTTCCTTCCCAGGCCTCCTCCTCTGAGCGGCAGCCCCGTCATCTCCGACATCTCCCTCATCCGCCTGTCTCCGCACCCCGCCGGGCCTGGCGAGTCGCCTTTCAGCCCACCTCACCCCTACGTGGCACCCCACATGGAGCATTACCTCCGCTCTGTGCACAGCAGCCCCACGCTCTCCGTCATCTCTGCTGCCAGGGGCCTCAGTCCTGCCGACGGTAAGACACTGTGCTACTGGTACTGCAGCGATTTTGTAGCTCACCAGGACTGAAATTCCCTAAAACCCGGGGATTTACAGCTGCAAAGGCTCCGCAGCTGCTCTCTGAAGTGGGAGAGCTGTCTCTTTTTGTTTTTCTTTTTTCCCCTTTAACTACACATTTGTTTTGCATCATCACACTGAGAAAGCAGAGCGTGAGAATAGCTATTACTGCTGGATCATATTATAAATATTTTGCTTAAAGTACGTTCCTTCCTGCAGCGCTCTCTTTCTCTCTTAGGAGCTTCCCTGTTCTTATGTCTGTACTGGGAGCCCAGCTTTCCCCAGAGAGGGTCACAGTTGTTCTGGCTGCCTGGCCTGGCTGAGACTGATGTTGCAGAGGAGACAACGTCAGCTGGGTTTTCCCCTGTTGGCTTTGTGTCAGGGGTCAGGGTGGCTCCTGAGTGAAGGCAAGGGGCCGTACTTTCTTCCTCCTTACTGCTGAGCTGACCCACAGTAGCGTTCGGGGAAGGCGAGGATGTGTGGGAAGCTGGCTCTGGGTGCAGGCAGAGGTGATCATGCTCTCTGAGCCCGATCAGACCCCTGCTGGGGAGATGGGGACAAAGACATCCAGTAGGGAAAGGGGAAAATGCACGACACTGCTTTCACTTGGCAAGGTGTAAGTCATGCCTTACTTCATCAGAAGAGCTTCATTACACAGTTGCAGGTGGCTGGCTCAGTGCCCAAGGAGGATGGATGGGTTTTGGGAACCTGGTCTTCATGCCCAGCAAACCCCAGCATCCCTCAGCTCCCAAGCTGCTGCAGGGGCCAGCGGCCCTTCAACACTGCAAAGCAAAGTGCACCAGAGAGCAACAGGGCCCCTGGATTAGTATCTGGCAACATAAAACTATCTTGTATGACTAAAACAACATCACTATAGTGATGGGGACATGCATATGTCTTCTTCCCTCCCCTAAAAGGTCGTCTGAAGTCTCAGGCACCCTCCGCAGAGAGGTCTGATGTCTGGTGTGTGTATGTGTTCTGCCCTGTCCTCTCCTTCCAAAACCAGTTTCATTGTTTGCTGTGTAAGAAGGGCATTGTGTTTTGGGTTGCTTTTCTTTTCCTCTTTTTTTTTTTTTTCTTGCGTTGTTTAAGGTGGTGGTAAATAAGTTAATGGGGCAAGCGGGTGGGGAGGCAGGTTTGAAAAATTACAGCTGGGAGAAAGTGAGTGTAATTGGCTTTGGCAGCCAAAATGGTTTTATGCTGCCAGACACTAAACCTAGCTCTATGCATTAGACCTTGGCTTTAATTTCCTCATGCTGCTATCGGGAACTGGGCTGCATTTGTCTTTCCTTCCTAATAGGCAGGGATGTTAATGCTGACAGGGTTACTGCTGTCGGCAGCCTGGGCCCTCTCCCCCCTCCCAGGGGTGCTGGCTGCGTCCGAACGGGAGGATTATTAGAAGGGGGAACGAGAGATTGTTTATAAATTTGCGGAAATGGAGGAATGCAGAGGCCCCAGCCTGGTCTCCTTTGTCCGCAGCAGCACGCCCAAGCGCACGTCACGCGCGCCCTACACGGAGCCGTGCGGCTGGGGCTGGCGGGGGGCGCGGGGGGAGACGGGGCCGCCAGCGTCAGCTCCAAGCTCTAACACTGCTGTGGGAACCCTCTCCCCATGTTTCTCTCCTCGCCTGCGGCTCCAACAGTGGCCCATGAGCACCTGAAGGAACGAGGCCTCTTGGGGCTGCCCCCGCCACCACCGGGAGCCAACCCTGCTGACTACTACCACCAAATGACGCTGATGGCCGGCCACCCAAACCCCTACGGGGACCTCCTCATGCAGGGCGGGGGAGCAGCCAGCACAGCCCACCTCCACGATTACCTCAGCCCCGTTGATGGTGAGTAACAGCTTGGGTTCTTCCTGGCATGCCTGAAATTTTGGGGTAGATGGATGGGACTGCCCTCCAGGTGAAGGTTGCTGTATGTGGTCACTCTGCCCTGCTGTAACCTTTGGGTGTCACACTATAATTTTTGGCTTAAAAGGTCACCTCCTTCCAATAGATACATATAAAATACACATAATTTAAAATATGTACATCCTGGTCTCTTAGGAAGGATGGCATGACTGCAGCATGGGTAGGAGATGGGCTGGTCCAGCAAGCTGGGCATTGCTGCTCTCCTGCTGCATTGACCATGGGTGACCAGAGCATGCCTGGGGACAAGCTTCATCTCCAGCTCCCCATCCCACTCTGTGTTTTGACTGCTTGGTGTCTGGGGTGAAGGTGGGCCATGTCCATGCATAGCCAGGCTAGGCACAGTGGACTTCTCATCTTGGTTGGGACCTCTCAGGTCTACAAGGACAGAAAATACCTGAATGGGAAGACACTCTGGAAATAATACAATAGTACTTTGTGCAAGGAAATAAAAAAAAGCAGAAATGTGGTCTTTGTGATAGCATTGGGCGTTACAAACCCAGAAAGCTCTTGGTCCTGGCTAAATGAAGAAGAAATAGAATCATGTTAGGCACTGCAGTGCTGAGTCACCCCTGTGGCCTGACTGCTGCCCTGGGAAGAGTCTATCTGGAAGCATATATGAGTTCCGAATGATTTTTAGAGTTGTTAGAAATGTCTTTCCTTTCACGTCATGCTACATTTTGCAAGAACTGGGGTTGTCAGACAACCAAACAAAGGGCAGTTTGAGGATTATTTCTGCTGCAAGAAGGAGAAGTCTCAGCTCAACTTTCAGATTCAGTGTCTGTTTCCTGGGATGTCTTTGGATTTGCTTGTGGACCATTATAATTTTTGGAGTGGAGATCTGCATCATTTCATTACCGCTTCAAAGTTTCTGTTGTTGAGCTTTTAAGATGAAAGACTTTGTGGCCTTGGTGCTTCGTAAAGTGACTGGTTTAGAATGATAAAAGCTATTCTGGCTGTTCAGTGATGGGAGTTTACAGATATTTCTAATGGAAAAACAGTTTCTCATCTGCAGCTGCTGTGGAAGTTTTACCTGAACAGTCATTTTGAGCTGCCAATTCTTAGATTAATTTGGAACGTGGATCCCAGTTTGAAAGAGAGAGCTCATGCTCCTTGGTACCATCCTGCCCTCTAACACTCAAAATATATCCCAGGCTTCTCTGCTACAAAGCAGCTGGTCATTAAGACTGCTCTGTCTTCCCTCCCAAGGGTTAATGCCTGTGGTTATAGCAGATGGGTGCAAACGAGCCCTGCCAAGTTCTCCTCGGGCTCATGAACAAGACTCCTTCCTCCTTGCCTCCTTATTAGTCCATCTCTGAGCAGCAGTGCCTCACTGAAGTGCCAGATAAACAACCAGTGAGGGAAGCAAACACAACTGTTTTCATGGTGGTACAGGCTGGCTCCCAGCACACCAAGATGCTCATCCTCTGCTTTGCTGAAGATCAATCTTTATCTGAGGAACTGAGATGCTGCCCTTGGCAGAAGACTCTGATACTGTTTGCCTTCTCCTGAAAACAACTCTACAGTGAATCATGTATCAAAGGTCTCGGTTTCGTGCAGCCAAGCTCATAACCATGATTCACTGCAGAGCCAGGGCTCACCAAGCATTTATTATGATCTTTTGGAAAAGCTTTGTTGGTGATTAACTGGAAAGCCTTTTCTGGGCCTTCACATGTTCTGCATGAGATGGAAACTTTCAAATATTACGAGAATGTGACACGAGACACTACTTTTTCAGAATGTGCAAAGGAGTACCAGTCCAGTACCAGTCTCTGGTCCACGTGTCTGCATTTATCCATCACCCAGAGAAAAGAGGGAATTGTACATTATTAAGGCAGAGAGTAAAATGGATGGCTCTGAAATGCAGGATGAGGAGCCAGTGTCTCCTTCTCTTTTTAGAAAGTTATTTCAAAAATTTAAATCAGCAGGGCCTAAGTAAATAGTTGAACAGATAATTTAATAAAGCATCCTCTTATGGTGTTTTTCTGAGACAAGAATATCAGTAGCATGCATAAACCCCCAGTGAGTCACCACCTCGCTGCATCTGTCATTCAGAGAGCCCTTTTCTTCCCAGGGAGCCCAGGAACATAGAAACTTTACAAGAATTAGTTTGCTAAAAATGCTGGTAGCTCTTGGTAAACCACATGCAGCACCATCATTCATCTGTGATAACACTGGCACCTGCAAAAGAAAAAGCAGGAGATAAGCATATATTAAATCTGGCCTATTCAGTGTCACGTCACTTCCAAACATCTGCAGGTTGGTCCATGGGAGCCACAGACACTGGCTATGGTAGTTCTTCCACAGACACATACCTGGGCCGTTCTGTTTCCTGTAATTTCATTTCTTGGATAACTTCTCTGTGTCTTCATGCTTTTTGTCAGTGTTTTTCACTCCATCATGTGTCTAAGGTCAGGAAAAGTATTAGGATATAAATGTCAGCTGGAGCTTGTTGGTGCCAACCCTGTGCCAGGGCTGCTGAGTGTTCACATGGTGACTGAGCTGGGCTACCCAGAGCTGCATCTCTGCTGGGTTTTCAATGTGCAGCTAGAAGTAGTTAAATCACTAAAGTAGACCGGATTTAAGTTCTACATCCCAGAC
This sequence comes from Rhipidura dahli, assembly GCA_013399225.1. Lineage (NCBI taxonomy): Eukaryota > Metazoa > Chordata > Aves > Passeriformes > Rhipiduridae > Rhipidura > Rhipidura dahli. The sequence continues at coordinate 2,126,815 of VXAC01000790.1, read as the reverse complement.
TGCTAGGCTGATCAGGCCAGTTCCACTGGAGACTAAACAACCCTTCATTAGTTCTCCTGTTCCATTTCCTCATCCAAACAGGGACTCAAAATCCAAGAGTGGAATTTGAATCCAGGCTTAATCCCATTTTCTGGAAAGCCTACACTTTCAAATCAAAAGTTAATCACTTTCCAATGTCATAGCATTGCTAATGGGGTACATTTGATAGTATTTACAGGTTCTATTCACCAGATCAAAACAATCTTTTGCATTTCTATTTCAGAAGTAGTGCTACATGGTGGATTATTCCAGGTGAGGGAGTGGTTGTGCAAGAGCATCCTGGGGCAGGAAAGACTGGTGGGGAATACAGTGACCCTGGAGATGGCTACAACTTTCTAAGCATATTTAGGACTTCCAGCTGTTTTTTCCCCCTAGGCATAGGGGTTCCTGTGATTACTCTCAGCCCTTCAGGAGAAGCCATTTTCTTTCAAGAGGAGTGTATCTAGACTGACTTGATGCTGCTGCTGTTACAGCCTGTACATCAGCAGATCTCAAAGTGCTGTTACAAGCAAAGCCATTTCATCACAAAGAGAGAAGAGATCAGTGAGTGGAATAGTTACAGCTTTAGGAACAAGATCCAGATCTTTGGAATAAGATTCTTATGGCCAGGGTGGAAATTAAAGATCATCTTTAAATCCATCACTTTGCGCAGCATTGAGAGTGTGTTTGGGCTGTCCATGCTGAATCAGAGAATGGGGAAAAAGCATCTTAAGTGCAAGTTAGGTCCAAGGTAGTCCCTCATATGAGGAAGGCTGTATAACCGTGTTCGTGCAACAGTTACCAACATCAGGGATGACCCTGCAGTGCTGTCATTGCATTTCATTCACTTCTGGAGCTAGAGGGGGGATCCCTGCTCTGTTTTTTGCTGCCTGATGCCAGATAGTCACAAATGTCTTGATTCACAGTCAGCAGTTTAACTGGGAAAAGGCTTTGTTCAGCCCAGCGTAGCCAGCAGGCCAACAGCTGGCACAGTTGCCTGGGATGTGGGCAAATCATTAAGCAGGACTTTATTTCCCCAAATCAAACAATGATTCAGTTTCACCAGCCTCTTTCAGTCAGCGTTGTTGGAGCCTTTCTGCTTGAAGGAAGTGATTTAACAGCCAGCCGGGTAGGGAGCAGGGCTGGCAGTGCAGCCCGGGGGTGGCTGCAGCCGGCAGGCACGTGGCTGGGAGAGGTGAGCTCGGGACTCTCTCCAGCAGGTTCATGTGGAGCAACTGCACAGGACAAAGGCAGAGAGCTCAGCCTCATGGTGACCTAGAAGGGGAGTGCTTCCCCTGGGGCTGGAGGGACCAGCAGCCCTGGGTTTGCAGGCTGGGTGTGCTGGATCACAGATGACTTCCCAAACAAGCCAGCTGTTGGCTACTCCGGGCAGACGGCGTGTCCTGTAGTCGCTTCCTTAAAAACTCTCAAAGACTTTTTTTTGTGTTGTTTTCTTTGTCCCAGCATAGAATGGAAACTTGCTGAAATCTTAGAAAAGGTTCAGAGAGTGGGAAACAATTTCCCACCCATTTCTAGCCAGCAGTGCTGTTTTCCTCCCCAGAAAAATATGTGCAGAAGAGAGAAAAAGTCCCAGAGCACCCCGTAAGTGCTGTGTATGGAATCCTGCTGCACTCTGGTTTCTAAAGAATTCAATTTACATATGCAAGTTGGGTCGACTAAACAGTTACCTTGTGGATTGGGAGTAGAAGAATGCAGCCTTGTCTTTCAGCGAGGATTTGAGGGAAGCATTAGTATTCCTTGAACTGCAAAGTTGATTGGCCTGGGGAGGGAAGAAAGAAGGGTCCCAGGACAGTGTCTGGTGCCAGAACAAATGTCCAGCATCTGCTGCAGTCTGAAAAAGAGGTGTGTTGCCTCTGCAGAAGGAGAGAGGGGAATAAGAAACTGGTTACAAAAAGCATGTTTGTAGCTTATTGCTGCTTATCGATTAAGGGACCATTCTGTGTTTTAATGGGGCCCTTGGATTTAATTTGGTGATGGGAGTAGAGGGGATATTTCTGTACACTTTGGATGGAGTTTTCTTGGTGAATGGTGAGGAAGAAGGACCATTTTGATAACACTATTTATCCTGGGGCTTGGCCAGGAGATGCAGGGGAAGCGGTGGCTCTGGCTGGGTTTCAGTGATGCGGGAGGAGGGCAGGCAGGGTGTGAGCCATCTGCAGCCCAGGTGCCTTACAGGCTCGTCTGTTAGAGAGCAGATTGCCCTGATGACCCTGTGCAGTCGAGATCACAGCAACATGCTTGTCTGTAAAGAGTTTCCTTACCCTGAAGATTTCCTTACCCTGAAGGAGCCTCGAAGGAGCTCCCACTGAGTGCCTGGCATTTCCTTTCAGGAGGCTTTGCTGCCCTGTTTCTAGTGTGACATAAGGTCTGAATTCTCCCTCCAGAAAAAACCATCTCTTGTAAAATCCCTCCGATGGCCCACGGCCACAGAAGTGGTCGGAGCAGGAGCCTCTGCTCCCAGCTCCCAGGTGAGTCGGGGTCTCATCCTGCCCTTGGGCACTGGGATCAGGCACAGGAGTCAGTCCACAAGCTGCCATGTGTAAGAGCTTACCATTTGTTCATCTCTGTTGTGGATTAATCTAAGTTTGGGAGCAGTATCCCAGTTTCTGAGCAACTTGTGGATGTGATAGTTCACAGGCACCACACGAAAGTGCCAGGGATACTCTTGACTTCTAGCAAAGAAATCTGGGCTTTCCTCCCAGCTCTAAGCTGTCTGGGGGACTGGGCTGGGACACTTGGCAGACACTGCCAGTGTCACTCGAAAATTCAGCCTTGAATTCTTGCTAGTTTAGAAATTAGATGTTCAAACACACATGTCCCAGGAGAGAAATGGCTTTTGGTTGTGAACTGTGGCATTTACATTTACCCTGAAAAGATAAAGTCAGGAACTTTTCTACTGAAAAGTTATTTCAGGAAGTTTTGAAAGATTTCCTAAAATACGTGAGTTATATTTATAATCTAGCATGTAGACTAGAGCCTGTGACAGTCACTGTATCTGGGTCTATGTGTGAAATGGTAAGGAAAAGCCTGTGCACAACAGTTAAAAGACTCTAAATGTATCTGGAATTGACTTTATCTTAAGGAGAGGCACCAGGGTCAAAGGCCTGTGGTAAATTTTTTATTGTCCCTCATGAGCTGCCATCCACAGTGCTGCCACCAATGCTCAAAGCTTTGGGCTCAGCCTGTTCTGTACCCTTCCATTCACCAGTTCACTTCTCCTCCTGACTTGGAGAGAGAAAGGGACAGTCTTTTGGCTTAAGAGCTCCTGTGTCTTACTCCAGGCCAAAGGATATTTTTGTTGCTTGAAATCTAAAACAGTTTTATTTCTAAGAAGGTCTCTTTAGCTTAAAAAAATAAATAAGAAGGAAGTCAGATTTTGACATTCAGAGCTAAGTTTTTAAATATACACCTAAGAAATAAAACCCAAGATGTTAGTGTGTCCATAAAAATGGGTGTGCCAACATTCTGTGTTTTCAAAATGCAGAAGAAGTAGTTTGAAAGTAAAGATGAGATTCCTCAAATAAGCATATCTCTAGGTCAGCTTTTAAACTCATAGTTATTCCATGTTCCAAAGTCCACGGAAAGCATCTGCTGGCTTTAATAGAGGTTCTTTCAAGATGAGACATGGAAGTAGCAGATGCAGAACAGCCACCACCCACCCTGGGGATGCTGTAAATGGTATTTAGCTGGAAATACTATCAAACACCAGAGGAGGCAGCAATACAGAGGTCTCACCAAGTTGTCTTTTTTCCTGTTTTGCTGCATGGGCTTTGGCCTATCACTTCTTTGTGGGCCTGGGTGACAAAAAAGAGGTTTTTCTGTATCTCAGTAGGATTCAAGGGAAAAAACCTGAAGGTAAGAAAGATTTCCATTTGAGGCAGAGAGGCAAAGAGAATTTAATTTTAAAAACTGAAGTACTGATAGAGGAGTGGAATTAATTTTGAAATAATTTCCTGCATTTATTTCGATGTGTGACTGTTTCAAATTCATGTTAACCTATGATGATTTTAGGTTTTTGAACACAACTTTCAGAACAACAGAAAAATGCCATTTTCTTTTCTTTATAAGAGTATTGAAGGGGGGTACTCTGACAGTTTGGGAACTTCCCCCAGCATATTTTCCTAACATCAAACAATTCTTTTAACTAACCCTATTCATTCTGAGAAGTCAGCAATTTTGAAAGGGGAGAAGAGAGAGGACTGTTAGTGATAAATGTTCCCAGAGCTTTCCATCTGTGTGTCTGAAAAATGGATCCAGCCTTTAGTTACTTCTCTGGGCACAGGCCCTGCTGAAGCAGTTGTGTGAGGTTTTTCTTTTGGAACAGCACTGGACTGCAGGCAGCAGAGGACTTCGCTTGTGTGGCCCAGTGGCTGTCAGTGAGCCTGTGTTGAACACCTTGCTGTGTACAGCAGCACAAATGCTGACCAGTGCTGCTGCCTGGCACCATTTAACATTTGTGCTCCATGTCCTCAGATCAGGAGATTCAGGTCAGGCAAACTTTATTATTTAGAACGATCCCAGTGTTGTTAATGTGTTTTTGAATAATAATTTTGAAAAGGTACTCTCTTCCTAAATGCACTAGTGAGCATTTCTTCATGTGCTTATACTCCTTTTCCATTTCCCAGACGATTCTCTTCTCTGGCACCTTGGGCAGGCTGTCATTAAGAAGAGAGGAATTGTTCATCCATAGCACGATTTTAGGTCACAGCTTTCTGTGGAAACCCACAAGACCTAAGAGGCTTTTGTGTAAAGCATGATCCCAACCTATTGGATCTGCTATCAAACATTTCAGATAGCCCACAGTACCTGCAGGATCTAAATTAGACTGGACACTAACGCAATGCATATTACTGGTTTTGGGCTGGAGAATTCCCAGGTGAGCTCAAAAATCTGACAGCTTCCTGCAGAGTTCTACATGGGGAAAAATGACATACCTGTGTGCAGCAGGGAGGGGTGCCCACGTCATCTGCACTGCTAAAACCCAGGTTTCTGTTGGACATCAGGTCTTCTTCCCTCTGCAAATTAATGGGAACCAATGGCTGATCCAGCATTGTGGGCATAAATCATGTGAAGGAACAGCGAGAAATGAGTACAAGGCTTTTCTTTCTATTTAGTAATTTATCAAGGGAAGTGGCACATTAATAAACAGATCTCCCTTGAGATGTGGGAGTAACAGAGATAAATATGACTGTCAAATCTGGCCTGCTTCCTTCTGTTAGAGGAGGAGGAGACTGTGGGAATGCAAATGCAGGAAACAATATCTATATCTGAAAAGACACATATTATTTGTAGGACAGAAACACTGACAACTCATCTGAGATGGGGCCCCATTGCACTTGGTGCAGTACGTACAGAATAAAATACAATCCCTGTCTAAAGGAGCTCATCTAAATAGATGACACTGGGAAACGGGGACACAGAAAGAAACAGCAACTTGCTCGAGGAGGTGTGGGTGGGGAGGACTGGGAACAGCATCCAGGCCTTTCCAGGTTGTGGTGCAGGTTCCTTACGGCCAGAGGACCATTATGATCTGGACCCAAGCAACCTTCATGTTGTTTGGTCCAGGGCTCTGGCAGGGCTCAGATTTCAGGAACCAGATGTGAAGTTTGGCAATTCTCCACTTCAGCCTTCCAGGCCAACCTTTGCTGAGGGAAGTTCATTTGCTCAGTTTTGTTTTGTCCACAGTGCCTCTCCAAAGCGGCTGCATCTTTCCCAGCTTCCAGGGAAGTGCCACTCAGGGCTAGAGTCTTCCAGCTGCCAGCACTAGAGAAGTTTGAGCCTAGTCCCTCCAAATCATGGGGCAGCTTTAACTCACGAGGTGGTTTTTGTAGACTGCTGCCCTTTCTGTTTCCTGCCTGATCTTTGAGTCATGTTTTCTAGTGTCTTTCTGCCCTGTGAGGCTGCAAAATGTAGTTATACAAAATATTAAAAGAATGTGTTCAACATACATGCAACAATCTGATTTTTAGGAGAAATTCCCAGTATTGTCAGTATTGCAATAAAAGCATTGCATCTAGCAACTCTTGAAGCTTCTTAGGTTGCATCTAGCAGCTCTTGAAGCTTCTTAGGTGTAGGACAAAAGTCACAGGAGTGCTTGGTTCAAGTACCGACTTAGCCTTTCCCATTTCCAGTGGGACATTGGGCAAGTCATTTATCTTGTGCAATGAGAGTCATTATAGGGACTAAGAGGATGGTGATAATAAACCCCATTGATTACAAAGCACCCAGGCATGGCAATGACAGAGCCACTTTGGTCCACAGGCGAGTCATGTGGAGACTGAGACACTGCAACTCAGCCACTTGGTCTCAGGGAAATGTTGACGCAGACTTTTATGAGCCAACACAAATCAAGGAATTGTTTGATCAGACCGACAGAATATATTTTACCTTCTTCTACATCCCATTCACCCTCTCACATACCAGCACTGTCATCAGGATGGAAAGTTCATGCTCTTACAGAGTGCCAGGCTTGTATCTGGTGATGTGCAGCCCAAATCAGTGTCTTCAACCAGCTAGAGGGAAATAGCTCATTTTTCCTGTCTGGGCAGTTTAGTGTTTTATTCATGGTGTTTAATAGGATATACCCATAGTACGCTTTCTGGGGAGACCACCACTGGAAAAGTCAGGTGGTGATACATTGCTGTGCTCATCAAGGGAAGGAGCTGCAGCAGCTGAGCCCTCCTGCACCCCTGGGTGGATGGCAGGGATTACCTGCCAGGACCCATTGCCAAGTGCTGTATTTTACCCTTAGAATTTTTTTATTTATTTTTTTAAATATACAATCCAAGCAACTGCTTGCTTTGGAGAGATGGGTCATTCCAGGCAGGGCTTGGATCTGGTACCATGGCACTGGGGAAAGTTGTGATAATGGCCCATCTGCAACTCCTGTCCGTGCCACCCTAGAGATCTGCAGGTGGGTCAGGCCTGGGCAGAGTTTCCTTTGGGTGAAGTCAGTCATTCCAGTTAGCAGTGCCAAAACACTGAGGGATGCCAAACTTGTACAGTAGTAACCCGTCATGTACTGCAGATCCATAAATGGGCCTGGCAGGGTTGGAAATTACTTCATGCCTGAATGATTGACAATTGCTAATAGGGTCCAGGCACTGGCAGGTCCCCTCGGAGGGGGAGAGCTTGAACTTTGTGCCTGAGCTGCCAAATTGGTTTTCTTAAAACTCTTAATTTACTTTCAGGGTTTCTGGAGCCTCGCCTCCTTCATTAATTGGGTGGTCAGCATTGTGCTCCTGCTCGCTTGGTTTCCATTCCCCCGCACGCAGGCACACACTCACCATTTGCAGTGGCTGCCATGGCTTGGGTGTGCGGCTCCCCTGGTCTGCTGCTCCTGACACCGAGTCAGCAGGCACGGCTGCGCTCATGGAAACCTTGCAGGACCTTCTCTCTTTTAATTTTAAGTTAATTCAGTGCCTATGGAAGGGGGTGATGGACAGGATTCTGTATCCCCTGAGAGCAGCAAAGCAAGCGGGTGCTCATGGCACTGCCTGACCCCTGTCATTCAGCGCCCAGAAGAGAGGAAACCTCCCATCAAAGGGCAGTTGGTCTCTGTGCTGCTCCTGGGTGCTGAACATTCCACAGCAGTCATGAGTGCAGCAGTTCTCAGGACTTCCAGCCCGCCTGCAGGAAGGGAGCAGCCCACTGGTCTTGTTTGACAAAGTCTCTCTTTCCTGCAGTGTCCCGGTTTTCAAGCCCACGGGTGACTCCAAGATTAAGCCGTAAACGAGCCCTGTCTATCTCCCCGCTCTCTGATGCCAGCATTGATCTCCAGACAATGATCAGGACCTCCCCAAATTCTCTTGTGGCGTATATCAACAACTCCAGAAGCAGTTCAGCAGCAAGTGGCTCCTACGGCCATTTATCTGCCGGGACAATCAGGTAAAGCTCTGGATTCAGCTCCATTCAGCTGAGGAACCATCCCCACAAAAGAAGGGATGATCCTCCGGCAAGGGAGACCTTCCCTTCCTCACATCCTCTGCTTTTGTGCATCAGGGCTGTGTAGTGTAGTAATTCAAAGCCCCCGTCTGGTTTTGCATGTGGAAGGGTATTTTGTGGCATATGGGGTGGGGTTTTTTGGCTGGATTTGGGTTATTGGCTACCACATTTCCAGTAATTACAGTATGATCATGCCTCCCCACAAGCAGAAACAGATAATAAATTTATCTGAAAAAATGTTCATTGTGAGCAGTTGGACTGGTTAAGAAACACTCTGATTTAAGAGATTGCCCCAAAGTATTCTCCAAATTATTGGCCCACATTCTTAGAAAAAATGTTGCCTGGGTGGATAGAAGAGCCTAATTCTAAAAGCGTATTTAAACCAAATCTAAACCCTTGAGTCAAGTTTTGTTCAAATCTTAATTAAAAAGCACTTACATTAGACAGCTGACTCTTGTCAATTCCTACTGTGATTGCTTCACCCAAGTTTCACAATGTTATTATTCTTTTTATTACTTAACTGTTAAAAATGTTAGATCTAATTAACACTGATGTTGCAAAGCAAGGGTTATAAAGATTATGCATGCTTAAAACTTGTGGGGGGAAACAGAGATGTTGTTATTAATAAGTGTAACATTAATTATGTTAGTTACTTTATCCAGCAGCATAATTTAGAAATTGACTGTAAAATCGAACATAGGGCTGACTTAAACACCTTGCAACTTCTTATCTGGTAATCATATTTTTTATAGTCTTTTTACTTCTTGTCATTAGCTACACATACCTGTAGCATCTTAACTTACACTCAGATATTACGAGTAATGTCTGGTATTTTTCACAAATCAGTAGAGTCTGGGCACTGACCTAATGATCAGCTTTTGACCTCCAAGGGAATAATCAACTAATAATAAAGAATTTGAAACCCTTCTTGGTGTTCTAAAAATATATCCTAAATGTCAGGATTTGTAAAATGGGTTACATGTATAACAGCATAATTGCCAGAAATTTGGCATGAAAAGACTTTTTTGTTATTATTTTAACAGGGTCTTAGGGGCAGGAATAAAATACTCTCTCCCAAAGCAAAATTGGTAATTAAGTGTGTTTCTAATTATGACCCCATTTTCTGAGAACTCACACCTTGGGCAGTTTTAGTGGTGTGAGAGAAAATACCATAAGAGTAAAGGTTCAGGACAGCCACTTCTTGAAGGTGGCAAATAATCAGTTTTTGGGCTGAGTGTCTGTGGTTCATGCATCACACATCTAGAGTTACTACAGAGCATCTCCTGTGCTTCTCCATCTCTGCCCAGTGGACTTGCCCCTGGGAGTGAGCCCCTTTTTTCCAAAAGCAGAGTTTTGTTTTTACTGCTCTCCAGTGCTGCATCTTGTCTCAGACCTGTTGCCCCATTTATTGCCCAAGCAGACAGGGGCGAGTTTTGTTCCTGGTCACTGCTGACCTAGATTGGAGATGAACCAGTGACCTACATAGGAAGGGTGACATGCTTCAGCAGTCTCCTGAGCCAGCACTCCCCTCACCTGAATGCAGAGTAAATTGCATGGTTTTGGATTATATTAAATGGATACTTATTCATCCCTGCTATAATCTGTGCCAGGTGAGCCAGGCGATGCTTGTTTTTCATAACCAGGTTAGCATAACCCCAAAGCTGCAAGTCTGCAAAAGAGGTCTGCCTGGGAAAACCCAGGAGCCTTAGGGGCTGCAAAGCCAGATGTGCCCAAGTCCCATCCTCTTCTGCACTTCCTGGCAAGGGCTTTTGTTGGGTTTTTTTTTTACATAGGAAGCAAAGAAATTACAATCAATCTAATGCTCTGGTCAAAATGATTCACAAGTTTGCTGAAGCATGTGCAAGACAAATCGTGACTTTGCAGTAAAGCAGGCGGTCAGGCTTATCCTGGCATTGAAGGTGTGTAGCTGGCCATTGCAGCCTGGCTCCTACAATCTCCAAGAAGCCAAACTTGAATCGGTCACTAGTTAATTTGATAAATATTGTTTAAAATAACTCCTTATCATTTCTCTTTCTCCTGTTGCTGTAGTCCGGCATTCAGCTTCCCCCACCCGCTTAACCCCGTGACATACCAGCAGATCCTGACCCAGCAAAGAGGCCTGAGCTCAGCTTTTGGACACACTCCTCCCCTGATCCAGCCATCCCCAACCTTCCCCCCTCGGCAGCACATGGCAGTCATCTCCATGAACCCATCACCAGCGCAGAGCAGCAGCAACAGCAATTGCATCTCTGACTCCAGCCAGGTAGGGACAGCCACCCTGCATGGCTCGTGGAAATACAGGCACATTCTCCATAGGATGTAGGTTTCCCTTCATGGTGGCTGTGGGAGTTTTAACAATTCTCTTTTTATTCATGCTATCCCTTTACACTGCATTTTCTTTTTCTGGCAAGTGTTTCTGAATTAGTCACAGACAAATTTTGCGCCCATCTTCTGTCTTTGCATCTACCCATGCAGAAACCAAAGGCCTTGTTCCATCAGAGTATTGAACATGATAGGCAAGGTTCATCCCAGGCAGGAAATCCCTTGAACATGTTATGTCCTGTTGAAATCGAGGGAAATCAGTTGCTGTAGTGTTTTGCTAAATAGGCACCTGTGAAGCAAGCTTCTTCAGTACCTTCACCAATCCCTCCTTCCTTTTTATGCCCATGTGAACCAAGACAATGGTCTTAATCTTTAACATGTAAGTGCATCCTGTGTAGGACCTCTTCACATTTTACTTACTGTTCCTTCTTTTTCAGTAGTTTTTCTCTCAATGTGTCCCTGCTGTTGATTTTTACTGCTAAATTTTGCAAAACCAGGGGCCAGATTTTGAAAACTAGGAATGAGATCCCACACCTTAAATACGTCTAACAAATATCTGTGAGCACACAAGCACATATATGTGTGCACAAGCCCTCCACATGCACTGGGTTAGTGAATATGCCTAGCACATTTTTAATCATTTTTCTTTTCCATTTACATTCCTTCGAAGTCTAAATTGCAGTTGCTTTTCTCCCCAGAGACTTATTTCACCATATGTCACACCCATTTCAAATTGTTGTTTTAGTTGTATCATACTGAACTTTTAAGACTGGTTTATTGTTTTAGGGTTTCTCATGGCTGCTGCACTGCAAACTCTGTTTGTTATTGCAGGTTGTTTGATTGATTGGTTTTGTTTTCTCCTTACAAACTGGCTACCAAAATAATGTGGCTGGCAGGAGTTCTGCCTCTGTTTAATAATTTGCAGGACCAATCTTGAGCAATTAGCAAGAGTATTTAAAATGTTAATGTTCCAATTTTATGCACATACAATGGGATGTTTTTTCTCCTGAAGTTGTTCTTATTTTTTAAGAGCTTAGCAAATTACACACATAGTTTTTCATGGACTCAGCACGCCAAAGCCCTCACATACAACCAGAGCCCCCTTGCTCCCCCCAGGAATTCATTTTCTCAACAAATCATTTCATCACATTGAGAAATAAAACTGTGGCTTGGGTGGGGGCTGTGTAAGGCTTTGATGGCTATGCTATGGACTGGATTGCTCTAAAATAGAGCAGCAGTGGTGAGGCCAAGCTCGCTGGTGAGTCTGCAGAAGCTGGGGCTGCCCTTGATTCTTCTTCCCTCTCTCCCATCCCTTCTGCATTGCACAAACCCACATGGGCTGGTTTTCATATGAACCCCAGGCCAACCCTGCTGTCCCCTGCCACTCCTGAAGCTCAACCTTGATTTTTAAGTTAATTTTTAATGAGGAAGTGGGCCACTGTCTGTCTGTCAACCCCAAACCCCGGTGCCATTTGTTGCCTGGTTTTCTTTCCTAGAGCAAGCAGAGCAGTGAGTCGGCCGTGAGCAGCACCGTCAATCCAGTAATTAACAAACGCAGCAAAGTCAAGACTGAAGTTGAGGGCTTGCCCCCAGTGTCCCCAAACACACAGGTAACCTCCCTGCTGTGAGTCATGTTGTGGGGTTGAGGTGGCGAGCTGCTGGGTCTCACCTTTGGGAACGATCCTCTTGGCATCTTTTGCTGCAGGTGAGAGCAAGGCAGCAAAATCTGCCAGGCAGGTGGGTGTATCTTGGAGCACAAAGCCCAGGAAGGTACAGGGCAGAGCTGCAGTGACTGAGTAAAGCATTCCATGGGTATTTGGGACTCTACTTGCTGTTCCAGTGCTTGAATAGGAAGAAAAAGGAGAGAGCAAATATATCAAGTGTAATAACGTAAAAATGATGTCTGAGTTTTCTGTGCTGCAAAGCAAGCAGCATTAGTGTCTCAGAGCAAACATAGATTATGAGGCAAGCTTGCATGTAGGTAGAAAGCTTGCAAAAAAAGGACAACTTCTTGATTCAACAAGGAATTGCTCCTAGAAACATCCTTTACACTGGTGACACAACATTTGACACCAAGAAGGGCCCAGAGGCCTTTGCTTTCTTTCTGGAGCTCTGTGATTGCAAACTGTTTAATGGCTGACAGTATCCATCTGACCGTCCTTTATCACAACTGTAAACTATCAGGAGTGCTCTGGGCACTTCATTTTCATGAAATATTAGGCTGTGTTATTGTCAAGCGAATGGAAGAGTTGATGACAAATTTCTCCTTCTGCCCTGGTTCAGGAGCAGGTCTCAGCATGATGCATGGGGACAGCAACGTGTGCAGTCATCAGGGGGCTGGTAAAATTGATGAAGATAGCATATCAGGGAAAGATAAACATGCTGTAGTCAGCACGATTAGGGCAAAGAGGCACCTCTCTGGAGCTTTGAGTTTAGGAGTGCATCTACACACTGCTGCAAAATCACATGCCCCGAAAAACCAATCTGGCCACCGCCTGGGCTAATAGGGCAGTGTGTTTATTTCTTGCAGCAAATGAAAAAAACATTTGAAAGCCATCGCTTGCTTTCTCAAAGCATGTGTGGCAGAGGAGCTGTGGGACAGAGAGCTGCTTGCTCAGTGGCTGCCATCCTTCACGCGCTGCTCCATGCAAAGCCACGTGCGCCCGTTTTGGGAGCACTTGGATAGTACCAGCCTGGCTCACCCCTGCAGCCCTCCTCCAGGGCTTCATCCACTGGGTCTTAAAACCACTGAAATTAGCACTGAACGGAGCGGGGGAGTTGTCGAAAGCAGTGCAGCGAGATTTGATTAGAATAGCAAGGTGAAATAAGGAGTAGGAAAATGCACGCTGATCATCTAATAGTTCCTAATGAGGCGGTATGTAGAGTAATTCCCCAGGGGAAGTGTAGGTTCCACATCTTGCAGCATTTCAGTATTGACTGGGAAATTACTAGAAGGTACCATGTAAGAGACAGCCCATTCTTGGCAAGGAAGAACAGGTTAAAAAATTGAATGTACTGGGTGTCTCCTTTGGTCTAAGCAAGAGGAATTATTTAAATTTAGAAATGCTTTTTCTGCAGGAAACTGAACTGAAAAGTTGTGTTACAGTCAGTTAGGAATTGACTGAACCATTTTTTGCTGACTATGAACTTCATCCATCCCCAAAAACGTGTATGTTTTGTTTTGGAAATGCTGCATTTGGAACACCTCATGTGAGTTGTGGCTTGGGTGTTCACAATCCTTGGCCAGACAGTATCTCCCGTGATGGTTCGTGCTGTAAAAAATGCAATCAGACAAGATTGTGGGACACAGCAAAATACCAGGCATGAGGGACCTGAGTTACTGAACTTCTACTGTGCCACAAGAGCTCCAGTACAGATTCAGACTAGCGTTGAACTAGCTAGAAATGAAACAAGTCAATCCTTTTAAACAAATTAAATTGTTACAATTCCATTTTCCAACAGAAAGTATAAAAATTTTGTCAAAATAAGATTTTTAGTAGAAAATGACAGTTGTCTAGCGACCGCACTTTGTATGAAGGCAAACATTCCAAAAAAGAAAATGTTTACAGCTCAACCAAATAGGAACTGCAGGAAAAAGAAGTTGCTGTTTGAACTTTCTCAGACTGTTGCTCTGGGCTCTGGTATAGTTTGAATTTCCAGAAGTCTTTCTGTAAATTACTACATTTTCCTGTCCCAAGAGCCACCTTGCAATATCTTTTGTTTTTTAAATTTAAGAGCTAATTAAAACAAATCTCTTCCTGTCCATATCTAAACTTTTGAATTGAAAAGTCAGTGCTGGCATGTATGTCATGAGCTAGTTAATGAAAATAGTTGAAGTTTGGTACAGCATGTCTCGCTTTCCAAGCCATATAATGCTGCAAAGTCGTTAATCATTGCAGCCCCCCATTAGGCATTGGGAAGGTGTTGGTGGGGAAGGAGAAGGCAGTCAGATGGGTCTGTTTGGGCAAGCCAGGGACAGTTTGAGTTTGTGTCTACACACATATGGGTCCAACTGGAGCATCAGATCGTGAGGAACAGTGTCTGCTGTGGTCAGTCACCCTAGATGCTTCTGTCTGAAGGTGTCGTGGAGGCGGGATGCTTTGTCCTAGGCAGCAGTAGTAACTGGGAGGAAAGGGAATGAAGGGGGTCAAAACCTGCAGGGTTTTGTCTTGCTAAATTCCCAAGCCAATACTGGCTGCTTATGGCCTTATCTGTAGTGCAGGTGTCTGATGCATGCAGAGCTGACAGTTGTCCTTACTCAGAGTTGTACTAATTATGTTGTCTGCTACACTACACTGTAGTTGCCCATGCTTTAATCCTCATAGCAGCCATAACAAAAATCTTCTGTGCTTCATTTAGCACTGAGTAGCTTGCTAGACAGAGAAATTAAGGAGAGAGCTCACAGTGTACCCTGCATTAAAGTAACTCATTTATGAGTCCAGAGTCCCAGGAGTTTTGTCCTGCAACCTACTCTTCACTGGGTCCTGCTCAAGCTTTCCAAATTCCCCTCTCAGAGAAATGCTTTGAGACCTCATCACTTTGTCCCTGTGGAGCATCCTGCAGGCATGAATCTTTGGGTAAGGGTTAAGTATCATTTTCTCATCTACTGAGAGATGCAGAAAACAGGAACCCCCTGCCCAGCCCATGTCAGGTGAGTCAGGGCTCTGGGCTTTGACTGCTCTGTGGTTTCTTCATGCTCATGTTTCTCCACTGTGCCCAGATCAGTTGTTTTGCTCCAGCAAAGACCACAATCAAAGGTCAGAGGCCAGCTTTTTCCTTTCTCCAGCCTTTCCTGGGACTGCCCACAACCTGGCTGAATCTAGGCACTGCTGCAACAGTGGCTTTGGGGTGCTTCGTGTCTTGTCGCCAACTCTGATCCACTTCTGCCAAAACTCTGTAGCTCTTCATTTCACAGTAATCATGTGGCCACAACGAGCATGGTGTTGTAATCAGTTGATACTTGCCCTGTAATCTATGAGTGATGAAGGAATTCAGATGAAAGAAGTTCACCTTATACAGTGCACCGTTATGTGTTGCAGGAGCATCTGACAGACCTGAAAGAAGATCTTGATAAGGATGAATGTAAACAGGAGCCTGAGGTTATTTATGAGACTAACTGTCACTGGGAAGGATGCACAAAGGAATATGACACTCAGGAGCAGCTTGTCCATGTGAGTAATGGTTGGGAGGAAACCCCAGCGATAAATTTGGGTTTCTGTGCACTTGTCCTCATTTTTTATCACTAGCTGCTGTACAGCCAGAGCTCACCCTGGGAGCTACTAAAGGTGCAAATCAGAGATACGGTGTGTAAACACTGCCAAAGCAGGTCGCTGCTCCCGAAGGAGTTCAGCTGAAGGAAGCCTCTCATAGATTATGTGATATTGCTCCCTTCTCAGCTGCTGAGGCTGCACTTTCAGTCTCCCTTGTGCATGGCCCAATGACAGAAGGCTCAGTGCAGAGGACCTGATCACAAAATGGGGAAGGGGGCTGAGCCCTTCCCTCTTCACTGGCCATATTCATTGAGCCTTCCCACAGAGCTACACCAGCTATGGGTCAGGGATTGTCCATGCTGTCCTCAGTCTTAGCCCAGGCTGGGAAAGCCTTTTATATTGCTGTTAATGAGCTGTGGAGCCATATCACTTAAAGGCTGTTGACCTGCTCAGCTCATCCACCCCACAGAAACAGAGCACTTTCAGAGTTTGGAGACATGCTCCAGTGTCTGAAATACAAAAAGTGGGTTGATTTGCTAAAACTTGGGAAACACGACTTCCATAATCACAGTGATGTTCCCAAAAGAGTGTCAAAACTGCTCTCTGAAGGATCCCCAAACCAAGTCATTAATCAGATTTTCAGTTCTAATTAATTCCAAGAACCTTTTGTATGCTTTGCTTCATCTTGGGTCTCCACCGTTTGGTTTCCTTCCGCTTCTGGGATTGACAAATCCCTCATACTCCAAGAAGTGCCTGTGAAATCAGACACAATCTGTGTTTAAGCCCCATCCCTGCTCCCAGCCCAACACCCTCCCACTCCCTATTTTGGGTCTATGGTGCGAGTCTGTTTGTTTGAAGCTAGCCCATATCTGCTGTGAATTCACCAGCCCAGCAACCCTGATGCCACCTTCTCCTTTTCCTTCAGCCTTTTGCTGTTTGTCTCAACTGGGCTCCCAGCTTCCCAGGGGCCGGCCACCCATGTAGCCACCCTCCTGAGGGCTTGTGTCTGCTCTCTCAATTTTTTTATATACCTTCATTTTACATATGTTTAGATGACCCAAATAGGCATCAGGCACCATTTGCCCAAGTTCTGCACACAAACATTGTCCAGAGGGACCACACTCTGAATTATAATTTTGGGCACATGCTCTTCTTCCATCTAAGGCTAGTGCCTGCCTGCCTCTGCCAGAAGCCACTGGTTCAGTGCATCAAGTCCTTTACTACAGACAGATTTGGAAACAGTTCTCAAGGCCAATTAAGTGATAAGGTGCTTAATGAGTTGCACACTGCATGCCACGGAGCGTTGCTTTTATGGGGTTAAACCACAGCATGCCTGTCAGATGGGCTGGGCTCACATTTGTCCAGCAGTTTTTGTGTGTTTCCCTCTCAGATGTAAGAAAAACTGACTCTGCCCAGAACGAAGTGCAGAGCACCAGGCTGCTCAGCACAATTTATTTCCAGAAAAAAAAAACCAAACCAACAAACCAAAGAAAAACATTTGATGAAATATCCCAAGATTTTCCTAAATTTGGAAGGTTACAGAAATTGAGTCTTCGGCACTGTGATTACTAGCAACATGGAGTTGTGGCTTTGGGATGCCCAAAATACACATGCAAATGAAATACAGATGTCGTGGGCCAGCTTCTGAGAAGGTGCCATCTCACCATGCATGGAAAAACTGTAGTTTGTGTGCAGAGCAAAGTACCTGGGCGAGCAGGGTCTGTTCCCCATACCCAGTGTGCCTGAGGGAGAAATGCATGTCAACAGGGAGCAGCAGGAGTGATGATGTATTTGTGCAAGCACCAGTGCTGCTCCCAACCTCAAAGGTCACACTCACTTTGAGAGAAGCCCAAGCAAAGCCTTCAGCCCAGGTAGGAGCTAAGGAGCTGTAGCTGAAGTGGGGTGAGCTGTGCAAATCCTCCTATGCCATGTGATGGGAACCAGATGTTGCCCAGACAGGGATTGAATAGTCCTGAATGGGGGCCAGAGTTCCCCTTCCATAAATGTTCTTCTCTGGCTCAAACAAGACCAAATGGACAAGCCTGTGCTCTCCTACACTCCAGCATTGCTGTGTGTAGTCTTGGTTGCAAGTCAGACTCCCACACAAACAAGAGCCTGGAGACATATCTCCCCAGTCTGGTCTGGACATGGTTTAGCGTGTCCTGGGCCTCTGGGGAGGTTCATCAGATTTCCACCATCTGAGGCTAAAATCTCTCACCAATGCCATGTTGTAAAACCAGAACCGTAGGTGGCAGAACTCGAAACCCATACAAAACTTCTCTCAAACCCAGCCTCTCCTGACTCTCCCAGCACTCAGCTTTGGCTGTCAGTGTTTATGTGTGGTGCCTGAGAGAGCAGCTGAGCCCTACACACCTCCTCTTGTCCCTGGGTAGAACTGGGACCCCAGCAGGACCCTGATCCAGGATTGGACCACAGCACACACAGTGCTGAGACTGGATTCAATTGGGACTGTGAGGGCTGATGAATCTGTTTTAATGTACTTTTGTGTCCTCATGCTGCCTCACTGCCCCAAGAGAGTCTCATCCCTAGCTGCAACATGTGTGCCTCGCCTTGGCCGGGGGGACGAAGGCGGGGGCTGGAAAAAATCTCAGCACAAAAAAAGCCAAAACCCAAAACCAAAGTGGTTTATTTTAGGATTTCCTGTCAGTGAATGTCTTCTGAAAACACAGGAGCGAGGACAGGCATTATTTTTGGCAATGAGACCCCATTCAGAGAGACAAGGCCGCCGCGGGAACGGCACTGCCGACGGGCTGGCCTCTGGCTCTGTTTATTTTCGGCAGGGCTTCATCTGCCCTGCACTGGGAAAAAACGACCCACTTCTTCCTACCAGTGTGGACTAAGGCACCATTCTGGGGCTGGCTTTTCATCACTCCAGCACAGAATGTTGTGGGCCAGAGTAATTAGCAGTAATTGAGCTCTCCCTGGTGCATAGCTCTCAGATGCTGTCATTTCCTGCCAGCCACCAGTGCTGGGCGGCAGGTGGATGTCATGGGGCTGGCACATGGGCTTAGAAGCATAGGATCATTCAGGTTGGAAAAGACCTTTAAGATTATTGAATCCAACCGAGGATTGTCTCCTCCCATCCACCATCCTCCAGCAGCACCCCAGAAAATGGTCTCAGGTGCGTAAATGAAGAATGGGAGGGTTCAGTAGAGACAAAAATTACTCTGTCATGCCCCTCAAGAGTGGCATCAAGAAGCTGGGGATACACTGGGAGGGCTCCCTTCTCCTTGGCACCACGGGTCACCATTGCTTTTGCAAACCTCCCATTTTTAGCTGCTTTGGACATGGTGTGCTGGGTGCTGCAAACCTTTCTCTGCAGGACACACCAGACCACAGGTCCTGTGTCCCTGGTGTCACCTGTGCACCTGGCACCCAGGTGCTGCAGTGCTTGACAAGCACTGGGGAAGGAACATCTGGCCTTCGAGGCACCGTGTGAGATTCACTGGCATCAGCTCTTCCAGGAGTGACCTGCTTTTCCTTTCTCTCCCACCAGCACATCAACAATGATCACATCCACGGGGAGAAGAAGGAGTTTGTCTGCCGCTGGCAGGACTGCACACGGGAGCAGAAGCCCTTCAAGGCTCAGTACATGTTGGTGGTGCACATGCGAAGGCACACGGGAGAGAAGCCACACAAGTGCACGGTGAGCTGGCAGGGACATGTGGTGCATCTCACTTGGCAACTGGGACACTGGGCTGGGGTGGTCACAAAAATGTGTTTGCAGACATGGGCATGGCTTCAAATAGCGCTCTACCAGGGCAGCCACTGGCACCAGCTCAGAGCCAGTCCAGCCCTCTGTGTCTGGACTTGCAGATTAGACCCTGGGGACAGGACGAGAGGTCAAGGAGTGTGGTCAAGCGAGGTGTTAGTGGGCAAAACTGCATTTCCTTGGGAAAAATTATTTCAGATCTACCACAGAGATCCAAAGCAACTCAGGACAAGTCACTTAAGGTGGAAATTCAGCCAATTTAGTTGCCTACATCCAAGAAAGAAATCCAGTAATGCCACACTGTGGGAAACTGCCTAACCCTGGTCATGTCTACCTTGGCATTACCCACTACAGCTGCTGGGACTGCAAGATTCCCTCACCCACGGAACCAGGCATGCACACAAGCCTCTTTCCAGCATGGGAATCTGAGCAAACACCTCCTACCTCTTCTCTCTTAATCCAGAGGAGAGGCTAAGCCATAGGTGCATAAACCCCAAGAAGATCTCAGTGCCCAGACCTTCTGCATACCAGCAGCACTGTGCCTAAGGTTAAACACTGCATGAGGAAGAGTATGGGGTAGTATTTTGTATCTCAGCCCTGTGGGTGCAGGCTCACTGACCACATGGGAGAGCTGGGCTCTCCTCCTCCTTAGCCTCAAGATACTAAATCCCATATGTGCCTTCACACTTGGAGCCTCCCACCACACTGCTGGCTGGTGTGGGGCTGCCATGGATGCCTGATGGGGGGCACAAGAGGGAAGTGAGGTGTGGAGTTCAGTAACTGTGATCAGCTGATGGGAGAAGTGTTCACAGTCTCCCTCCTCATATGCTTCAGCCCTTATTCCTCCCAAAGGTCCATCCCTGTCTTGATATCCTCTGCTGTCCTCATTCTCCTCTCACTGGTGTTTCATACCTCCTTTGCTGTCAGCATTGCACTGTTCCCAGAGTCTCAGAAATGAGTCTCTTCCTGCTCAGCAAATGTCTGGGCCCTCCTCCCATATCTTCCTCCTCTTCTGCTCCATTAGCCACTTGCAGCTCTGCTCCCTCCCTGGCTCTGCCCCAGCTCCTGCTTACAAATATTAGGATATGTATGATTTGCTTGCTGCATGACTCCTTTATCAATCTTCCACCCCTGTGTTCATTTAATTTAGAGCATAAGCTCCCCCGGGGCACAGGGCCATGTCCTTTGTTTTAATCTTCTAAAGCACTTTGCCCAGTCTAGTGCTTTACCAATCTTCCTTAAAAGTATCAAGAAATATTGATTGTTGGTGCATGCAAAGTGAGCACTGAGGGCAAGTCTAGCCTGCCCTTGCAGATAGAGGGACTCAGGAGATAAAAACGGCAGTGGCTGCAGGCTCTTCAGTGCTGTGGTGGAGCAGGAAAAACCACTGCTGCAAAATCCTGCCTCTTTCAAGCTTCAGTTGTGTCACACTGGAACAATGGCAAGGCTGTGTGTGAGTCTCCAGTCATCCTCTGCCTCCTGGAGACCTGCAGGCCCTCCATGTGCAATACGTTGCAGCAACTGTCCCCGAACTGGAGAACCACCACTTTCCAATTGTCTGGGATAGTGGCAGCTCTGCAGATGGTGCCCTTCTGTGGCAGAGCATTCCTTGTTCAAGTCTGGCAGTGATTTTTCAAAGCAACATTTGTTTCAGACAAGAAGTTTGTGGTGTACATAAAGCTACATATGAGCCCAATTGCAGCCTGGGATTTGGTCAAGGATTATTTCAGCAGATGACAGCCAGAACTCCCACTGACATAATCAAATCCATTTAAGAGTGGGTACAACTGCTTTGAACATGCACAGGCTGCTTTGCTGAGAAGCTCTTATTTGAAAATGTGGCCTTAGAACTTTTGCTCTTAGTAACTGCATTTTTGTGTCAGTATCCAGCAAAACTAGAACGGACACATGAGTTGTCCCATGCTGCGTTCCCTTTGTTTTCCAGCAAGAGGAATGATGTATTTCAATAACTGTAAGTGACTAGAGTTGTAAAGGATTGTTTGTACAGGGCAAGAGAAGAAAGAGATATACTGTGCTACTTCAGAGTTGTGGCATGTTCTGTGGGACAAATGGGCTAATGAAAGTTGTCTGAGGAAGAGGAACTGGATCCATTCCCCCCGGACAAAGCCGTGGAAGGAATCAGCATGAGCAGAGCAAGTCTGCCTTATGTCCACCATCCCTATGCTAGACCTTAAAGGGAATGTTAAGTAATCCTACTTCTTTTCCAACACAACAAAATCACACAGGATCAACCTGTGCCTTCGTACTTCACGGATTTCATGGGCTGCCTGTTTGCCTCCCTCCCACAGCAGTCAGGCAGGTCCTGTGCATGTGGAGCACAAGGAGATTGGTGCTGTTGCTATTGCAAGCAGTGCCTTTGACCAGACCTTTGGATGTGTAGAACCACTCAGCTTCCCATGGGAAAATCAGATGCTGAGCATGACCTGTCCTGCTGTGGCTTCAATTCCTTCACTGGCCAAGACTCAAATAGAGCAGTGTGAAGTCTTGTCACAACTGGACTGAACTTGCAGACACATTTAAGTGATGTGACTTACATAAAACGCATACATTACAGCAGGAGGGGCTGCTTGTTGAAATGTAAGGGGTGCTTTTTATATAGGAAGTACAGCCTGGCCTTTCCAAGGCTCCCAGCTGAACTGGCAGTGCAGCATTTAGCTAGAATTTGTAAGGGAGCCTTGCATTTCTTAAACCTTCCACTTGTTTTGTCAAAGAGCACTTAAAGAGCCTCCTCAGTTTGAGGTAAAATCCTCCCATGCTGAGACAGGACAGGTGCAGGGAGAAGCCTCCAGCCCAGCCAGAGTGGAGGGTGGCAATACTTACATCACCCGAAGCCTCTCCACATCTCCCAAGCTGCTCCTTCTCGTTGTGTGGGCAGCTGGTTTCCTTCCAGGAGGAAGGTTCCTGGCCTGTTTTGTCATCCAAAATCCATCTGTCTTCAAGACTGAGAATCTTGTTTTTTAAACTGGTAATGTCAGACAGCCTGACCACAGCATCCTCCAAGAGTAGACCCAAACTGTAATTTGCGAAACTTTAAAGTTTGCTGGATTTCTGTTTGTGTGTTAGGGAACAGTCTGCCCTTTCCAGTGCTGGTGCTAGTGAAGTTGCAAGGCTGCTCAGACTGTGGAGAAGCTGTCAGTTCCCTAGGTGGGAAGGAGGGGGCCCCTGTTTCTGAGTGTTTTAGATGCAGAGGAGTGGCAGGAGGGGCTAAGAGAGCTCTGGGAGGAGTGGAGGGCTGTTTAGCCCTGCTGGAAGAAAAGAGTCACTTGTTGAAATGTCAGGTGGGTACCAAACAAGGAGTAGCACCTCAAATATGACTCACTGCTGAAACTCTCAGCCTGCCTAGGGAAGCAAATTCTCCCAACAAAGTGGATGTTGTTCCCTAAAACACAAGCCCTTTAAAAGGAAGAAAAAAAGGAGAGAATGAGAAACAGATGAGAAGGGTTTAGGCAGGGGGGAAATCAAATTTTTCTGGTTAATTAATCACTCCTCATGTGTTTTTTTTACTTTAGTTTGAGGGTTGCTCCAAAGCCTATTCCCGCCTGGAGAACTTAAAGACACACCTGAGGTCCCACACTGGAGAAAAACCTTATGTCTGTGAACACGAGGGCTGCAATAAAGCCTTTTCCAATGCCTCGGACAGAGCCAAGCACCAGAACAGGACACATTCCAATGAGGTAAGCCTGGGCTCACCACAGCTCAATGGAGGGCTTTTTTTTAATTTTGCTGACAATAAACATACACTTTACACACTGGGCTCATGTAAAAAGAAACCTACTATAATGAGAGATTTATCTCATTTTTTAATGGGATTTATTTTGCTGGGGAGGCAGACCACATTAGCTTTATGTTTATGAAAGTTGTGTTTGAAATCATAAACAGATGTTAAAGTATGCAAACTTTTTAATCAACTTTGGAAATTAAAACAAGCATTTTCCAAATTTATAATTTTTAATAGCACAGATAGTATTGTACAGTTGTGCAAGTGGTGTTTAATATTACTGTGGAGCAGACTTGCAGTAATATAACAGTTACCCTGGATCCTGATGCTCTGGAAATAATACTCCCTCCGTCGTTTGATGTACAGTGATAGAGCACAATGCAATGCTTTGTTAACCTTGGATAATTAAGACCCACTATTAGTAGTTGGGGAGCAGAGGAAATTGCCGTTGTTGTAACGCATGTGATGGTCTGTTGCAATCAACCACGGCCGACGACTGAAATTTATATTACCACTAATTAGCTGACAGGGGAAGAAAAAACAACACTCTAAAGTTCTAATAGTGTTTTCAGCCATGAGGAATTCAGTCTGTAGCCTAATTTGCAACAGTTAAATATAGACTATTGGAGAATGGAACACAGTTGCCATAGTTGACAGCCTTTTGAAGCGATGCTGTGTCTACAAAGGGCTTGTTGGGAGTATTTTTATCTCTGGCATAGTATTAGTCAGTGATAACCAGAACTCTGTAGGTTTCAGAGATTCTCTTAGAGTCAGAATAGGGACTCAAAGTTTAGAATCCTCTTCCATGATACTGAGATGGACCTGATGAATGACCAAGATCCCAGTGTTTTCTGAATTGTTTTGGGTATGAACCCAAATGTCAGGATTGTTCTTCGCCAGCTAGACACAGGTTAAAATTAACCCATATCCACACTTAAACTGGATAGCTTGGGGTTGTTTTAAGGTTATGCCAACCTTGAGGCTAGGAGGGACCAAAAAGATAGGTTGCAACCTCTCGTCAGCATCCTGCATTCCCAGTAAGTGGTGTTTGACTACATCATTTTTCTATGTTAAAGCTTCTTCCCCTGAAAGGTAGGCAGATGTGGTTTAATCTCACATTTTAGGTGTTGGAAATTGCTCCTTCTCCAGCCCTGGATGCTTTCTCTGCCTTACTCCAGTGCTGCATCCAGTGTCTCTTTCATTGCTGATATTTCCACCCCTTAATTTTGCAGTGTTAAACCACTCTCCATATTCTCACTCATAAGCTGAATAAATCAATCAAGCCAGTGAAGATTTACATTTTTGCAACATTTTTTCCTATCTTAAAGGAAATTTGCATCTCTGTTCGATTCCTAAGGATTCCCATGTGAATGGATCAAGACTGCCAGTACAGCTTTCAGTGCTGGATACAGACTGACTCACTGCAGTCTGTGCACACTGACACTATGTGAGCGACTTTTTTGCCCATAGATCACTTGAATTCAGATCTCTGGAGTTTTACCAGGAACTTTGCTAGGCAGGGCAGTTTCCCATCTGAGCCAGCTAGTGTCCCATGTCCCCACATGTGGAATTTTCATTTTGAATGTGTTGGTAAATGTAATTTCTCCAATGGGTTCAAGATTCCCAAGTGATCCTGATGAGGAACTGCACAGGATCTGGGATGACTGCCCACTTCATCTGAGCAGAGCTTAAACACACTTGAAAATCTGATCATTTGGGTTCCCTTTGTGCAAGAAGGTGAGGCTGTAGGCCAGGAGCATCCAGCTCCGTGTCTCTGGTGGACCCTGATCTAAATACGCTGATACTTGGCACAAGCTGCTTTCAAACAAGACAAATTAAAGACGCAGATAACAGACAGGGAGTTTTATCCTCTGCAGTTGCTTCCCCTGAAGGACACCAAGGCCTTCTCGGGGGAGGAACAGCACAGCCACTAGCGGAGGATTTGGACCTGACCAGCTGGCCTTGCCACAGGAGCTACCAGGCACTGCCACTACCCAAATGATCTTACATTTTTCAGCCATGCTCACTCCTGAACTGCTGTTCAACCCTCCTTGATGCAGTGCAGACACACTCCAAGACTTGTGGGAGATCTGTAGCTGCATTCAATGGCTCTCTAGGCCATATTTTTGACACCCTCTTTTTGAGGAACATGTAACATGACGTAACATGATCCTTTACAACAGATGGCATCCGTCACAGCAAAGCTCATCACACTGGGCAGCAGGCCCAGGCGAGGGTCCTGCGTCCAGCTGTGGCCATGACCAGTGGCTTAGCAAACTGTACTGAGACCTTGGCTCACAAAACCACACAAATGCAAAGCAGAAGTTTGTGGCTGTGAATATTTCCCATTACCCACTGGTAACTCTATTGTGGTTCCTAGCTACCTTCTAAATATTTTCCTCTGCTTGCAGTGTTTACTTGGAATAGTTCAGCTTCAGAGTTAGTCATCCAAGTCTCCTCTAAGGAGGAAGTTCCAGGTTCCCTGTATTTGTCACTATCATTGTGTGACAGGACGTAGGTGTATGGTCCAAACATGCTGAAGTTCAAGGCTGGGGATATATTACCACACTGGCTTTTGTTTGATTGTTGAAATGTCATACACACTTCTTCATTTTAAACTTTCAGTCACTATTTGAATCCCTTCAGGGGATACCTTCAAAGTTACACCTGGAGAAAGGGCTTTCATCCTGTGACCACTCTCCAGTGCATGCACAGAGGAGTGGCATGAGTTCATGGCCAGCCAAAGACTCAGAGTGACATTTCCAGCAACTCACGTTGAACAAGGCTAAAACACATAAATCCAGTTCTGCTTAGTGCATGGGGAGTTCTCCAGTTCTCCCACCCTAATGAGTATTACCCTGTATGTGCATGAGAGTAGGAGGGAGGCACCTGACATATCTAAACTCATGACTTCACTAGGGTGAAGTTGTCACTAGATGTCAAAATCTGGATAACCCAGGGGATAGATGAAGGCACATCAATGAAACAGCAGTTGTGCTCAGCTCAGTTGCATGGGACATGGCATGATGAAGAGGATGATTGAATCCTCTTAGGTGGAGTGTCTGCTGTCCAAGTAACAGTGATCATGTTACCCTAATTGCTGGGGTCTGAAAAATCAGAACTGTTGAGCCCAAAGGATATTTATAAAAAATCTTTGAGCTGTTCATATACAGGTTTTTTATTCAGCACATGTGGTGGAGGTTCTGTTCTTTGTAATAAGATTTAATAGCAGCAATAATATTTCTATAATGCTTGTCCAAAAGGTTGCATGATATTTTTAAAAAAACTATTTTAATTTTTGTGCTTTGGTTTACCCAGCTTTAAAATATATTAAATATTTACCTCAGTGGGGTGTTATGTGGATTTAGCTACATGGATGTGCCAAGATCAGTCAGGAAGCATGCTTTTGAATAAAAAACAGACTTTCAGTGTTTTTCACGTGATTATGCTGGCTTTCTGCAAAGAATATATACTACTTTGTATTTTTTCACTTAAGTTTCTGGACAAAATGACAAAACAGATTTTTAAAAAAAAGAACGGGAATGGTCATTTTGGGTAGCCTTCAAATAACATCTGTTTTTTCTCATGGATCTATCCTATTGGCAGAAAAATACGTAGAGTAGTAGTGAGGCCAGAAACGATGAATTCAGAGCTTCCAGTGCAGCAGCACCAGCTCAAACAACTGCAGTGCTAATACACTTTGGAATTGGAGACTTGGTAAAATAAAAAAAGTTAAAAGAATAAAGGTATCTGTTTGCTGACTTCTGTTTTCAGAAGCATAGCTTCAGCCTTGTTTTCCTGTGGCAATCAATGATTCATGAATTCAGGATAGAGTGCTGTCGTCTGAAAAAAACCACTGCATGCCTGTGGTTTGTTTTGCACAATAACAGATTTCAAGGTGACAGGTGCTGGAGTGGTATGATAGATTGAGTAGGGTGAATCCAGTCTGGCTTGAATTCACTGGATTTCCATCAGCCAAAAGGTTTCAGACATCTTGGCGTAGACCCCACCTTAGCAGAGCAAATGTGTTAAGCCCAGTCTGCTACATCACCTCCCTCCCATCCTTAATCAGGAAGCATTCCTGTGGCCACCCGAGCAAATACATACGTGGGAAAGTAATACTAGGAAAGTATTTCATGAATTCTTAGCTGTCTTTTGATCCAGAAACTGAAAACAAGAAGTTTAGCCAAGATGAAATGACCAGCCAAGTCTGTGTGGATCAGCAGCAGCCCATATATCACATCTTCCATATCTCAGTCCTACAGAACCCTGTAGAGCAGATGCTCCACATTTTGCTGCTGCCTGCTGCTATGCTCATTGTATTTCCTTGGCCCATACGCTGTACCTGGACTATTTGGGCTTATTCTAAATATAACCCAAGATTGGTTTATCCTGACAGAAGCCCTACGTCTGTAAAATCCCTGGCTGCACGAAGCGGTACACGGACCCCAGTTCCCTCAGGAAACACGTCAAGACGGTGCACGGGCCCGATGCTCACGTCACCAAGAAGCAGCGCAATGACGTGCACCCGAGGCCGCCCCTGCTCAAGGAGAATGGGGACAACGAGGCGAGCGCCAAGCAGAGCAGCAAGGTGTCAGAGGAGAGCCCCGAGGCCAACAGCACCACGAGGAGCGTGGAGGATTGCTTACAAGTCAAAACGATAAAAACGGAGAATTCTGTGGTAAGAGCGGTTGCTTT
This sequence comes from Rhipidura dahli, assembly GCA_013399225.1. NCBI lineage: Eukaryota > Metazoa > Chordata > Aves > Passeriformes > Rhipiduridae > Rhipidura > Rhipidura dahli. The sequence continues at coordinate 2,099,130 of VXAC01000790.1, read as the reverse complement.
TGGCAGAAATGATGTGGTTCCTGATCTCTCTGATGCAATAGGGGCGTGAAGAATTTGTATTCCATTTACCTCTCTGGGCAGGTGCCCTACAACCCTAGAGTTCAAGTCCAGAAATGAAACTGCAGGTCAGGGCACAGTCCAGTACATTTTGCACCTTCCTACCCAGCATCATAAATTCCTGCTCTTAGTCACGGGGGCCATGTGATGGCCTGTGCTGAGCTTGGCATTCCTGTGCTGTGAAAGTGGGTAAAACCCAAGAGTGCTGTGGTCAAATGAGCTTTACCTACCTCACCAGTTTAAATTGAGCAATGACCACAGGGCACAGACTGATGAATGCTTCTTGAAGCAAAGGTGTTGGCCTAAGCAGTCCCATTTTTCCTCCTCCCTGCACCCTTCACTCCTTTTCTTTCTAGGTTGGTGCTGTTTGATGAAGCCAGTGGGGATAAAACTAGCTGTTTTATTTTTGTTGAGTATCTTAAAGCAAGTTCAATTCCTTCATCCTGTCCACCATGCACAGAAGCACGGTATCACTGGGGTTGTCAGGGACCTCTTGAGATCATCTAGTCCCACCTCCCTAATGAGTCCATGTCTGCTGGAGCAGATTACTCAGGAGTACACAAATTCAATACGTGACTCCCAGCTGCCATAGCAAATTGTAGTGGGATGATGGGTCAGGAGAGGGAAACTAGGAATAAACATGGAAGCAATGCTGTGGCCCACGGAATACAGGCTGTCACTCAACCATAACCAAGCTTTACAGCTCCATGAGTGGACACCAGCTGAAGCAAAGACCACTTATCAGCTTTCTGGCCATTACAGCAGCTCCACAGTTGGCTGTAGTGTGGTCAGTGGTACTGAGGAGCTGTGTATACTGATGGGTTCAAACACATCAAGCTTCTTCCACCCCATCCAGGGTGGAGGAGGAGATGGAGCATTGAAACACACAGATCACCTTTGTCTTTTGATTTTTCTTTTCACTTTCTTACCGAAGTTCTGGTTTGCTGCATCAGCTCAGAGTGGGACAGGGTATGGGCTGAATAAGAAGAAAAGATCTTCACCTGCATAGGAGTGTTCACACATTCCTCAGACTTCTCACTGGAGCTGAAAGGACTTTGAGCTCCAAAATACATATTTTCTTGATTTGAATCCAGCCTAAAAGATTGTTATTCCTGTGAAAAACATGCCCCGGAGCTACAAAGATTTCCTCAGAAGGGTTAGGGGATGTGTTGTTGGACAAATTACTAATGAGCAGCATGTTTCAGTTAGGGAAAAACTGAGTATTTACATATTCAGAATGTCTCTAATCGACTAAAGAAACAGTTCACTGTGATGAGTCTCTGTATTGTGTTACAAAAGCTGAGTGTGAGAACCACTGGACAGAATGACCTTTCTCCAATACTCTTCCTCCACGTGTTTTATTGTTTATTTCCTATGTAAACACTGACACAATTACAGCTCCCCGCCCTGTTTCTCCTGAAGGTATGGGGCTGTTTTCCTAGCACTCTGTGCTCACAGGGTTCCAGCCAAGCCACCTCACTGGCAGCAGGGCCCTGGGTCATGTCCCTCTCTAGCACTGCAGACTTCACTTGTCCACATCTAACAGGTGGCATCTCATCTGGTGGGTCCACATCCAACTCCTGGTTCCTCATTAAGGTCGGGGTGGTGGGAGGTTCCCATCACTGGTCCCATCATTGCCAGGCTCATTGTTTTGACCCATCTTTGTGTGTCACCCCAAACCCATGGAAACAGGTGGAAAGTCTCTCCTAGGAGCTTTTATTTGTACCCCTGAAGAGGGAAAGCAGGGAGGATGGGGTAAGGGAGTGGGGGATATGTTGGTAATTTGTGCTGTATTCTGCATTTCCTTCTTCCTCCTTTTTACTAACCTGGTCCTTTTTGTTAATGCTGTCTTTGTCCTAACAACCTGTTCTTTATTCCCACTTACCCTTCCTTACTCTACCTTCCTAAGGACAGTCGGTACTAAGGTGAGCAAAGAAATCCTTTGTATTAAAATAGCTGTATAAAGCATGATCTCCTGCAGATCTCTGTCTCCATTTAACCCTCACAGAGTGGAAGTATGTGGGGCAGTGGGGAGGGATAAGGGAGATCTGCTTGAGCGCAGAGAAAGGGAGGATGCAATGCTCAAGGATTCCCTTTGCCACCTTTCTCCCAGCATCGCAACTTGCCATTAAATCTTGGGATTGCAATCTCTAACATTTGGACTGAAGGGGAATCAGAGCCAGTCAATCCTGCCCATGGTGGGCTGCTATGCAGTAAAGTAAAAACACAGCAGCACCCTGCATTCCCACCTTGGCCCAGGGCAGAGTATGTTGCCTTTTCAGCACTCCCATTTTTTGCTGGAGCATGGGCCTGGAGCAGAAAAGCCAGGCATCCTGTTTGGTAGCAGCAGCAGAGCAAGTTCAAACCATATAGTGTCTGCTGCAAATAAACTACCCGATGAGAGCAGTTTACTTTCCTAATGTAAATAAAATAAATATGGTGCTTATCTGCCTTATCTGCAAGTGGGAGTTTGCAAACAGTGAACCAGGTTTTTATCTGGCAGGGAAGTTTGTCAGCTAACCTAATTATATGTTAGGGTATTTTAAAGACAAAAATACGTTGTGTCTGAAATACTTAAGCCTTGATCCCATGTTAGATAAGCCAGTGTTTGCTGTAATATACCTTGCACAACCAGGTGACGTGCTGCTTTTCTTCGAGAAACATCTGTCCTTCTTCTTTTGGAGGAAGAGCATTTGGTTTCTCTCCATCTTGCACTTGAATTCCCATAGTTTTTCCAGCTGTGGGGTGCTGTCCCATCCTCTCACAGGGAAGGGGCACTTTGGAAGAGCTGAGATCCTGCAGCAGGGAGGGGTAACAAGAAAGGGGAGAGCCTAAGGATGGGAGCTGTCCTAGCCTCCAGGACTAGCACTGGGGATGTTTGGCTCCTGATTTCTTTCCGTCAATGTTTTCACCTGCTTAATTCTTTTTCCTCTTTTACCTCCCCAAGATGTGTCAGTCCAGTCCTGGTGGCCAGTCGTCATGCAGCAGTGAGCCATCACCCCTTGGCAGCACCAACAACAATGACAGTGGAGTAGAAATGAACATGCACAGCGGGGGAAGTCTGGGAGATCTGACGGCGTTGGATGACAACGCTCCTGTCGTGGACTCAACGGTCTCATCTGGTAACTCGGCAGTCAGCCTGCAGCTAAGGAAACACATGACGACAATGCAACGACTTGAACAGCTCAAGAAAGAGAAACTCAAGACAGTTAAGGATTCCTGCTCATGGGTGAGCCCAGCTCCACAAGCCAGAAACACCAAGCTGCCTCCCATCTCAGGAAATGGTAAGCCCTGGGCCTGGACCATGTCCTGTAGGAATCCTCCAGAGTGTGACTCTGGTTTCATAATCAAGAGTCTGCCCTGAAGGAATGAGGATCATTTCTTATTGCCTGAGTCATGCTTTGCTAGATTAAGATGTCAGGTAAAATGGACAGCTTGGGTATAAACACAGCCATCTGGTGATGTGCAGCAGAAGCCCAGGTGCTCAGTTCCACAGCACAGAAAGGAGACAGAGGTGTTGGTGTCCTTGCTGCTGAGCTTGCCCAGAACCCAGACACAGCTGTCCTCATCGTTCCCGTTACAGCCTCAAGACTGCTTACATTTCTTCCAGCAGTTACAGTTCCCCAAGGGCTAATGTGCTTCCTGGGAGACCACTGGAGCACAGCAGCAAGCCAGACAAGACCTCCCTCCATAATCTTGCTCTGACAGGCCTTTTGTCACTTCAGAAGCTCCTGGCTATTGCCTCCAGCTTCATATGTTTGTTTCCCACTGCTGGTAATTCCTGATAAAAGCATCTTTATGAACCCTCTAGAGATCCTCTAACTTTCCCAAGAAGTCCCAAGGCACAGTGCCTGGGTTATACTAGGTCTCAGAGCTTCTTGGGTTACTCTTGGATGAGCCTTTGAATGTCAGCCTTTGGGCTCCTGACCTGCTATCCCTGACTGCTGTCCCTCTGTCCCAGAGAGCAGCTGTGGTTGCAGCGATGTGCTGTCCCTGTGGCACTGTTCACACCACTCCAACCTTTTTCCTACTGAGGGAAGCCCATGTGGAGACAGTTCCTCAGAAGCTGAGTTTAAGGGGTGTACCTGTTACCAAGTCTCTGCAGCAGGGACTTCTTAACTTCTCTCATCAGACTTCTTGCTCCCTTTGCATGAACACGGAGCTAGAAATGAAGCTTTGAATTCACTAGCAGCACATGAAACTCACCATCCCTCCCATGAAATATTTGGGGGTGGCTTTGTGGGTCTGTATTCTGGCACCTAGAAAACTGCCAAGTGAAATTACTCAGCTAACTAAACCTTTTCCTTCCCTGCAACCTTTCTCTCAGGCTCTGTTCTAGAAAATAGTGGTGGTTCTTCTGCTATGCTGCCTAACCCCAGAATAATGGAGCTGTCTGTCAATGAGGTTACAATGCTGAACCAACTCAACGAGCGCCGTGATAGCACAACAAGCACTGTCAGCTCTGCCTACACCGTCAGCCGCAGATCCTCGGGGATCTCCCCGTACTTCTCCAGCCGCCGTTCCAGCGAGGCTTCGCATCTCGGGCACCGCCCCAATAACACGAGCTCTGCTGACTCCTACGACCCCATTTCCACGGACGCCTCCCGCCGGTCGAGCGAGGCGAGCCAGTGCAGCGGGATGCCAGGTCTGCTGAACCTCACACCAGCTCAGCACTACAGGCTGAAAGCCAAGTACGCTGCTGCCACAGGGGGCCCTCCTCCAACCCCCCTGCCAAACATGGAGAGGATGACCCTGAAGAACAGGATCTCACTTATGGATGGGCCGGACCCCACCTTGCCCTCCATCCACCTCCCTCCAGGCCCCAGGCGTTGCAGCGATGGTAACACCTATGGCTACCCATCAGCTCCAGCGTTTCCCCAGGAGGTGCAGGGCAACTGCACCAGACGGGCAAGCGACCCAGTGAGGAGACCTCCCGGAGACCTCCAGGCTCTCCCACGAGTCCACCGCTTCAACAGCACCAACAGTGTGAACCCCTTCCATCCTCCACACCCCACAGACAGGAGGAATTTTGGTCTCCAGAGCTATGGGCGCTCAGATGGGAGCCTTCCCCGGCACACCTACTCGCCCCGACCACTGAGCATCAGTGAAAACATCGCCATGGAAGCCATGTCTGGGGAGGCAGATGCGCCCATTGGAGATGATGACATTATGCTGCCAGATGACGTGGTACAGTATATCAAATCCCAGAGCAGTGGGACAGCGGCTGAGAGCACTTCCATGGGGTACAACAATGACATGCAGAACTTCCAAGGAAGTGGGAAGTTACAGCCTCCAGCCTTGCCCAGCCAGCGCAGGATGGCAGTGGCTGAGGCAAGCATGAGCCACTTGGGACCCATGATGGCAGAGTGTTCCATGAGTTTTGATACTTCTTCAGATATGAATAAAAATAACATGCCTGTCCAGTGGAATGAAGTCAGCTCAGGCACAGTTGATATCATGTCAAATCAGTCGAAGCAGCAGTTTTCACAAGGGAACTTAGCAGTGGTCCAGCAGAAGCAGAACTTTGGTCAGTACCAGAACTACAACCAGCAGCAGATGCAGCTGCCAGACAACAGTATGAATGTAACACAGCAGAGCTTTATGCAGAGAAACGTGAGCATGGATGGGCAGAGGCTAAACTGCATGCAGCTGCGGCAGCAGCCCATGAGCCTAGGTTCCAGCATGAACCCTGATATGGGCTTGCACACAGGCTATAACCAACCTCATCAGATGCTGAGCCCCAGTGCAATCAGTGGCAACCCAAATCAGATCTCTCCTAACTGTAGCAACATGGCAGCAAAGTCCGGACCCCACCTTCACCCTCAGCAAATGGACATGGCGACCGACCCTTCTTTGATGGTCAGGAGCAACAGTGAGCGCACAGTGCTGGGACAGGTCATGCACGAACCGAGTCAGCAGAATTACTCATCTCAGCCAAGCCACCTGAACTTCCCTGTGGCTCAGGAGGCCTTTCCTCAGCCCATCATGAACTCCAGTCAGCCCAGTTTCGAGCCTCAGCAGAGCATGATGGGTTCAGCTGCACAGGCGTATCCACCTGGCATGATCCAGCCTCGTCCTCCGCCGGAGCCAAACCCGGGCAGCAGACCCCGAGGGGTCCGCACCGCCCAGCAGCTGGGCTACATGAGAACTCCCCATCCTACCAACACCGTCAGCCCGGGCCAGGAGACGACAGAGGCCATGCATAAAAGAAGCAGCGACATGTTGCTGGCACCAGCCCAGCAGTGCGCGGACGGCACGAGGGACAACAACCTGATGTACTATTACGGCCAAATCCACATGTACGAGCAGAACAACGGCTTCGACAGCCACGCGGACTGTCGGGTCAGGCAGCAGCAGTGCACACAAAACAGCAAGCCAGCCACTCTGCCTTCCCCAGGAACAAACCAGGTGTCCAGCACAGTGGACTCGCAAGGTCTTGAGCCGCCCCAGATAGATTTTGATGCCATCATGGACGATGGGGACCATTCGAGCCTGATGTCGGGAACCCTGAGCCCCAGCATCCTGCAGAATCTCTCCCAGAACTCCTCTCGTCTGACGACTCCACGAAACTCTCTGACACTGCCCACCATACCTGCAGGGATAAGCAATATGGCAATAGGTGATATGAGCTCCATGCTGACCACGCTGGCAGAAGAGAGTAAATTTCTAAACTTGATGTCGTAACAGTAAAGCACAAGGCCTTGGTGCTATCCAAGGGGCTCTGCGTGAAGCAGTTGTATGAATGTGCTTTTCAAAAATAATCTGTTTCAATAGAGTAGGGTTTTTTGTAAGTGTTAAATACATTAAAGGATTTCAAAATGAAAAATTTTAAAAAGTCTGTGTACAGAATTATGTAAACTATATGCAGGCAGTACCACAAGGGTGCACCTCTAGTATTATTTTTTTGGCTTGGTTTCCCAGAGCACTGAACAGTATCACCACCAAGCTAGGAGACAGCATGAGGGTGGTTGGAGATGAAACCCTCCCTTCCGGGAAGCCCTGTAAATAGCACTCCCCATCATTTTATGTTAGTTACATTTGCAAAAAAAATTGCATTTTCAACCCGCCCCAGAAAGAAATGGGAGGATGTGGTTTTGGTTAGAATAAAAGCCATACTATGTATTCTGCTCTGATGAGAGTAGGGTTTAGTTACGTCTCCAAACAAGCCCTCTGCCAGCAGTATTGTTTTATACCGTAAATACCTTTGTACCTTGCAAAGAGCAGTGATTCCAAACAGCTTCTCAGCAAAGTGCCTTACCATGCTTTCTTATTAAGTAGCCAAGGCCTCTCTTCCTTTAAAAATCAAATATAGTGTATTGTCAGAAGCGTATATAAAATGTACATTTATAAAAACATAGTGGTGTTTCTGAGAAAACATTGGAAAGACACATTGATGAGACACATAAAAGGTGAATGCACACTTTGATCAGATGTGTTTACAACGTGGTTTATATCATGTGCAGAGTGGAGCAGAGGCCAGGGAACAGCAATCACTGGGAAATAATCCCCTGTGGCAGGAAGGCTCTGGCATGCAGACTGACACACATGCATAACTTTGCACCTTCGGAACACAGTGACTTTCTGCCAGTGCCCCACATGCATCTTTAATGTCAGAGTGCTGGAGCACACATTACCCTGTCCCTTGGAGCTTTGCAGCAGCTCTGCTCTCTGCTGGGCTTTCTACGCCTAGGTGCTCACATAAACAAGTGATGGTGATGGAGGGAGTTTTATGATCGTTCCAGCCGAATGTGCACTGTGGCAGCATTGGGTGAACAGGTTAATCTGCCAGGGTTTGTCTGTGTGATGTGTTCAATGCAGAGTTCTGCCTGGGCTCCCTACACACCACAGGAGCCTGCACTGATGGCTGCACTGATGAGGGGCCAAAATACCCTGCCCCAAAAGCAGGCTCGTTGGCATGCACCCAGTGCTAGCTTAACATGGTCCCACAGCATGAAAAAAACTGCTGTATCCAAAATATATACCACGGTCAACCCAAGTTGTTCATTTGACTGGCAGACTGCACCTGCAGCCTGCAGCACCTGCACTAGCAGACTGCACCTGCAGGACCAAATGTGGGTAGTCTCAAAACAGGTATTTGAGTCAGAATAGTAGCTTGGTCAGTGAGAATCTCTTGGAAGCATCATTGGGGAAGAGATAGGAGGGGCAGGGCCTCCCAAAGCCAAAGTCTCCACCAGAATATAGCTGCTCATAATAGTGATCAGCTGTTTCCAGGACAGTCCCACCCGGCACTGAAGTTAATCTTTGTTGCATTATTTATTTTTTGCTGTCATTAGACAAAAGGGTAGAAGCAGTGGGGTGCATGTACGTGGGAGGAGGCCTTGCTTAACTTCAGACAGTGTTGGACAAGGACAACTCTTCTCATCCTGCTCTCATAGCCTCAAATACTTTGTACCCCATATGTTGAAGGGCAGGGAACAAGTGTGACATCCCCCCCCAGGTTCTTACAGCTGGACTGAGTAAGCATCTGCAGAGCTTCACTCTTTCTTTCCCATATCCCAGTCATATCAGTGTGATGTTCTCATTTGCACCTGACTCCATCCCTTGCCCAGGACCAGGACAGCTTTATGAAGGTGCTTTCTGGTGTCTTTGCTTTCCTTTTGCACAAACTGATGTCAGGGTCAGTCTTCCCAGCGTGACCAGGGGCTGACATGAAAATGCCACGTGTTACCTCCAGGCAAACTCTGTGATACCAGATAGGCAGGAGCTGTGCTTGGCAGTGGTGCTTTGGGACAGCTTTGCTGCTGGGTAGCCCTGGGTACAGCTGGTGCAGGGGGGTGCTGCTTAGCATCCTGCAGTCTCATCCGTCCTCATCCCAAATGCAGAGGGTGCGCACAGGGTGCTCTCAGCCCCGCCCTTCACCCCGCAGTGACTCCTGCTGGTGTCCAGGGTGCATGAGGACAGGGGAGCAAAGCAAAGTGCCTGGCTGTTTATTTGTGTCTCCTGTGAAAGTTGTGTTTAAAGGGATTGTTTTATAGTTTGCTGTATATATTCTCTTGCAGTTACTGACCTTGCCCTCGCCTTTGCATTTATGAAAAGAGGGCAGTACATGTTTTTGGACATTGTAGGTTGTCCTGGACACTTGGAGTACAACTGGGCATCTCTTGTGCTGAGATGGATCAGACTTCCGTGTGTCCTTCAATTGCTAATCTGATTTTTTTAACAGCTGCATAGGGCAACGATGGCTACTGAGTCCCTCCTCACAGGTATCTCATTAGCAAAAGTTCAAATACAAAAGCAAAACCAAATCTCCAGTGACTTGAGATTTTTTGGATTTTCCAGTGGTGGTCTTCCTTCATTTACTGAAAAAGTATTATAATAATCTTTCCAGCACTGTATATATTATGTATAGAAGACATCATTACTAAAAGTACTGTAGGTGAATTGTTCTGTCAAATTTATATCTTAAGAACATTTTTAGCTGTTTTCTACATCATAAGAATGGAGGTAACATGCTGAACCTGTATATAAACCTTTTGTACATTAAAAAGTAATTTTTTTTCATAATTCATTGTGTCTGTTGTTATTTCTTTTTATTGGCAAATGATGGTCGGTCTTGGCCTGTCGTTACCACACCGTCACAGTCAGTTGGACTCCAGTGGTGCTTAGGAACAGCAGCAGGGACAGCACAGGGGAGGGGCTCAGAGCAAGGGCTGGACAAATTTGTCAACCAGAAGATTCATGATAAAAATGGCTTGTTGACTGACTTGGTCATTGTCCAAAAGGAGACAGAAATAGGACAGATTAGCAGAGCTGTGATGGGCCATGACAGTGGCAAATTGAATATTGGGTTTGGAGAAAGGAGAAATTAATCTGTGCATTATGTATGTGATGGGAAGCAATTATTGGGTGAGCAACTGATAGATACATCAGTTGTGATCTCATTAGAGTCTTGTCCAGCCTGTGGATGAGAAAGATTTAATTTGGCTGCAGCAGGAGTTAGCTACTCAAGAAACTGATTCTCAACTTGTTTTTGTAGAGATGGGTTGGTGTGGACAGGGCTAGAGCCTTAAGGGAGGGCGAGGAGGCTGTTCACAGGTGATCCTCATGGGCACAGCAATGAGTTTGGAATGAAAGCTGCTGAGCAAAGCAGTTGGCCAGTGAATCAGTGAATTACATTTGGTGCAAATGAACCAGCAGTTTCGTGCAGAAGCAGCTGAAGGGGATGCACTTCCTTTTGCTTTCTGCAGGATCCCTCCTGAGCTGATGTAGCAGAATCAGGTACGTAGAATCAGGTACATATGGGACAAGCCCTCACCCTATCTTCAGGATTCCTACATATAAGACAAACCCTCTGTGTTCCTTCAAGATCCATGGCAAGAGATTGGCACATCCCTCTTGGAAATTAATCTTTCCTTTTCTAGACACCTAGAATGGGGTGAACCTTCCTCTGAAAGACATGTCACTCTCCTCAGTGATTACAGAGAGACCACAACTAGCCAGCTTAGATGCCTTCTCCAGTGGGGTGAGGTGAATCCTGTGCTCCTGTGGATCTCTTACACCGATCTGGTCACCCTCAGCACGATCTGAGGTTGAGTCAGGGAATGTGTTGATGATCCTGTTAGTCTGTAAATCCATTGAATAAATATCACACCCCTCTGTACTGTCCAAGAACTACAGAAATCCCAGTAAAAATGCAGTAATATTATTAAAAGGAAATTGTTCAGATCTTTTCTATTGACAAAAGGCTGTGGGGACTCAGATCAGCTCCTACTGCTTTTCTACTTCAAACACTTAAAGTAGGTTTCTAATCTAGATCAAATGCTGCTTTTAGTTGGTGTTTCACTTCAGAGTTCAATCAGGGCACACCTCTGCCTGTGTGAGAACATATTTATTACTTAAACTGGGCTAAGATTTCCTAGGAGCCCACCTGAGGTCATGTACCAGCATGTGCATTTTTACTGCTTCACCATCCTTTAATAAACAAGGGATGAAAGGCTCATTGCTCCAATTGTAAGCAGGTAATAACCCTTCTGCAACAAATGTTGTTTATAAGCCAGGGCTTGGAGTTTATACTACTGTGGCAGCTGCATAATATTCAATTAACCTTCTTTTTAATCAATCATATCCCTTATGAAAACAAACCATCCTAACAGGTCTGATTCTGACCTTCTTTGGTGAGTGTTAACCTCACTCCACTCCCAAAACCAGTGGGAGCGTAGGACGAGTGCGATCCCACTCTGGGTAAAACCATCACAGCTCTTTAATATTGCACTAATATCTCAGGTTTTCCTGGAGGGGAGAAAAAAACCCATAAAAGCTACTGTTGCTGGATCTGATTGCACTTACTGAGTACGGAGTCATTCCAACAGCTCTTTATTGCAGTGGTCTCTGTAGGGATGACATAGGGGCTCTTGTTCTTTACGAGCTGTTGGATCTACTTGGAAGCGCATACGTGTTGTAAACAAATGGTGTGTTTTATATTATTGGGAGGACAATTTATGACCAACCAAGGCCTCTTGCAGACAGCCATTTAACTTGTAAGTAAAATGACCTAACACTTAAGAAATTTAGAAGCTACAAAACAACCCGTGTTGTGGCCAATACACTTATTTCTCTTTGATTTATGATTCATGTAAAACTTGAAATGGCCATATTAAATATGTTTGGTGTAAAAAAAAAAAAAAAAAAAAGAAGAAAAAGAACAAAGCAATGTTTTCACATGTGCTGAGGGTTTGTGACTACTGTAGCTTCCTCCAATTGCACCAGCACTTCTGATTCATTACGACTCGCTTTGCCTCCCTCTTTCCATTTCCCCCACACTGACCTGTCAGGCAGATATGTAGGGGGCATAGTGGCATGCCTGCTGTCACCTCTGGAAGAGCTGCTGCACACAACTGCAGTGCACTTGCTGGAAACACCTCTCCAAATGTCGATGGCTTACCAAAAAGCAAATTCTGGCTGATACCTTTGTCTGTCAGAGGCTGTTTTACCATCCCACCTCTACCATCATGTGTAGCATGGTATCAGCAGGCAGCAGGAGGCATAGCAACACACCACAAAAGGCAGCTCCTGCACCAGGACACAGGGGATGGGGCTGCATAAATCTGTGATCTACATTCCTCTGTCTAGCCTTAACTCTTCCTAAGTGCAGCCCAGGATAGTCTTCATAGAAAAAGGATGTGTAAGGAAGGGCTTTGAGGCAGAAGCTTGGTCTGATGCGCTGAATGTCTTCTAAAGGACTCTCTTTTTCCCTTTCTCCATTCGCTGTAGGGAAAGAGTACAGATGAAAACAACCTTCACAAATGTCCCCTCTCCCCTGTCACTCTGCCTTTTCTGTTCCTCTTTGGGAAGGACCCCAGCGTGCTCTGCCCATACAAACATCTCTGCCAGGCTTTGACAGACAGACAGTTGTATTTTTTGACTCGGGAGCACAAGGAACAGCTTTCCTGACACCTGCAGAGTGAATCATGCAGAAGAAGAGCACACATTTCACAGCTGGATGTTGGCCAAAGCACCAAGGTTTGTGCTACAGTGTGGTGGTAGTGGTTAAAATAGATCAAATGAAATGAGGAGAGCAGGAGGGAAGGAAGCAAAACTCTGGACAAAGCAGGGCTAATTTTCTTCATGGCTTTGTGTCTCCCAGCGTGTCTTCCACTTGGAAAACTGCATGGGCCATGAGGTGTAACCGGTCGTGACAAAAACAAAACAAAGAAGTGATGCTTATGAGGGTGTAACAGAGATCTATTATTTAAGAATTTAGATCTGTAGGGCTTCACACAAAAGACTTCTGCAACAAGAGCACCATTTTTAGCTCTGTAACCTTTTTGACCTGCACTCGGTTGACCAGTCGTGCGAGCGGCCGTGCCCTGAAGGGTGGTGTGAGCGGTGGCTCCGCGGCCGCACGGCACGGGGACAGCTCCAGCCACCTGCTCGCCACGGCAGGGACAGCAGCGAGGAGCACAGCTGGGACGGGCTCGCAGCAAGCTTGGAAAGGCGCTGCAGCCCCAGGCCTGGAGTCTGTAGGTGGGCTGCCCCACCCTTTGGCAGCACCAGCATCCTGCCCTTGGCTGTAGAGCTCAGAGCAAAGGCACTCCCAGGCGCTGCGGCTCAGCCAAGCTGCAAGAAACAAACGTGCTTCTCCCTTTGTGCCACTGTTACTGTAGAGCGAGAGCTTGGAAATCTCCAGGTGGCTTCTTTGGGCCCCTTTCCCAGCTGGCAAAGCAGCCCTCTGAGAAGGTACCTGCCTGCTGCACTTATCCATCAGATTGGCAGCTGAGCAAAGTGTCTCCACTGACTCAAAACTGATGTATT
>VXAC01000790.1:1767695-2085781 GCA_013399225.1 Rhipidura dahli | reverse complement strand
ATTTTTTTTTTTTTTTTTTTTTTGAGCAAAATGTCTTGATGTGAATCGTTTAACCTCTGTGTCACTCATCAATAATGACGATAAGTGAAATTCGATGAAATGCACAGAGGATTAAACATCACTCCAGGCACACTGGAGGAGGGCGGCGTAGCCGTATCTGGGAGATCTTAAGGAGGGGTGAGAAAATGGGTTTTGCTCTGCAGTCCAAAAGGCTGAACACCCTGTGGCACCAGCACCGTCTGAGGAGGGTGCTCCACGTGGTGATCCTAATCACATCCTGCAGGCCAGTGAATTTCTCTTGTTAGCAGCCATCCAAGAACCAAACAGGTCTCACCTTGCTTGAGAGCTCTCAGGAAATGATGGCTTGTCTTAGCAATGTCAGGAGATTCGTCAGAGAATGTGAAAAATGTTTTCAGGGAATAGAAACTGGGGCTGAGCCAGGTGAAGGTTTCTACTTAATTGGGAAAAAAAAATATAGATCTGAGCATTTAACTGGAAATAAGTGGGAGCATTTTGAACAAATCAGCAGTGGTCTATGTGTTGAAAGCACCAATGACATCAATGTGTTTGAGAAGCTTTTCCTAGAGAAGAAAGCCAGCTTTGTGGTCATTGAACACTTCCAAAAAATGGTCTGTATTTGCCCAAGTTATAAGGGAAATTTAAAATCTGAACCCATTCAAAAGCTTTCCCAAAATTTAACACATACTAATAACACATCAACGGACTTTATCCTAAAAACCCTCCAAACATAAACCTTGAATTTACAAGAGCATGGGGCTAAGACATGACTTCTCAAGTAGTCTTGTAAAAAAGTGACATCAAAAAGATTTTCAACTAAACTATAATCTGCACATTTCTTCAATAATGTTTTAACTGTCATTTACATTTAAAAAAAAAAAATTTGTTATGCAGAGACCTGGGCTGGTTTCAGCACAGGTGAATCAGTACCAGAAAAAGTTAAGTCTCTAAGGAGCTCACATGGAGTTGTTTTCCACTCCTGCTCTTTCTACAGAGTTCTTCCACTTGCAGGAATTTGGGATGGATCAGACCCCACAAAAGAAAAAGGTGTAAAATAAAGTAAGGTGCTGAGGGCCTTTTAGATTAGCATCATCACTCCTTTTACCAGGAAAAACCACATTTTTAGTGGTGTTTAAAATTATTCCAGGTAACGCACGAAATACTGTACTGTGTTGCAATTAGATTAACTGAGGTAAAACCTCTTTCCCAGCCCTTATTTAAGTGCTGACAAAGTCCTTCAGACAAAGCACTGGCCCACAGATGTTTCAGCAGGGCTTAGAAATGGCTTTTTTTGAGTAGAGCTGATGAACAAAAAAGGTATTTTTTCCCCTCAGAATAAATCCCAGTGATAGAGAGGAAGAGATTTATTATTTTAAGGTATTTCAAACATCTTTAGTACTAATGAAAATAAATTTATTATTTTTTGACTAAAAATAGCAGAGGAACAATCAGGGGATTGCAGTTGTAAACTAGGTCTTGTGTACATGCATCAGTGTTCTCTATTAAAGTAAATGAAAACTACTTAAATTAGGGGAAAAAAATCCTCAAATGACCTGGGTTTTGTGGTCATTTGTTTTTTCTTAAGACAACAAATATTGAGCCTACCATTTCTCACAGTTAGAACACAGAGCAAGAGCACTCATGGGCAAAACTAATTCAGCCTCTGTCTCACAGAGCAATCTGCTGCTTCCTTTAAGAGTGGGCTGGCTTTTTTGAGTTTTCCTACCATATCCTGGAGTTCTTGTTTGGTGTTGGGTGTTTGGAGTTTTTTATTTATAAACTTGCATATGTTACTTTTCTCTCAGGGGAAACCTCTCCTTTACGAGGAAAGTGGCCTTTGTGAAGCTGGTCAATGAGCAATGGGAAAAAGAACAAACCAACTTAGTTTAGGTCCAGGGCCCAAACAATGCCAGTCACAGGTGTGTGCCTTCAATGGGGACATCAGAGCCTTCCTCCCTCCTCTGCAGCTGTGGAAATCCCGCTCAGAACACGAAATTCCTGTGAAGAATGTGGCACCTGTTGGGAAAAGTCTTTTCTTTTTCGCTGGAAGTTGTAATGAGAGACACAACTGATGCCTTAGGTTTTAACTTTGGTATTTTTCAAATCCTGTACTGCTTAGTGTGTAACTCTGAAACTTCATATATCCTGTTAGCTGCTGCTTTCTCATGCTGGTTAGACATAACAAATGCCCTCTGGGCCTGAACTTAAGGATACCTTGTTGTCCCAGGCCCCAAAATGTGTAAACTAAAGCCTCTGATAGGGGGAGCAAGCTTGGAGTAATAACATCATTGCCTGAAATTATAATTGGAGAATTAACCCTGATATGCAAATGGACCAAAATTATAGAAGTGTGAAAAACCTGTGACCCAGGGTCCGTCTTGGGTGGAGCCCCTCGGAGGCTTTTGACTGCCCAGGGTGTGCCTTTGAAGACCCTTCAAATAAACACTTGCTTTTATTCTCTTCCTCTTGTCTAGCCTGTGTTTTCAGGTGGCCACTTCAAGCTCACTACCATGAGCATTAGAAAATCACAGAATCATTTAGGTTAGAAAAGGTCTCAAAGATCATAAATCCATTAAACTTGAATGACCATAAAACTAACAAGGCCAAATCCACCACTAAACCATGTCCCAAAGCACCACATCTGCACATTTTTGGAGTACTTTTGAGGATGGTGATTCCACCACTTCCCCAGGAAGCCTATTCCTGTGCTTGACAACCCTTTCACTGAAGAAACTTTTCTTAATAGTCTATTCTAAACCTCCCATGAAATGCAGCAGAAAGCAGACAAAGAAGCAGGAGTAGGTCCGAGCTTAGTGACAGAAATGTCAAGCTGCATTGAAGGACCACTGAGATGTACAGCACCACTGTGACACCAACCACCTGGAGCCTTCAGAGTGTGCTCAAGGTCACACTCAAAGGACAGCTTGGTATGTGCTCCTCATGTCAGGAAGCAGGAGATGGAACAATTCAGGGTAAAGCCAAGTTATCTGGGACATTTAAAAGACCATTGGAATGTATTGGAGGCACAATGACTTTGGGTAGGTTTTTTGGCAGCCATAGGAGATTATTTTTTTGTTCTGCAGTGAACTGGATGAGACAATGTGGGTACCATCAAGGCTTCATCTCATTTAAAAGTTTATTTTAATGAAGTCACAGTAAGGCCTCCAGCTGGAAAGGTTATTTATTAACCTCTTATTTACAAATTGAGCCCTGATTTGAAAATTAAGGCATTGTAATTTAATATTAACCCACATGTCAGAAAATAATGAGACAAACTACAGGGAAAATTGCATTCCATATTGCAAAAGACCCATTTTATTTATAATGACCAGGATTACAAGTCATGCCAACATTGATGGATCATACTTTAAAAATCTTGATAGCTCATTCATTTCTATAATTATATTTATTACAAATTAAATAAGTTGCGGACACCCTTGATATACAAAGAGACAAAATTAATTTGTGAATCAGTATTAATCTGTCATCAAACTAAATGAACTCCCTTTCTGGCAGTCTACTGAATATAATGTACTGTACCAGACTTTCTGCGACCCTCAGGACATGAAAGCAGTGAAACTGCAAGTCCAAGCTGTTGAAGGAACACCTCTTCAGTTGGATGTATGTGATTTCTCTGTGTGGCTTTTAAATCAAAATATTAGACCACGGTAGAAAACTTGCCTGACGAACTTCTGGAAAGCAAAACAAAGTCTGATGTTTCCAGTCACATCTGTTCTCCGCCTCTGCTCAGAGCAGCAGTAAGATGCAATGTGTAGCTCCTCAGCACTTCTCCTGTGATCCCTATACCTACATCACTCTGGAAGCTGGAAGGCTGGTACTTTGCTGCTGACCATGCAGGCCCTGAGGCCCTGGGGCAAACCCCTGCACTGTGGCAGCAGTGAGATGTCTGTGCTGGACATCTGCCTGAGCAGCGCGGGAGATGCTCGCTCCCCTCGGCCCAGGGAGAAGGGGAACGCTCAGATGTGCCTGGATGAGATTACAGACCTTAATGCTCAACAACTGCCACTGTGGTTAGCCAAAACCTGTGCCCATCTGCTCAGGGGTTTTGTGACTGGAGACAAGGAGTTCTGCCAGCTCCGGGAGAACTCAGGCTTTCCTCCAAAGTGTAAATTTGGAGAGGGAAAAGGTAAAAAACAAAGGACAAAGACTGGGTGCTGCAGGTTAGAGCACATAGTCCCAGTGGACACAAGCAAAGGACAGTAAGCTGGGTTGTGGTTGCACGTCCCCTTGCCTACACCATTCCTACCCCAGCATCATCCAGACTCACTGCTGACAAACTGCTGCTTGGGCTGTTCCTCTTCTAAATAGGACATGACTCATCCTAAGGCAGTGGATGTGTTGCTTGTCTGTGGAGGAGGAAATCATCCCTGTGTTTACAGACTTATTATTTTTAAAGTTCTCCTGTATTATCTCACCCCCCTTCCTCTTGAGTTAATCATCATCAACGCCCCTTGAGTTCATCACCTCAAAGGCAAATTTCCAACTCTACCAGGTTGGACCCCATCTAAAACTGGCCCAAAACAACTGAACTCCCCTGGATAATAAGCTGATCTCTCCATGTCACTTAGCAGCTAGGATCAACTAATAAAGTGCAAGATGTGGAAATGTCATTCAGAGTTACCTACCCATAACTAAATAACTTTGTAATGAATGAAAGGCCATTTTGAGCTGCTGCCTTAAAGACTAACTCCATCTCCATAAAGAAAGAAATATGACTCAAGCAGAGACAGCCTGCATGCAGCATTAACAAACCTGCTTTGTGTTTCTGTAGGAAAGACTGACACCAAGTGTGCTTGCGTCATTTTCACCTTATTTTCCTTTAAAGCTGATGACTCCAAAATATTCCTGCAACTTAAGGTCTGCTTGCAGGGAGCAGGTGGGCCCCTTCACTATGAAACAGTGAGCTCAATATGTGTTTCTGAGCTCAAAAATTGTCTTAGGTTAACTTCAGCTAGAGAACAAGAATGGTATCTGGTTTAGTAATATAACAGTAATTAATTCTGACTGTTCATAGAGGAAAAACTCAGTGTTGCCAGAAGAAATGATTTATACATCTTTATATGACAGTGTTTTTCCATTCACCTTTTTTGGAGCATTTCCTTCAAAAGACATTAAACCCATACATTACTATTTAAAGAGCTTAATTCAACCCAGGCAATAATGACCCATAAATATTCATGATTTTGTTTTAACATTAAAATAACATCTGTTTCAAAACATCTGCAATCTGTTTTCAATGCTTCGGTAACATTTAAATTAACTGTAACTAATACAATAAACCACTATTAGGGATAATGATAATGAAGGATGCCCTATTAAGAGACACGAACAACATGGAATTGAATGAAAAACAAAATGGGGGGTGGAGGGGATGAACCCAACGGTCAGATACCAAAGCTCCTTGGAACTTAAATCCACCATAATGGGAGAGTTTCCTGTGTGCAGGACTATTGTTCAACTATCTCAGATACTGCATCTCTGCTCCACTTGGGTCTTGTTCAAATTTCCACTGCTAGAGCTGTAATTTATGGTGGAGGCAGTGTGACTACTTTTACTGGGGTAGGAGACTCACTCTCTCCAGCTGAGGGGGTCTGCAAAGTATTTCTGAGCTGGGAAAGCAGCTCACAATGTGCCCAGGGCTCTCCCAGCCAGATGTGCTTAACAAGCCTGTTAACCTCCCAGCCGGCAGCGCGATGTCCCCGTCCCCAGCGAGCGCCGATGGCCGGTGACTGTGCTCACATCTGAGCCATGCTCCTGGCCACGGGGTTAACCAAAATGATTAACTTCCCCCCAAAAGAGGCTATTGTTTTCCGCTGTGATTTCTCCCTGTGGCCAAGGCAGATGACGTCACTGCACATCTGTACATGGTTGCAAGGGTGAAGGCAAAGGTCGGGCGTGTGACGGTGCTGGGAAGGAAGGTTCTCATCCTCTGCCGGCAGCAGCCGGTGGGCTGACATTTGGCACCCAGCTCCATGAGACCTGCACGGACCCTGGGCCCACAGCCCCCGGCTGGAAAGTTTTACTTTCATGGAAAGCCTCGTTGGGTCACCAGTCATAAATTAAAAATTATATTTAAGGGGCTTTGTGGCTTGTTTAGTTTTTTTAAGCAGCCCTTCCTCTTCACGCCTCCCATTCCCTGACAAAAATCCAGGAGGCGTTTCTAATCTCCTGGACGTAATGCAAAAGGCAAAGGAATATAGCAGCTGGTTTTGCTCTTATCTGATGATTTCTTTAAAAATAAATTCTATGTTAAAATACATTTTTTTCAGTCAAAACAAACCAGGACTTGCCACACATCAGTACAACCTTGATGCAATAAGAGCAGCTGTTTACATTGTCAGGGTGACATCTTTCTACACCAAAATGCCCCGGCAATCTAAAGAGACCATGGCATGGGTACAAACAGCTCCAGGAATAGCCCCAGAGGCTGTTCATCCTCGCTGCACCCCTGGCACACACCCTGCATCCTGGCTGTGCTCCCAGCCCCTGGCACCGGCTGGAGCAGGTCCTGGCGGGCCACCATGGAGCCGTGCCTCTGTGCCTTTCCAGCAGTGGCAGTAGCCCGTGGAAAGCAGAGCATAAATCCAAACCATTTAAAGTGTGATTAAGACTTCCCCTGATTACGGCTCTGCATGATATTGAATGCTTCGGCTGTCGGTGATTTATTGAAGTAATATATAATATGCTGCATTCAGTTAACAGTCCCCATCAAGCACAATCTAGCTGAATAAAAAAAATAAAAAAAAAAAGAGACAGAGTCAGAGAGAGAGAGTGTGCTTTAACAGGAAATCTCCCTGGAGTTAAAGGAAATTGAAATATGCGCATGGTAATCTGTGTCCAAGGCTTTTAGCAGTTTAAAAAGTGCCAGTTGCTAATACCACTGGCTAAAATCAGCATTTCTTCAATCACTAATGGTCCCAGTGCCATCCTCACCCACTCCTTCCCTCCACCACCACCAACTGGCTCCTTCACCTGCACTACTTCAGCTTTTTTTTTTTCAGTTCTATTCCAGAGTGAAGTTTCAGTTTCAGGTTCTTTAGCAAATGGAAAGCTGTGCCACAGTGTTTTTTGTACCACTACCAGCACCAAATCAGAGCAGAGGAGGTCAAACTGGAGATAACTGTAGTCTGAAAGGGAATAAACTGGGGCTGTCATTAAAAAGGAAAAAAAAAACCACCAAACCATAGCAGTATAAGCACTCTGTATAGTTCCAGTGCTTTAAATGCTTCAGCTTTAATAGCAGAAGTAGCTATTAGTTATGCAGGGAAGAGGTTTATTTATTTTCATATAAGGTACTTAATGTATTACTGCTCCTTTAGGATCTAATTCAATGAGATACTTCTGCAGTGGGCTAATTTTAAGATGTCATCTTCAATTAACACTGATCTCAAACACAAACCTTCCAAATAAGGTGGCTGGCTTAGAAATTATAAGATTATAAATAACAGGTTTTATTTGACATTTTCTTTTGAGGATCCCTGCCTCCAAAATGTTGTGTGCCTTTTTTTTCCCTATGAAGGCATAAACTTTGGAAATTACTTTTTAAAACCAGCAAGAATGAAAGCAGATATTCTCATAAAAGCACCACAGCCTGGGGCTTTCACAAAACCCAAATGTAATGCCCAGAAATCAGAGGCTTTTCAGTGCACTACTCAAGCTTCAGCAAAACAAAAATGGCACCTGAAAACACATGTGGGGTTGGGTTTGGGTTCCCTTCTTCAGTTTCTAAAACTGATGAAATAGGCCCAGCACCAGCTCTGATACTGAAGGACTTTGCCTCAGCTCTGACATTCTTCACAGAAGTCGCAGAGCTGTTTTTGTGCACTGCAGCAGAGAGCTGACTTACAGTCACTGTGTGATGGACATCAGTGCCTGTGTGCATTTCTCTCTCAGAGAATGAATGGTTCAGGTGACAAAGGAACATTCTTGGCATTGCCCTGGCTTAACTGGCAAAGAGAGAGGCTTCAGCTTGTGTCTTTAGCTGCTTTCATTCTGGATGCCAGAGAGACATCCTCCATGGCGACTGCCAGGAGCCTGGAACAGGGTTCCTTCCCTCCTGTCTGCTGAGACCTCAAACACACAGAGTTTGGCTGTTGAGCTCTAACACCTCTAAAGTACACACTGACAAACAGATTTTTTTTTTCCTGCAGTTAATGTGGGTGCATTTTAATGGGAGCAACAGAAGTACAGCCCTGACCTGAGGGTAGGCACATGACAACTGCTGAGGTCTTGCTCCAAAGCCCTGGAGCCCTAGAGCTTCTCTGGAAAATGTCTGTAAGAACATTTTAGCCTGAGCATCATATTTTCCCTTAATCTCACTCTAACCAATGTCATAATCATTTTAGCTTGAAACTTTCCAAATTTAACTCAGGCCAAGGTGCACACTGTTAAAAGTCTGGCAAAGTTGTTGACTCCTGGGTCTTTAAATGGGAAGACTCAAGGCAGCCTTGCAGAGAGGTGGAGGTCCCAGCTCTGCTGAAGAGCTGAAAGACCATGTGTTCCCTGAAACCCAGAGAAGCATCACCAACCCAGGACCTGGACATTACAAACCTCAAAAAATGCAGTAGCAAAACTATTGCTATTTCTCAGCCCAATAAAGCAAAAAATACATATGCAATAAATTGCCTTTTTTTGTTGTTTTTTTTTCCCAGTTTGATTATCCGTCATGATAAGACATTACTTAAAGCAGTGGTGACACTGTCTAATCATTCTTGTGAAATATAGACTTCTCTCTCCACTTCAGACAGAGCCTACATTAATACACATTTATGCAAAGCAGAGCTGGAGCTGTCAGGGGCTAATCTTTACAAGTATGATAAATGATGTTTATTTTCAGTGATGGAACGAAACACCCGGGCTGACAATAATTGTAATAAAAAGGACAGATCAACTTCTATAAAGTGATTGAATTACCAGTCTATTGCATTAATGCCTGATCTTGGCTCTGTCATAAACCTGCTTTAGGTTACCAACGAGCTCACATTAGGAAACATCCACCTTCAAACAGACACCCTGTCCTTGACCTGTGGGGATGCAGGAGAGTCACTGCTGGGTGCAGGGTTTGGGCATCCTTACTTAACATTTGTTTACTGTAAAGTATTGTTTTCCCCTCTTAGGCCAAAAAAGCAGCAATCTCTCTTAAACCTTGCAAAAACGTTTCAAAACCTCAGCAGCTGCACTTGCGGATGCCAGCACTGAATTTGGTGTCTGCAGTGCAGGTCAGATTCACCCACATCCACAGGGACCCACACAGTGACTGAGGACCTCCAAAGTCCCCCCGAAGCAAAGAAATAGAAAGAAATCAACCTTCCCCACCTTCCTGGGCAAAAATGGATGATACCACCAGATTTCCTGGGATTGCCCTGCCTGTGACATGAAGGAAAAATGAAAGGAACTTGAAGTCCCTTCATACATGGGATGACCAAAATAACTCATGGATAACTGGGTCACTTAACTGCTTTGTAATTAACTCTGTCATAGAAAGTAAAAACAGCTTCAGTTTCCAGAGTGGGACAGATGCTGTAGGAAAAAGCAGGAAAGAGACAAATAGAATAAAAATGCAGTTATATCTGTGTATGTTTATAAAAACATTCATGCATCTATTGCCCTGTATTTCCCTCCAACTAGGATTTCTGACATAAGACTAAAAACTGAATAGGAAAGGTAAAATTTGGGTTCATCAACAATCCCTTACAAAACAATATTCTGGAAGCACTTCCTTTCAGGTCAACTGAAGCATTTGTTCGCATTTTTTATTATTTCTTTTCCATTCCATTATATTTATATTTCATGTATATTTCATATTTTGAGTATTCCATGTTTCTATTCCAGTCCAGATTTGTATAGTATTATTCTGTTTCATAATTCATTTTGCATTATTTCATGTAAGAATTTGTACTCTGGTGTACATTAATGCACAGTGGTGCCAAAGAGAAGGCATTTGAGACTGAAAAGTTGAAATGTGCCATTCTGACAGCTGACTGCTGACTGCTGTGAATTTATTGAAATGAGTTATTCTGATTTTTTTTCCCCAAAACTTAAGTTTGTCCAAATTGACACACTCCCATGAGGATGGCTCAATTTTAGCAGAGGAGCTTTTTCTGACAGCAGACACTAAGCAGGAAACTTCCAGCCTTCCTCAGCTGCATGTGTTTGTCAGGGTATGAGCGTGTGTGCTGTGCCCCAGGGCAGGACCCCAGTGGGACTGGGAGCTGATGACCACAGCTGGGCAGCCAGAGCACAGATCACAGCCCAGAGGATGGTTTCCAACAGCCCTGGCTCCCACCCAGGAAGGGTTGATGATGCTCCTGAATGTCCTAACAGAGAGAGCTGTGATTTTGAAAAAATATTTTAAAAAGTAAATAGAGCTGATCTATTTAGAGATTTTGCTGACTTTCCTGAAGATCATCTCCTGCATGAATTTTTTTCATGAAATAAGCCTAATTTCTGCTGGACCTGTCTGTTCCTAGCACTGCTGTCACAAGGATTCGGGCTCTGCAGACGTACCTGCAGTCAGGAGCGTGACGGTCCAACGTGCAGTGTGGCTCGTGTGTGCAGACCTGGGAACACCTGGGAAGCCAAAGTGGCAGGTCCCTGGAATGGTCCTTCAGCCATGGGGACAGAGGAGGAGGGTGGGCAGCTGGACTTGCTCATGCAGCTGGTGCCACGCAGGGGCTTGAGGCTGGAGGCAATTCTGACCAATGGATCAGAGACAACACATCCATGAGTGCAAATATTTCCTGTCCTGCACTGCAAGGGGCAGTGAAAGCTGAAACCTCAAGTGCCTTTGTCTCCCTCCCATTTCCTACTCTGAACACTCTGATTTTCCAAATACTCCACTATTTTAATTATTAAAAGGGGATTATGTGCGTTGGATGTGCATCTCATAAAGAGGGCAGGAACCTCTAAATTACATCATACCTCAATTTTACATGTCACATAACACTATATATTCTACAGGGTGAACTATTGTCAGAGTGAAAATCAACCTCATTGGCAGCTAAAGATTTTTTTTTCCCCAGACAGCAGTGAGAAAAGATTCAACTCAGTCCTGATCATTCAGCACCGCCTGTGTCTACACTTTGATGTCAGAAAAGCTGGAAGGATGAGTCAGAACAGCTTTAGCTGCTTCTGTCATGTCCCACACATCAAAAATACATGTAGGGGTTTGTTGCCCCATCATCCAAAAATGTCAGCAAGACACTGGCACCTCAAAGAATTGCTGACCCCAAATGTGCTGGAACTCATGAGCCAGCTATGCAAAGCACACATTTTATCTAAAAGAAAGAAAAAGCTATTTATTTTTGAAGTCATGTGTTTGAGATTTTCCTCTGTCTGGCCTTAACTCAGTATTTCTGAGTGCATTGCAGAGTGCAGAGAAAGCCCTTGAAAGAAAAGGGGTCAGGAGCAGCCAGGCTACTGCTCCCACAGCTTTGTCCAAAACAGCTTGACCCACTCACATTCCAAATGTTACTGGTCCAAACAGACCTGGGTGGGTTTTGCCTGGGAGAAGAAGAGAGCCCTTGCATAAGCTGCTCCCCCAGCAGGAATGCAACAACCCTGGAAGAGGGAATCACAGAATATGCTGAGTTAGAAGGGATACACCAGGATCATCAAATCCAATTCCTGGCCCTGCAGAGGACATCCCAAGAATTCCACAGTGTGCCTGAGAGCATTGTCCAAACGCTTATTGAACTCAGACAGGTGCTGTGGCAACTTCCCTGGGTAGCCTGTTCCACTGCCCAAACACCCTCTGGGTGAAGAACCTTTTTCTAATATCCAACCTAACCCTCCTCTGAGACTCAGCTTCCTGCCATTCCCCTGAGTCCTGTACTTGATGAGGAGGGGACAAAACACAGAAAGCTCCTCCACTGGCCCAGACCACAAGAAGGGCATCTCACTGCAGCACAGAGCAACCGTGGGAGGCTGAGAGAGAGCAGGTCAGGGTGTCAGGGTGTGGGTGCACTTGCTCAGAGGCACTGCACAGTGGAGGGGAGGTGTGGGGCTTTTCCTGGGACTGCCAGAGCAGGGAAAGAGGCTTTGACACTCGAGAGGGTCAAAAAGCAGTGCCATCATAAAACCTGCAAACAGCAGGAGCATTTCTTTAATAAGTCTCCAGACAGATAAATCACAGCTTAAGGAGAGATTGTGGTGCTATTTATTAGTCATTTGTGCATGATTTGCTCACTCCATTGGTAGTGGAATTTCTTTTTTGGGTATGTAATTTTCATCAGAAATGATTTGTGTGCTGCACAGCAGTTCATACTGACATCACTGCCCTGCACAGGCACCTGTAACCAGCCACCTACAGACGGCTCCAGCCTCCAGGAAAAGCACTGACAGTGACCTCCTAAAGGAGATGCCCCAGTGGTTAAATGCATCAACTTTCACATGTACCTTTCTTCTTCTTCAGAGCTCTTGGGCTTCCTTGCCTGGCTGAGCAATACCCATGAGGTAGCACACACTCCTTTGAGCAGGATTCCCCATTTCCAGCCATTTCCACATACCAGCTTCACACTGGGAAACAACATGCTGGGTGGTAATGGGTGACAAGGCACAGAGTGAGAGAGTTAAAAGGCTGGTGTAAAGGAAGACAGAAATTATTAAACACAAATAAATTACTTTCTAGAAGACTGAGTTAAATGCCACTGCAATTTGTACCCGCTGTTAATCCAAGGGGTTGAGTCAAAGCTGAATTTTCTTCCTGTATGTAACATCCAGCAATAAAACAGTGACAGGAACAAAGTGACAGTGCAGAATCTCTAGAGCAATTTTTGTTGTACGGGACAGATCTTTCTATTTGATGGTTCTCCAGAGCAAATACTCCCAGGTTTTGGAGAAGTAATTAGCTATGTCCCACAGATACTCATTATGGGACCTGATGGTTGGTTTGACTGCATGTATTGCTGGGAATTTTTGCATTCCCACTAGCAAGAGGTGGCAAAGCAAGATCTCGCATGGTTGCCAGAAGTTTTCCAGCTCTCCAGGACAAGCAACAGCAAAGACTAGCTAGACTTGGAATAGCTTAACTTACTTACAACCTAAAAATGATCTCTATTTCTTGTTTTTCTGATAGTTCAAGACATATTCAAGCCTTCACTCAAAGCCCCACTTCTCAGAAGCAGCTGTTAACCAAAGGGTTTGGACTTTGGAAGCCATTATCTGGGAAGCATGAGGAACCAGAGAGTAAGGATCTGCCCTCATGTAAAATCCACTTTTTACCTTATTCAGAAACGCAGAAAAATTCAGCCTCCAGTCTACTCCCTGCCCAAGTCCTCGAACCTGCAAGAAAAACTAGCAGATGTTCATTAGTGCATTGGTAACTAGAGAATTGGAGGCACTTGTCAGCTCTGTGTGTGATGAATAAATGCTGGAAAGTTTCTGCTGGGGAATAGTGCTGGTTTGGGGCCAACTGGATGCACTCAAAAAAGTGTGTGAGGGGTGGGGAGTTATGACCAGCAGTTCCACTTTGTTGTTGTTATTAGTTGTAACTGTGTGTGAGCTGCCAAACACCCGAAGCTACCTACCCCCTACCTAATCTTTAGAAATACCAAATATTTGGGTGAGATTAATGATCTTTTCGAGGTTTAATAAAGATTTGGCTCCTTGTGGGCATGTGTATAATGTCCTCCTGCTCCCTGGCACCACAAGAGCCTGATGTCACAGTGACCCACAGGAGCCAAGGAGAGCACAGCTCACATGGGAGCACTGCAAGCACCAGCATCACACAAGGTCACACCACGCTTCCCAAACTTGTCTGCAGCCTTGCACTTACCTGGCAAGTCCAGGATGTTTTCCTTCCCTGCAAACACCCCTCCAGAGCCTGAGCTCACCACCAAACCTTTCAAAATCCAGCAAATATCTCCCACCCCTGGGTGGCTGTCACTCACACCAAATAGTCCCTTTTAAAAGGAAGGAGTTACTCCCCTCAGCATTGAGCTACACTGCGTGTTTCCCAGGCTGGGCTGAGACTGCAAACAAGGTAACACTGCAAGGAAAACTCCTGAACAGTGCAAGGAAACAAAGGCTTAGTGGTGGAGAAACTACTTCACTTTGAAAAACGCAAATATTTAAACACTCCTTGGTAAAGTAATTCAGAAATGCAACACTGGCCCAGGAGGGGAAAAGCCAGTGCAAAAGGCAGCTGTGTGAGCCAGAGCTCTGTCTGTATGTGGGAGTGAAAAGCTCTGTTCAGCCTGTTAGCAGGAAAGCACCAGAAAGTGATCTGCTCCACACACAGGCATGAGGACACAGACACACACAGAGCTTTGATTTGTGGGTCTGACTCAGTCAGAGCTGGCAAACATGAGGGCTAGATATGCTTGAGAATGACGCTCGACAAAACTACACCCCACAAAAGAGAATTTGGTTTCCCAGAGTAAAATAAAGCAGATAGTGGCCACATCTGGATTTCTTCTCACTCTCACATCACTCTGCATTTCCGGCTTAGAACTGGGATCTCCCCAAGAGAGGCTTTTCTTGTGGCATTTCTAGCTGGGACTGGACGCACCACAAATCTCCTGAGAAGGTCTTTCCTTCCAAGATTCATGAGCTGGAGGCTCATGAGGCACAGATAGTTCAGGGAAGTGATCGACTGTGTGGATGCTTTCCAAGCTCTCAGCCTTTTAGGGGGTCTGGTAGCACTCACAGAGACAGAGGGTCCCCTCTCACCCCCTTCCCACCAGCGTGGACACTCGACATTACAACTGCCTGGAAAGCTCCTTACTTCAAAACATGACAAGGGAGACAAGAAGTCCTGCTGTGTCAGAGCAGGCAGGGCTTGGAGGGCTGCCTGGCTGCCTTGAGGCCGTGCAGCGGGAACCCCAAAAAACTGCTGTTAATACACCAAGAGCAGGGGGACACCACCAAATCACCCACCTGCTGATTTCCATTTCTGGGGACACTGGCTTTGCTCTGTGCTGGGAGGTGAGCAAAGTCCAGTGAGAGCCTCAGATCTTCCCCTACAGGAAAAAAACCCTCAGGTCAACATGAGCTCTTCACTCCAGTCAATTCTGGCCAATCCACCACCATGGCACACATACTCCTCTCTGCTGGTCTCTGGGCTTTCTGAAAAGGTACAAAACAAGCATTTGGACAGCATTTAGTTGATTGTGGGATACTTAGGAACTCAGTTCCCTATCCATAAAAACAAGAGGGAGAGAGAAGCAGCAGCATTTCCTGGCTTCCCTGGGATCTTGTGGAGATCAATGCACTAAAAAACAAAGTGAGTCAAGATTCTCCATAGGAAAAGCAAGTTAGGTCAGTGCAGCACTGAGGAGGAGTGTGTTTCAACACAAGGCTTGTTTATTCCACATTGTTCCTGTCCAAGGGAGATTTGAAGGTTCAAATTAAAGCAGAATAAACACCTCTCTTGGTGCTCCAGAGGGGACTGCTCTGCATGTGGGCATCTAGGAATGCTCCCAGGAACAGGAGGTTTGGAAACTGTTGTGAAAACTGTGGTCAGGAAGAAGTGAAACCTACTGAATTCCCCAAGGAGCCTTTACTGCCAACCACTCAGAGTTCTCCTCATGGACAGAGTCTGGTGGTTGCAGACTTCTCTGCTCTTTGACCCAAATGCAAAAACTAAAGCCACATAGTCTGAAGGGGCTCAGCCTCCATGTCTCCAACGTGCCCCTCCTCTGCCTTGCTCTGTTGTGGCTTCAGAGAGCTCACACTGAGCCCCCCCAGACCAGCAGGCACCTCCTGGCACAAACTTCCTGCAGGGTTAGCATTAGACCCCCCTTTGCTCTATAGTCCCACTCCTGGAGCACACAACCTTCCTTCTTTCCACTTGATCATCCTTCAAGCCTCAAGGCTGTGTCTCTGTCTGTCCTGGAGGAAATCTCACTCTCACAGTGTGTTTTGGCACAGTGTGCACTGGCCAGGGTCACATCACATGGGGACTGTGGTATCAGATTTTAGCACAGGACAATGGGGCTTCCAGGACCTCTCCTTTTCAACCACAATTCCAGAAGTGTGGAGCCAGCTGGGAGCTCAACACCCCCCAGTTCAACCTGCAGCATCATGCTGCATGTTTATTTCCCTTCTGGACCCATGAGATGTGTATTCCCAAAAGGGGACCTTTCTCTCTTAAGACTCTATGTTTAGGCCTCCTTCTACTGACAAAAAAAAAGCACCTAAAATTCAGGTCCACCATTTCTCAGGTTCTATTAGGAAATGTTTACCATTATCATGAGCCTATCTGAAGAAAAGTGAGCTTTTTCTATTTAAGCACTTATCCTGGACAACTCCACACAGGACACACTGCCTCTGAATCCCTATGCTGTGAAAACAACAACCTCAGAGCTGCAGGAACCTTCCAAAGTTACTTCAGGTGCCTTTGGATTGAAAGGCACCAGTGGTGCTGTCAGCTGGGTCAGACCTTTTGTCATCCTCCCTCCCAGCCAGGACTGGTGTGCTTAGGGAAATGTTATGAGCCCGTGCTGTGCATCCCAGTGCAGCACTGGGATCACAAGAACTCCAGGATGAGACCAGCTCTGACTGCTAAGCTGCACAGCTGCCATTCATCCAGTTTGCCCAGAAGATCTGGAGAGAGTCCCTGCTTTCATGCCATCACATGCAGCTCATCCATCTGGACTTCAGATAATTCAAAGAAACACAGCCAGCACTTCCACCCTCCTTTGAATTACAGAGGTGTGCAAATACAAACCCTGGCAGGACATTTGAGTGATGGGATCCTGACACACCCCCAGTCTGCAGCACCTGTCACCCTTCATCCTCTGAGCTATTATTTTAGATAGTGCAAAAAATTCCTAAGGTGAAATGTGATACACTAGAACCAGGGAAGAGCATGGAATGCTGAGGCTGGTGCCTTGCTCCCTGCCTCAACCTCCCACTGGGGGTCCACACAAAAAAGCCTGTAAAGCACAAACTAAAGCAAGCAGGTACTGAAAATCCAAGCCAGTCTTTGGTCTAGCAGGAGTCAAATGTCCTGGGTGCTGATCTGTGGTTGATTCATCATTTTGCCCGAGTCGGCTGAGCCTGAACCTCAAGGAACATTTGGATAATGGGGCAGAGCACACAGAAGATGTGTGCAAGGGGTAGAGGTAAGATCAGGAAATACAGGTGTCTGAGTGCAGGTGTGGGCTTCAGATATGCAATAAACTATAGTCAAAAGGAAAAACACTTTTCCTGCCCAAGGGGTATTGCACAGGAAGTCAGGGGCATCGAGTGCAGGAAAAAAAAAAAAAAAAAGATTCAAGTTAGACAGCAAGAAAATCTCTGTAAGGATAAGGGTAAGGCAGACTGGGGGGAAGATGCAGAATTACCTCAATAGAGCCATTTAAGTACTGGTCAGATGAATAAACACCTGTCCAGCAGCAAGAGCCAGGTGTTTTTGATCCTGCCTTCAGGTGACTTCTTTAAGCCACTGCCACTCCTCTGATCTTCCAAGGTGTGTGAAAGGAGCTTAAGCACACCAGTCACCTGGGGCAGCTGTGAATCCTAGCCCTGGGCTGTCACTGGGAAGACTGGAGATGTCAATAGGAAACCACCTTTTTGAGGTGTCAGGGCTCCTCCTGCCAACATTCTTTTCCCTCTGTCCAGGCTGGGCATGAATCCTACCTTAGAATAACTCCTGCACCTGGCTAAAACTGCTGTCAATAAGACGTGTTTGACTTGTGGGAGGGAAAAATCAGGGAGCTACAGGGAGTTAACATCAGTGGAAAACACTAAACGTACTGTCACTGCTATGCAGGCAGGGCAGGCTTGTGGGCAAAGCTCACCAGCTCTGTGAGGGGCTGTGGTGATGCTGGACTGGCATGTGGTAGATGCAATCAGCACCAACACTTCCCCTGCTTCCCTCTAGCTTTTATTAGATACAGCCCATTTCAAACCATATTTCCCAAGACCAATCAGCAAAGGGTCATAAAATACTCACAGATGTCAAAAAAAAAGGTGCCACCAGTGCCCTGCACAGCAGTGGCAGTGGCTGGTGATGAGCAGGACCCAGTGTTTGCTGCGTGGCACCCGTGCCCTGCTCAGCACCCTGTCCCCCCCTCACCTCTCCCCCAGCTCTCTGCAGTGGCACCTCTCTTACATTTGGGTCTGCTGGTGTCTTGTTAAAACAAGCTCTTGGTTTTATACAACCTCCCTCCCTTCTTGCTCAGCTGTGAGGAGCCGGAGGATTTTCAGCCAAGCTCTTCTCTACCACCTAGTGGGAAACAGAATTATTCCTGTCATGTTGAGCACAGAGCAGAGCAGGATCTCTGGTGTGATCCTGAGCAAGCCCTGTATGTCCCATACCCACTGGGGACATCACAATGGCCCCAAAGGCCAGAGTAGCCCCAGCAATGGTTTCTTTCCTGACTCTCAGCAGCACCCCGGCTTAGGGGTTAGAAAGACTTGTTGCAAGAAGTTGTCCCCTCTATTACTTACTATCTCTAGTCCAATTACAGACTATTCAAGCCCATTTCTCAGTCAATCACCAAGAAAAAAAGCTTCTAGATCTGCATCATCTCAATGCATCTCAATGCAGCACCCACACACACACAGGCTGAATTTTCCCCTTATGCATAAACTCTCCATGTTTTCCTGCCTCCATCCACCCCAGACAAGGTTTGGGCATCAACCACAAGGCCCTGAGCAGCCTCCAAAGCTGTGCTTGACCCCACAGCACCTGAGCTCCAGCCTTCAGCGTCCAGCCCCGTGGCCATGCTCAGAGGAGCGGGGCTCTGGCCAAACTCCAGCTCAGGTAATTGCAGTCTGTGCACTTAAATTCCCCCTGCAGATGCAGCTGCCTTCATTTCCTGTCCTGAGCTGTAGGGTAGTGTTGCAGCGCGTTGTTAAACAGCTGCCATGCGCTACCCAGAGGGGCTTGGATTTCGGCAGTGGGTGGGTTTGGCACGCTCCAAGGCTAGTGAGAAAGCAGGCAACAAGGGCACTGGCTTAGGCTGCTGCTTGCCTCCCCACCTCCCCAGCACAGTTCAGGCACTGCTGGCTCTCTCTGCTCTTTCTTACACGGCCAAAAGCTGGACAACACCTTCCCCTTTTCTGGTAAGCAAGAGCCCATGGGGAAAGCTCGGCTTCCCTCCAGCATCTGCCAAATGGGGGGAGGCAAAGGGTTAACGGTGAGAGCAGCGAGGGAAGGTTCTCCTTGCAAACTGGAGACCCCTGTGAGTTTTATGGGGAGGGCTCATGGGGGTGGAGGGACACGGCAGGGGGAAGAGAATTTGCTTTATGGCTTTGACAGGAACTCCCATCATGGTATAATTATGGAAGCGAGAAGTCTGCGTGTAATGAAGACCATATGCCGTGTTAAAACACACATGCACAAATATTAGGCTCCTGTGAGGCCTGCGGGGGAGCTGGGGAGGGGATCAGGAAGGGGTGGGGAACCCAGCCCTCCCCCCAAATCTCCTTACAGATCTTCCAGCCCAGCCAGAGCCAGGGCAGGGGGCATGCGGAGTGGCTGAGGAGTCCAGTGCAGCCAAATGCAGCTTGTTTGGGGTAAGAAACATCCGATTTAAATAACATTGAGTAGAAGGAAGAACCTCGATGCCAAAAAAATGGGGTTTCACCCTGCACTGCTTCAGACAGCCCAAGAGCAAGGTTTCCTTCAGCAACAGTTTTTCTCCAGCTCCTGCCATGATTTTTCCCTTTCCTTTCAAACTGTGCCCTCACTGCTCTTCCCTCAGTAGAAAACTTCTGCATACAGCTGCCTGTGGAGGCGACCAGCCCTCCTCCTCGCCTGATCCAGCTGTGCTGGTGGGAGCAGCAGGAGCCACGCGACATCCTCAAGCAGCTCCTGGGCTGGGGAAGATGACTTCAGCAAGCACCAAGGCCACCCAGCTGCTGTTTGAAGTCCCCATGCCATCCTCTCCATCACCCTGCTTGAGCTTTATAATGCAAAGCTTTCTTGGCTGCAGCATATTAATCTCTCCTCTCCTGATCTCACATGTCTTCTGCTTCACATCTCCCACTCGCTGTCTTTATGGGTCCTTTTGGCTTCTTTGAGGCTGTTTCTTCTTTTGCTGGTCACATGCTTCCAGGATTACTTTGCTGCTCACTCTCTGCATCTGTCACCCTGCAGCTCCCTGTGACACCCACACACATCTCAGTGTGCTCAACTACCCACCACACCCCTCAGGGAGCCATTCTCCAAATTAACCTTCATATGGATGGACACAAGCTGTCCTTCACAAGCTTTACATACACTTACCATGCCCATCCCCCACCTTTGTCCATCCTTTTCCCTGCTGACAGGACAAATTCTGGCCTGGAGCAGACTGGACCATTTTCTCCCTGCTGGTGGTGGCTTAACTGGGAGTCCCTGGCAGCCAGTCCAGTTTGCTCTTCCAACTATTTTGCCAGCAAAACAGGAGCTGCTGCTGTTGTGTACCAGGGCTGGGGGTGAGAGCTGTGCAAGAGGTGCTGTGGGCAGTGATGCTGCTCTCCTTGCTAGGCAATGTCAAGGGTGTCCAGCTGCAGGTCTGGCTGGGGTAAGCAGGGGAATGCAAGGCTATGGGAAAGCAAAACTGATTAGCTCAACATAAGCTCTCCTTGCATCAAAGCAGGGAAAAACACATCCCTCTGCCTCTCTGGTAGAAAAGAGAGGTGACAGGAAAAATCCATTCTCTTTGGAAGGAATACCAAAGGCAGCAAGGAGTAATTTCAACTGGTTTCACTGGGACTGGCAATGTGCAGGAGAGGAGAGCCCATAATTTCTATTTGCCTTATCTTTCATACAGCCTCCATATAAAATACTCTTTTCATTCATCTGTACATATACTACTGTCTGTCCTCCTAAAAAAACATAGCTGCTTTCCACCACCCATAGACACACTACAGATACAGGGAAGCACAACTCCCACAGCATTGCAGGGCAGCATTAGAAGGTCATCCACTCCAGGAGGGAAGAGCCTGCATTTCCCAGGCATGAAAAGGGGATCCCTCCACAACTACAGCACAGAAAATGCCTAGATGAACGCTGCTGCCAAATGCACACTCATTTTAGGATGTATCTGCCCTCACTTTATCAGTCTAAGTTCTTCCTGCATGTTTCCCACCTGCATTTGCTCTGAGGCAAAGCAATCATGAGCATTCAGTGTCAGGAGCAAAAATTTCAATTGTTGCTCTGATTAAAAGTATCCCTGACCACAGTGGTTAAAAGTTGCTGGCAGTCAGGGCTCATCCTCCTCGATGCTCACCAGCCACACACAGCAAATCCTCCCCCGTGCCTGATGAGAAGCGGAGCCATCCCCAGACAGGCCCATCCAGCCCAGCTGTGATGCCGTGAATTTTCCAGGGTTCCTGCAAACTTTTACATCCATTCTTAGAGGTGAGAGCTGCCACGTGGAGGTGATCACAGGTGTAGTGCCACGGCCTCCCTCCGCTGGGGACAGTAGGGCCAGGAACAAGCTCTTCTCTTCCCAGTGTCTGCAGCGATCCGCGATTCCCGTCATGCATGGTGTGCCATTTCCCAGGGGTACCTGCCTGTTTCTGCCATCTGCCGTGATTTATAGAAAATGGGCAGTGATTAATAGCCCAGTCAATGCTGAGTGAAGCCATTTTCTTTCATTTACCTGCTCCCTGACCTCCCTGCGCAGTCCCAGACAGGGGCTGGGAAAGTGTATTAATCATGCACTTAAAATATATTTAAAGGGGGAGATTGGCTGGGAGCTCGGTGGTATTTATGGAGTCATTTTCTACAGAGGATGCAAGCTAATTGCCAGATAAAACAAATGGGCTCTTTGAAATGGAAATGAGTCACTTGGAGGTGCTCAATGTTTGGTCCTTGAGTGATGCCCCAAACCCACCCTCCTCCTGAGGCTCTCTATCACCTACCTGAGCCCAAGTCCAGTGGCAGCTGCAGCTCTCACACACAAAGGATGGGGGATGCCACACCAGCTCAAAGTGTGAGCATGGTGCCAAGAGGTCTTTGGCACCAGAGAGGTCTGTGCTCCAACTGCAGCATGGTCACAGCACTGGGGCAGGTGGCTGCAGGGGTACAGAGAGATCCTGCCGGGCTACAGTCCCGCCCTGGAGAGTTCCTGCAACAAAGAAAGGCTGCTTGGGGAAAAGACCTTGATTTCTTATGACACGAGCTGTATTCCTAAGGCACCTGGAGGTATTTGGCCCCTCTCTGGACCCACAATAGGAACAGTCAGTAGGCAAGCTCCAGACCATCTCCCCAGACACAAGGCAGGCTCTCTAGGTGATTTTTTATGAGCTCCAAGCAGCACAACTGACCCTGGGGCTCCTCACCACTCAGCAGAATCAGATAACATTTTGGGGATAAGCGTTAGTGTCCCTTGTTTCCTCAGTCTCAGAAGAAGAGCCCACATTCACATCTGTCCCCTGTGGCACAGAGGTGCCACATCTGGAGTGTCACCCTGCAGAATCAGAGCAGGAGAGGCTGGAAGGGGGCACAGGGGGTCACCTGGTGCAACCTCCCTGCTCAAGCGGGGCCATCCCAGAGCACATGGCACAGAATCCTGTCCAGACAGCTCTGGAATGCCCCCAGTGAGGGAGACTCCCCACTCTGGGCAACCTGTTCCAGTACTCAGTCACTGCACAGGAAGGAAGTTCTTGCTCATGTTCAGGTGGAACTTCATTTCCCTTCCTGGTGCTACAGCCTTGGGGCAGTGCCATGTGCACCATGTCCCGCACAGCTCTGCGTGGCCTCCCAGAAAATGCTGCTGTGCCATGGGCCCCCAAGGACAGCTGGGGTTGATAGCAATAAAAAGAAAATGCCACGTCAAGCCGAACAAAATTATTGAATTATTCTCACCAGTCAGAGACCAAAGGTTTGTTGACAACTTAATTAACTGTGTTTGTAATGAATTTTTGGCCACATACAACAGACTAATTATCAAAGCAAACATTAATCTCTTTCTAGGCACATCAAAGTATTGAGAGCACAAAATATTTACATAAGTCTCAGATAAAATTCTTTGCACTAATTCTAATATAATTAAAATTATGTTGGGGCTAAGATAATTATGCAAGGTGCTTATGCGGCATAGCAATGTAATACAAGACGGTGCTTATTTTTACCTAGAGTCAATCAGCAAAGTTCTCAAATAAATGTAATGTCTATTAAATGTGTTTTCAAGGGAGAGAAAGCAGCACCACTTTTGAGCTCAGTTAAGGCATTTTAAATGACCCACTAAGGCTAGATAAGCACCTACATTATTTGTACTATCTGAGCTTTTCCCAGCAATAACTAGACATGAGTAAAAATGGTGAGTTTTAAAAGGCCTTTGCACCATTTCCAGCTGCCTCTGTGCAGTAAGTGGTGGTTTGCTTTTTCTTTCCTTCAAAGTGCTGATCTGAATTTGATGGTTGAGAGGTGGAGCAGATCATGTGTACCCATAATTTCCTAAGGGGTGCCTTTCCCAAGGACAGGGTGCATGAAAGGAAAAGAGAGAAGAGCAGAAGGGAAAGGGACCTGTCTTTTTCTGGGATGAGCTGTGGCAGGACAGCTCTTTGCTCTGGAGTGGGAGACACTATGACACAAGGCAAAAGTGGCTTTCCCAGATATCCCCATGGCTGCAGAAACTACCTGCCCACAGTGAGCTCAGCACCTGCTGCCCATGTCACCAAACAACTGCCTGCAGTGCACCAACTAAGCCTCTGCATGAGAAAATGACCACGAGGCAAGGTCATTCCCAGGTCCCACCTGCCATCTGTGCTGAGAGTCACTTCTACTGTCACAGGAGGTGACCTAGTTTCAGGGAGCAGGTCCCAGAGATGTCACCCTGCATCCCCCACCATGTCCTCCCGTCCCTGGGACCAGCACACCTGCGCTGCTGTGACCAAGGGCCTCGTGGTGTGGGCCATGCAGAGAGTCCATGGTGACCCAGAAAACCCTTCAGCTGATGAGCTGAGAGGGAAAGTTGTCTGGATGTAAAAAAAAAAAAAAAAATTTAAGTGCTGCCTTAGATCTACATTACAGAACTGCAGAGACTTGGCTCTGCAGAGACTTGGCTCCAGAGGTCCTTGACTTGCTTCATCCTTGATGTGCTTGTGGCACGTCTGCCTGATGCTCTGACCCATCGGGATCAATCCGCAGCACTGGAGGTGAACAGCTTGTCACTCTGTGCTGGCACTCCCGTTAGAAAGTTGTTAACTCTTCTCACTGGTGTGTGATCTTCATGCCCTGCCCACCAGTGTTGAGCAGAGGTAAAACCCGCATGGGCACAGCAACTTCATGGATCTCATGGGCATCTCCCAGAACGTCCTGATCCCCCTCCTGATCCACAGCAAGGAGGGTCACCTCCATGGGGGTTGCACTGGGCCAGAGCCTTCAGCTGCAGTTAAAAACTGTCCATTCTTGACAAAACATGGGCAGCTCCCTCCTGTCCCACCACACTGGCTGAACCAGCAGCAGGGCCACAGGGACTTGTGCTACAGCACCATTCAGTAGCTGCACCCAGTCACAACACCTTCCCCACCGCAGATGTCAGGGCATATGTTCCTGTTTTGCCAGCTACTAAAATCGGCTCCTTTCCATGGCCTTTGGAGACGTTTGCTGGAGGAAAGGCTGCCTTTGAACAGATTTCTGCCTAGGTTTCACTTCATTAATCAAATCATTTCTTGACACAAAGCACAGAGGAGTTGCTGGGGGTGCAAGGCCAGAGAGCGGGGTCATGCCGAGTGGCTCCGAGGGGCTGCCCAGTGGCAATCCCACAGACACAAAGCTTTGAGGAAATTGTTAAGCTTTCAGCTTGATTTGCAGACTTAAAAAAAAATTAACAGGTAACTCAGGAGCAACAACAAAAATTACTCTTCCAGTATCAGCTGATATTAATATCCAAAAGACAACTAACTTTACACCAAGAAAAAGAGAGCAACATTACATCTCAAAAGGTGACAGAGCAATAGAGAGACTATCTGAATTTCTTCCACAGTGATGGGGCTTCGCTTAGAGTTACTCAGAAGACAAAATCTGCTGTTTGGCTCTATGAGTATGGCTCAGCTAACTGCCTGATGAATCTGAGGGTGGGACAGAAGAAAGCCTGGCCATTAAATCAATGTGCAGGAGAGAGCTGTAACAGCCTTTCCTCTCCCCAACTCTCTGGCCAAACAGCTTTATATTTGTTCAGCATATGAGTAGGTGAAGCCAAGTCTGAACACTTGACAGACTCCAGTGCAGTGCTGCTCCTCAAAGTCCAATTGCCCAAAAGACAACTCTCATGTTCCTCAAGTTTCTGAGCAGCTTTGTGTTTGGGGTTTTCTTAAAACCTTCAAAGCTCCTATAGGATTAGTGCTTGGCTTAACCTCTGGCAGAATTGACAGAGGCTTTAGGAGCTGGAAAGATTTTAGGGCTTTTTCCTTGGCCTCTCAGCAGAGGCCAAACCCTTTGTATTCAGGTCACCTTCCAGCCAGAGAGTTGCTGGGGCTGCTCTCTAGTAGCAGCCTGCAGAGAGAGGAGAGAAGCAGTGTGCAGATGTTACCCTCAACATCTGGAGCAGCTGAGATAAAAATACAGCTGGGGAGGGAGGCAAGCTTGTGAAGCACTGGGAAACCAGAAAACATTAGCTAGGGGAGTGGCAGGCTACAGACTGGTATCTTCTGCCCAGGTTGCTCTAACAAAAAGGGATAATAATTTCCAACAGTTGTCCAAAGACATTTGTGAAAGCTGTTCAGCACACTGCTTTTTAGCTGCTTGCAAAAGGGACTGCCTTTATTGTGGTAACTCAGCAGCTCCACATAGTTTTTAAGGTTTTTTTCATCCTGACAAAACTCTCTTTGAGATTAGGGGGTATTAGCCCTATTTTAGTGATAGGAAACAGAGACAGAGAGAGTTCAGGTATCTAAAGGGTTTTTAGCACTGGCATAGAGTAAGTTACTCAGCATCAATGGAAAAGGTTCACGACAGTCCTCTGTATTTTAAGAAGTTATGATAATTCCAAACTCTGGACCAGATCATGGAGAGAGGTAACTTTAAAATGCATATTTATAATCTTTTCAGCATTACCTTTTCAAGTTACGAATAACAAAGATTGGGAATTAAACAGACTATTGACATTTCCCCACTATCTAAAAGGGAAGTGATCTGAAAATCTGGCCGGAGAAGGGCTTGTAAAAAAATGAAATTTAAGAAAAAATAAATCCAGCAACATTTTCCACTTTATGGCTACAAAGACTTTTGCCTTTTCTCAGAGGAAAACAATAATCTCACATTATTCCTAAATTATCACTCCCATCACCCTGAAAATCATGGGATTTGTTTATTTGACTAAAAACTACAAGACTGCAAACTGAGGGAGAGGAAGGTCTAGTTCCAGCCTCTACACCAGTCCCTGCCAACAGCTGCCTCCCTCTTGAGGTCACACATGAAAAATCGGGGTCAGGGTGGGCTTCCCAACCAGGACAGACCAGACGCTGCATCCCTGGGTCCCAGGAAAATTCCCAGGGCAGTAACCAGCCATCTGAAGGTTCTGAGGATGCCCTGGACTTCCTTACCTCCAGCCTTCCTCAGGGCCACAAACTGCTGATCCCACCAAAAGCTGCCCTGGGTCCGGGAAGGATCTTGGCGGGCAGGGAGCAAGACTTGGGCTTTTCCTTCCAGCTGAATCAGACCTAAAACTTTTTTGCCGGCTGCAGAACAAAAGAAATAACCTTTATTCACAATCCCTTAAGCCCCTTGTGGTGAGCGAGCGAACCGAAGGCTGATGCTTGTTGCAGGGGGGCAATCCCCGCAGCCCCGCTCCGGGACGCGCGCAGCGACAGCAGGTGGAGCTGCGCGACCGCGAGTGGTCCCGAGCGCAGCGCTGCGGCTGCGGGGCTGCGGAAAGAGCCCTCGGGGCTTCAAGGGGAGCTGGGAGTATCTGCTCCATGCGGCCTTTTGAAGCTCTCCTTCCTTGCCACAAATAAAGAAGGGGAAATGTTTGGTTTGTTTGGTTTTTTTGTTTTTTTGTTTTTTTTCCTAAACGAGGTTGGGAGAGAGCAGAACCTGCTGGTTTTTGCAGGAAAGACGGATGCTCCGAGGTTGGGATGTGGTGTTCAGCTCCTGGAGCTGCTGCCACCACAGACTTCATCTGCAGCCTTGCCTGCATCACTCAGGGAGACACAACTTTCCAGGGAACTCAGGTAATTGCCAAGTCAATGGACTCTGGAACATCCCAGTTCCTACTCCCCCACTTCCCCTGGCAGCCCCCCATTATCCTAACAGCTCCTGCAAAAGCTTTCAGAGGTCGCTAAAAATGTCCTTCTGCTTGTAACCAAAAGGTAGAGTCACAGCTTACCTAGGGAATTTGGGGATTCCTGGGGGCTGCCCCAGAGAGCATGGTTAGAGTTTGCCAGCTCTGAGCTCCCTGAACAAAGAGCTCTGTGCTGGCCCCAGTGGGTGTTCTAGTGTCCCCAGAGGTGCTTCTTTAGACACATTGCTTTGGTAGGTTATAAAACTCCCTTACAAAGTAAGTGATTACAATTAACTGAGGTTTTATAGATGTAGAGTGCTCTTTGATGGTGTTTGGGTCACAGGAAAGAATGAAAAAAATGACTGATGCAAGTGTGCCAGGGCCAGCAAGGCCAGGCTGACCTTGCAACAGATTCATTCATCCCCCCACCACATGCTCAACACACCAGCACCCCAGGTTGTGAGAAATTTTATAGAAGAATAAAGCAGTAACTGAAGTGTAATAAGCTCACACACAGGCCTCCTTAGCTTAATTTTTAACTGTGAGAGAGACAATCAACCAGCAGAACAAAACATCTGTGGGGAGTGGTGGATTTGACATCCTCAATGGATCAGATCCATGTCCTCCTGTGGGATTTTTTATGGGTGGCAAACTCCGTTTCTGGGGCAGGTGTGGCTGATACCCCAGCATCTGACATGGGCACACCTAAAACATTTTTAAAAGAAGCCCATTTAAAGATAAGCTGTATGCATTCTCTTAGGTTTAACTCTCTGCCTCTGCAATGACTGCAGTGCAGTTACATGTACACTATGCTGAGCTATCACACCATCCTAAGAGCCTCTGTGCAGGGCTGGGTCCTGCCCTGAGCTCTCACAGCAGCCCTGCACACCCTGGCAAGCTTGGATGAAGCCGTTCTCCAGGCCAGGTCCAGGCCATCCCAATTATCATCTAATTTATGGGCTCAGGGCAGCCGAAATGCGAGAAGGTTTTTGCTCAAGGCACATGTGAGCCAACACATGACTGCAATGGCTCCTTCTCACATTCACATCTCTGGAGTGCTTCTGCCACACAGTAACAGTAGGGAACTGGCTGTTTTCTCCATGAGCAAAACCACAGCCTAACACTGCACGAA
The DNA here is from genome assembly GCA_013399225.1 of Rhipidura dahli. Taxonomy (NCBI): domain Eukaryota; kingdom Metazoa; phylum Chordata; class Aves; order Passeriformes; family Rhipiduridae; genus Rhipidura; species Rhipidura dahli. Next base: position 2,057,503 of record VXAC01000790.1, on the reverse strand, counting down.
ACACGTAGCAACAAAACTAAAAGCGTGTTCTAACCATGTTGCAGCTATTGTTCTTCCACAGGATTTTCATCTCGTGGCAATTTCTGAGGGAGTTGAAGTCTTTGTGGTTTCTTGCATTTGGGGGGAAAAGAAGATCAAAGCACAGCACCCTCTGAGATCTGGCCTGGGCGACACTGTCCCCAGACGACTTGGTGTCGTGTGACATTGCATCCTGCAAAAGAGCTTTAACGAGGCCAGACACACAAGTGGCTCAGTGCTGGCTGCCCCAGCACGGGGGAGAGCAGCAGGACAAGGTGTAGAGGCACCTGAGCCCTGCATGGGCTGTGGCAGAATGGACAGCTGTGTCCTGAGTGAGGGCAGCACAATGTCCTGCAAAGCCCGTCCTCCGAGACTCCTACCCTGCTGTATCCCAGTACCATCTGCCCTGGGACAGGCAGTCCCTTCACACCCCAGGTCAGCTCCCACTCACCAAGAAAGATTTAAAAAGATTTCTTGAAGGAAAACAGCCTGGAAAGTTGTGGGCTCTCACAGTGGGTGTCTCATGGTGCTTTGCCCATCTCCACAAGCTGTAGGCATCCAGCCCCTGCACTTCCAGCACACTTCCCTGCAAGGCCCCGAGCAACCTGACTCAAAATCAGCACTGATTACAGCAGGGAGTTGGACCTGAGACCTCCTGAGGTCCTTCCAGCCTGATTTACTCTGTAATGCTACTTTTGTGTGCCACAGGAGGTCATCCCAGGCCACCACTACCTCTTTTTATGCACTGCCGTAAAGGCTAAACCACCTGGTGCTCCAAACCTCGACACAGAGGCTCTGCAGGCAGATTTCTCCTGATATTTAGCTTATCCCTTCTTCCAACTCAGCTGGTACAGATCACTGCCTGAGCTGGCACAGGATCTAGAGGAGCCCATGCATCACAGCTGACTCAAGCCCAGCCTTCCCAGGATTTCTTCCAGTTGAGCCAAACCAGAACAAACCCACATGTCCCAGAAACATTTCGCTACAATTGACCAAGATGATGCAGAAAATCCAGGGCTTAACTCCTGAACCCCTGTAAAATTTGCAAGGCTGAAGCCTGAGGGAACAGACATTAAAACCCTTCATACAACAGCCTCAAGAGGCAAAGCAGAACTTTGAGCCTGGGAACTTTGATCACTTTGGTAAACAAGCAGGCAGGAATTGGGACACTGGAGAAAGACTCCCCTAACATCCTGATCTGCCCATAAAATGAAAGAATAGGCTGTACTTTCAGGAACTTTGCATGTTTTATGACATTATTGTCTGTAAACCTTCTTAGTTTCCTTAGTAATCAGAAAACCGACGCCTTTAATAGAAAACGCGGTGTACCCGCCACAAGAGCAGAGAATGAAAATTGGTCTCCTATGCAAATAGTTCAATTATTATCAAGCACAAACACTGGAAAAGGTCAGGTTCCCAAAAGGATGTATGTTTACATTATAAATAAGGAACTGGGAAACAGGAACAATATGACAGCTTTGCTACTTGGGAGCTGTGACTTGCAAAGGTAAACTGCAGTTTCACAAGGGGGATCAAGGTGTGACAAATCCCAGTGGAGGCACCATGCTGCTTGCTTTTCCTTTTATTTTCTTCTCTCTTTTTTTTTTTGGTGAAAAACTGCAAAAAAGTTTTATTCTTTTTCACGAAATCTTGAGGCTGAATCCCAGAGAAGGTGGCAGGGTTTCTTGTTTGTGTTTGTCCTGGGTGTTTGCTTAATTGACCTGAAATCAGCACAAGCAAGCCTGAAGAAAGCAGAATTTGTCCCTTAAACTGTTCACTGAATATAAAATAGTGTCTAAGATGGGTCCACATCCTCAGGTATGAGGAGAAATCAGTTCCTTGTAACTATTTTTTTAACTTCTTTTGGTCCCCAGTCATGGATTGTTAGAACAGTCTGGCTTTAAGTCATTTAAGCTTTCTTGGAGTAACGAAATCAAAACCACTAAATATTTTACTACTTATAAGTAATCTGTTACAGGCAAGTAATGGAGTCCTACTATAGCTTTGAATTAATGTATAACTTAAATAATGGCTAGCCTGGTGCTGGTGTGCTGGTTTATGTCCAGGAAGGCTTTAGGCAAAAGCAGGGCCTGATGGGGATGGTTGAGTAACACAATCTAAAGAAAGAAAACCTAGCATAGGAAGGAAAGCAAGCCCAGTACAGAGAGTTATAAATATAAGACAGGAAATACATAAAGAAATATAAGAAAACTTGCTATAAGCAAAGACAAAATTTTCCTTCTGTCACCTCCCAGGAGGAGCCTCATGTTTTGAGGGGCGTAGGCAGAGTGCACAATGCAGCTCTCAACTCCCAGCTGCAGGAAGAGGTTGAGACTGGAGATGATTTGCCACAAACACCATGCAGGTGTAAAGCACTTATGTCAAGAAACGTTAAAATGAGCTCGAGTGCCCAGCAATGAGCCAGGACTGCTCCACCCCTCTGAGTGCAGCAGCAGCACTCTCCCCAGCCATCCATACACACTCCAACACACCCCCTCGGAGTGGGTGCTCCCAGACAGAAAGCAGTGCCCAAATTCCCCCTGGCCCATCATCCCTGCTCAGCTCCTCAGAACGCAGAGAGACCTTCCAGGAGAGTTGTACCTGTGACAGCTTAGCCTGAGGAAGGCAGCAAAACACCTCCCAGGGGACACAGAGGGCCCTGCCCAGGGACCATGTGTGCAGCCTGCCCCTGCCCTAAGGGTGGTCTGCTGACAGCTCTTTGTGGTTCAATATGCTTTGCAGAGACAGGGAGGGATTATGCATGATTCATTTTATCAACATACCTTCAAACTGCATTCTCAAGGTATTTTCCAAGCACTGTTACATAGGTGGAAAAACTGAAAGACACAGAAACCAAACTGAAAGACACAGAAACCAAGAATCTTCACTTCACTTTTGATATACTAACTTGGATACGTTCACTGATTTCAGTGTTTCTTTGGGAAAAAGCCATTTGAGGAAAAACTGTGTGTAACCAGTAGCAAGTGACAGGAAGAGCCCACATGAGTCGGTGTCTCTGACTCCTGAATCAACTCCCCTACCCCCAATTAATCAGCATAATCACCAAATTTCCAGCTCACTAAAATCACATTAAGTATTGCAATTTTTCCTGAGCACTTCCAAACCTGAATATAATTTCCACTTCCAAACAAACACAACCAGACACACAGTGCCTCCTGCCTGAGGCCAAGCTACCAATAACATTGCTCTTTTTCCTCCCCCAGACAGTTCAGGGTATTTTAAGCTTTGGGAGAGTTTTGGCCCAGATATGTCCCTGCTCCCAAATGCATGTTCACCTTGTACCTCAGAGTGACTGTGAAGGTAAAAGGACACAGATCCATGTGCCAGCAAGGCTCTGAGCCTGCTTCCTCTCCCCACACAGCCTGCTGAGGTTTCAGCTTTCCCTGGGACAGGCAGGGATCAGCTGCATCAAGCACTTTGGATCAGACTGGTTCTTTGCCCAGATGCAAATGTCAGAAGGGGAGGGAGCACACGCAGGCCAAAAGTGACCTGCTGGAAATGTAGGACAGACCTGTGAATGCAGGAAAACTCAAGCACTGAAAATACCCAGAAGAAGAAAAGGGATGGCCTGGAGGGGCTGAGCAACAGAGTGCCTTTTTCTCCTCAGAGTCTAAAGGAGAACAAACAGATAGAGACAAACAATCTTGCTCCAGCTGAAAGAGGGATTAGGGACTGCTTCCAAGAGGAAGGACCCACCACTAAATTCAAAGAAATTCAGCAAGGATCACAGAGCAGGACCTAGGACACTTGGACTCAGTGCTCTTTGTGGGTCCCTTCCAACTCAAGATATTCTATGACTGACAGCAGTAGTTTACTGTGGGCTCACAAAAACTTCAGCAGGGCTCTGTTTACTTCTCCTCCTCCCCTGCACATTACCTAACACTGCTGTGCAGCACTGAACAGCCACAGTCCCAGATCCCCAGAGGTGGCTGCACAGCAGCAGGGTGAGTGGCTGCACAGCAGAAAGGTGAGTGGCTGCACAGCAGAAAGGTGAGTGTATGCACAGCAGAAAGGTGAGTGGCTGCACAGCAGAAAGGTGAGTGGCTGCACAGCAGAAAGGTGAGTGTATGCACAGCAGAAAGGTGAGTGTATGCACAGCAGAAAGGTGAGTGGCTGCACAGCAGAAAGGTGAGTGGCTGCACACAGCACATCAAATGTACACATCTCTGCCTATGCATTAAGCACTGCTCCAGGCTGGCTGCAGAACGACATCTGTGTGACACCCAGTGCCAGTGCTGCACAACCATTGGAGAAGCTTGAGTGGAGAAAAAGCACAGATGTTCTCCAAAACCCTTCAGGACATTCTGACTGTTACCAACAGCTGGGCAAGCTTTCCCATGGTAATATCACGGCAGACAGTAATGCAGAAGTAAAGAAAAAGCTGGGGCCTGAGCTGAGCTGCCAGCATTCCAGCAAGAAATGTCATTTTAATAAGGAGCACAAATGCAGATGCTATTTCTGAGCAGAGCAGAATCCTTCCCCACCAATTCTTTACATGCAGACTGAATTTTCTACCATCTCTCCCATAATAAATGAAGTTATTTGTCCGTGTGATTTTTTGCTACTGTACCAATATTCCCATCATAAAAAGAAAAAAAAACAGAGCAGGCTGAGGTGCCTCTTGCACCCAGGCTTTGGTCTGACTGCCATCACTCGGTCTCCACATGTGCTGGGAGATCCACAGACCGTGGTGGGCCCAGTGCCACGCAGAGCAGAGGGGTGCTGGACTCAGGATGCAGCTGGGAAGCTCAAGGAGGGGAACCCTTTGCTTGGGCTTTTCAGCCGCAGGTGCTCCCAGCAGCAAAGCCATTCTGCAAATGCCCATCTTGTTTTCTCACACCCTGCCTCTCCATCACAAAGACGAAGGCTTGCCAAGATCTGTTTGCTGAAATGAACCAAGACTTCAAAAAACTTCCCTCCAGCCACCCGATACCAGAGGACCAAAGTGACCCCTCTCCAAAGGCCTTCAGCATTGCCAGGAACGTGCAGCGTTTTGCCACATCATTTGAACAGGTTTGTTTCAAGACGTGTGCAGAGGAAGGAGGGGCAGGTACTAATGGGCTTAGCTCTATGCTTGAAGACAGGTAATTAAAGAGTGAAAGCCAAATTATGTCTCAGTGGCACATATGAACACAGTATTTTCAAAAGCTCTGAGGTTGTGCCCACAGGGAAAAAAAAAAAAAAAACCCAACAAATGTATTTGTAGCAATACAAACCTGTATGGTCACATTACCACAGCTTCTTTCCATCTAAGAAAAAAACATCGTAGCAAGTCAGTGCAGAAGAAAGCCTTTTGGTTTGGTTTTTTGTTTTAGTTTGGGTTTTTTTGTAATTAAGTCCATCTTGCAAACAAACAAAAGGAGGAGAGTGGCTGGATTTGTGGGAGAGTAACACAGGGGAGCCCAGAGCTACACACTGCACCTAAAAGTCACTCTTTCTGTGTTTTTCTTTCCTCCTCTTCTTCAACTGCTCTGTCAGGCCCTATACACAGCATCCTAACACAAATATTCATGTACCAATAATACAAATATTTATTGTTCACATTGTGCTAGAACCTAGGAGTCCTCCATCACAGGCAGAGTCCTCACTGGAATCAGTGCTGTGGAAATGCAGAAGCAGAAACTAGTTCCTGGCCCCATTAGAGGTGAAAGCTATCCAACACAAAAAGCTCTGTATGACCCTTCCAGTTCCTATGGAGCAGAGTCAGAAATAGCCTGTATTCCTTATCTCTAGTCTGTGAGATCCATGGGCAGAGCACATAGGTCCAGCCAGCAGAGCTGCTTTTCTGGGCATGCCACGTTTCTCTGAGGTTTGGTCCACTGTCCAAAGTGCTTCTACTCTCTGTTTTAATTGAGAAAAATGCAGAGAGCGCCTCAGGCCCTGTTTGTACCAACCTGCAGAGCAATTCAGTTACAGTTTAACTTCTGCTTGAAAATGAGGTCAAGAGGTGAAGCCTATAAGCCAAGGAGAAGTCCTCCAGTAAGCTTATAGTTATTGGGTGTACCACAGAAAATCAGCTGTGCTATCTCTAAGCACAACATTACGATTCATTATGTGCACAAGTCTTTGCAATACATTGAAGACAGCTATTGTCCCTGGAAATATCAGCTAAATTGGGTAAGAATGTGATGACTTTTGTTGTATTCACCAGGTGCTTTCTCCTACCAGGTGTAGTACTGGGCAGCAAAAATTTTGATCCAAAATAAGCTGAACTGGCACATCAAACCTTGCAAGGATCTGTACGCCCTCAACTCAAAGCCATCACTTGTTTTCACTCTGCCAGGGCTTTTGGGACTCTAAAAAAGTCTTCTAAGGCATCCAAAATACAACTTTACAGACTGTGCCATCCCCCTCTCTGTTCTCTACAAGCAGGGGAAGCCCTGTTGCTTCTCACAAGTCTCAGAACATGTCATTGACCCTGAGAAGCACAGAAGACCTCAGGCAGCTTAAGCAGAGAGGCACCTGCAGTGGGAACCTGGTCCTGCTGAAGGGGAAAGGCAGCGTGAGTGACACTGGCTAAAGCAGGGCACTGTGCAGAGAACAGCACAGCACCCACTGAGAGCTGGGCACACGTGAAGCCACCAGAAGTGGTGGTGCTTCCACAGGACTCCATCCAGCCAGGGGCATGTGCTGTCCTCCTCCAGCTGTGGCTGACAAGGGGATGTTGAAAATGCTGGAGCTGAGAATCAAGGCTTCGTCTTTTATCTGATCTTACACTTCTGTCACTCCAGTCAGTATCTTAACACAATCTCAAGCTTTTCTTGGTAAACGTTTCCACAGAGCAGCAGTGGTATGTGCTAACTCTTTCCATTTGCCCTTTGTATTTCCCAGGGTTGCAGGCGATTTCCCATTCAGCGGGGCTGAGGAGGCTCCCCTGAGGATACAGCCAAACAGAGCATGTTTTTTTCTCTCTGCCTTTTCCTGTGATGACGGTTCTGCCCTGCCCTTCCCATCCCTCAGCCCAGTTAGTGCAGTCAGTCAGTCTCCAGTCTGACCCTGTTCTGCCTCCCTTCCCCCCTGCACATTTACCTTCCAGCATTTGCCATGACACAACTAAAGTGCATTTCTCCAGAAAAACTCTGCCTGGCCCAACCTGCCCGTGGAACCTTCTCAGAATCCATTTTCCAAGTTGGGTGAGAGGCATTTCACCAGGCTTACAATGTTCATGTGGCCTTCACCCACAAGATTGCAGAATGAGCCTACAAACCTCTGTATTCCTTGGGATCCATGGAAAAAATGGGGATTTGACAATGATATCTGGATTGTTTACAAGATATTTCTGCATCTTTGAAGAACTATTGAGCTTGGGAATTAGCTGTCACTCCAAATAACACTTAACTTGAATATTTCTCTATCCATCCATCTCCAAACATCTGGGCAGATCTTCAGCTGATGTAAATCCATGTAGCTGTGCTCAGTTACTCCAGCTGAGAATCTGGCACATCTCTTATACTTCTTCCAATATTAAAACCACATTCTCTTTTTATGTAAGCACAAATATTGATGTGATGTTCTTTGCACAATTTTGCTTTTTTTGGTGCAAATTAATGTCCCCCAAAAAGATGGGTAAGTAAAATGGTTGCAGCACTCAAGCCTTATTCAATCCCTGGGTCCTCTGTTTCTTCTGATTCTTGTTTGCATCGTTGTTTTAATGATGTGAAGGGTACATGAAAAAATCCATGTATGGGAAAGGAACTGATGAAAGACCAAAAGCTGTTTATAGATGAAATGCAAAGTACTTAATGGGGTTAATAGCAGCAGAGCCAAATAAGGCCAGCTGAGTTACATGGGTGCCATTCTTGAGTTGAGAAGCAGATTTTGTGCATTTCTGAATCTTATGTGCCAGATCACTGCATTGGAATATATCCACAACCATTGAGATAATGGATATATGCTCATTGACATCACAGGATGAACTGGACACTTATCTATATATGGAAATGTAGTCATCTCCTGAGATTACCCCACCAATTTGTCTTTAGACTTAGGTCCCATGAAATTGAATTTAAAAGCTCTGTGTCACTGTAACACCCCAGCTGCTCTAAGGATAAAATCCAAGCTCTAATAGTCTTCTGCAGCATTCCTGCCCCATAGTCATGCAGGAGTCTGGGGAAATCTTATTTCCCCAGCTTCAAACCTCTCCATCAGAAGACTTTTCTCCTGACTTTCACTGCTTATTACATTATTTGATGGCCATCCCTTGAATACTAGGGCAGACTTGCTTGATGACTTCTGAATCTGGAGTGCAGTTCATCACTCTTTTTCACAATGGTTGCTGAAACAGCTGCATGTTAACTACTGCATAAATCTCCTATTTCCCCCAAACACAGACAGTTTGGAATCTTTTTCTGTGTGACTATAGAGTTTTTCCTTCCCATCCGTCACACTAGATAAGTTATTAAAAACAGTGCTTTTAATAAATCCCAGAAAGTTATGCATTTCCTGTACATGCCTGGCTAGCAAAAGAGACTCCTTTCCAGCAGTGCCACATGCAAAGCCTCCATCATCTGCCAGGAAAACTATACCTGTACTCAAAGCATCAGAAGTGAGTGAACTAAAAGAAGAACCTGTGCATATTTCCTTTACCAACCAACCTCCAGCTGCTTCAGAAAATTTACTAGGAATGAGATTTCTATGCATTTTTAAAGCCCACAGGATTCCTCTGTCAGCACTAGAAAAAAAATCTTATTGCAAAACCCCTCTCCATCTTGTCTGCCTACAGAATGAGCTGGCTAAGAGACACAAATTACTTGGTCTGTCACAACATCTGGAAGTCATAGTGACACATCCAAGCAAGTGGGAGCTGGAGACCAGCAAGTTAGGTTCAGAATGAACATGTCTGGCAGACCCTATCCCAGGCACCACATTATCATGAGGGGAGATAAAGGGAGCCCTACAGGGAAATGCAAGTGCAGGAAAAGGGTAATGAAGGTGCATTCACCATCATGTCAAAGGTCCTGACTTCAGTTTGTGTTCAGAAGGAGAGATGAAAGTTCATACTGATCAGTGTGTACATTTCTGGGCAGGAGGTTAAGGGAGACATAGAGAAATGCTGTTACACACATTTAGAGAGGTAATATTTAGAGAGAGGTAATTTAGAGAGGTAATAACTACTAAGCTTTATTTTGAACTCATCAATTGCATTAAAGAATGGTGCTCTCAATACTTTACTACCCTAGTAGTCATGGGTGCCCTGAAGTTAGTGGAGACAGCATCATGCCTTACAAATCAAGCTCTGTTTGTATGTGACATTTCTTCCACAAGGGCTACTGACTGGCAGAATTTCTATGGTTTCAAGCTGCCTCTTTTCCCAGCTCAGCATCATACCATTTGAGATGTTCCAACTTGAGCATCATCATAATGCATCACAGCATCAGCATGAACTGCAGTTTTCACTTGATTTTATCTACATTACATCTTTTAGGTCATCTTTTTGCTCTTCCCATACCCATCAACACTGTAACCCTGCTGCAGGACACTACTGCATTTGTCAGGTCTGATTTGTCTGTAATGAAGCCACATTGGCTGTCACCAATCACCTCCTTGGTTTCCACATGTCTTAGCCTAGTTCCCTGGTAGATCTGCTCCATGATCTTGCCAGGACCAGAGGTGAAATTCACTGGTCTGTAGTTCCTTGGGTCTTCCTTTTTTTCCTTTTTTAAAAATACAGGTTCTATTTTCCCTTTTCCACTCAGTGGGAACTTCACCAAACTGCCACAACATCTCAGATAAGATGCACAGTGATTTAGCCACTTCATCCACCAGTTCCCTCAGAATATGCAGATATGTCTAATCAGGTCCCAGGGACTTGTGCACAGTAAGTCACTAGAGTGAGGCACTAGGTTGATTTTAAGGCATTTGTCCTCTGGCTAAATGTGTTTTGGGGCTCAAATTATTTATCAACAGATTTTAGGGTACTCGAGACAAAATTTGTCTCAAGTGATGACATGCAAATTTGGGATTAAGGACCAGATCCTGCCCCTGAAATGCTGTCTCTCAAGTAGACTGGAGAACAGCATTTGAACAGGGGAACATCCATCCCCTGTGCAGACCTTCCTTGGAAAATGTACATTAAAGGGATTGATTTATAGTGCAAAGTTATTTCTCCACACAGCTGTGGTCACAGAATGGCAAAGTCGATTGTGTGGCTCTTACAGAAAGCTTGTTCTTGTTTATAAAGAGTTTATATCAGCCCCTAAGAGCTGGACAGGCAGCCTGTCTGCAGCACAGACAAGTGGCAGGGCCCATCTGTATGTCTGCTGATCCCACATTTTGCCAAGACCACCAAGTACTAGGTAGGGAATAATTTTAATTTCTCATACCCAGAGGAAGCAAGGAACTGTTGTAAAGGCAGATCTGGGCCCCCAGCACATGGCCCAAAACCCGTAGAAGTTCTAAAGGCATCACTCCATGGCACTTACCTATGTCTAGTTATTGCACTGAATTCAATTCAGGCTGAATTTCAGGAGCCCACCTGAAGCTGAATGAGTGCCAGAAATTCAGCCTATATACCAAAGAGGTCAAAGAGCAAGTACTGCATAAAATACAATGAATTATTTTGGTCAGATGGGCAAGAGACTGGTCTTGATTTGACCCAAATTGTTGTAGAGCTTTGTTGCAAACCCTGTTGTTTGCAACACTGAAACACCATGCAGGCATTTCGTTTGTTTTCACCCTTGCCTGTTATCATCCTCCTGGAGCTGGCTCAGGCAGAACCAGGTCAGTTGGTTCCAGTCTAACCTATCACAGGGAGAGGAAGAAGGAGGGACAACTTATTTGCACTGTTAAGCAAAGCCAATCTTTCTATCACCATCTGCCCTGCTCTTTTGCTAGATGACTGTTTTTCAAAAAAAAAAAAAAAAAGAAAAAAAAAAAAAGCATAGTTAGGAAGAAAAAAAAAATACAAAACCCACCCAGCCTGCCTCCACTTCTTAGCTGCCCTAATCAAAGGTTAAAAATGAACTCAGGCCAATGAGATGGAAATAGAGAATAAACATGCAGAAGCATCTGAGATTTACTACTCAGATAGGACTATTTTCCATAGGATTTGACTAAGAATTCCTGGCAGAGGAATGGAAGGCAAATCTCTGTCCTTTGAATGGAATGGGGATTTTCAGGTCTTTCTCTGGCTGAGTAAGTGCAGGCATGTGCAGCTTTCTGTGGATGTGAGCAGATGTAAATGCTACATTCAGCAGTCAAAGGTTCAACACAAGCTTGCTGCTTTCAGAGGAGCTGAGATTTAAACAAAGCCCATAAAGGCAAGCAGGAGCCTTCCTTGGCTCAAATGCCTGGTCCAATAGCCCAGGGAAGCAGCATGTCATCTGAGTATGGATGATCTGCTCACTCTGACTGTGAGTTTTCGCTGAAATTCACCATGAAGTTTGCAAGAGATGTTGCCATAATTAGGGACAAAAGGTGCAAATTTCCCTTACTGCCCCTCATTTCATCTAAACAACTCCAGACCTGAGCAAATTCCAGCTCTGCAGCCTGAACCCTCAGGAGATCTCTCTCAACAGTCATAGACACATATGTAGCTCTCAGTATATGCCAAACTAGTTTTTATGCAAGAACTGTTGTCATTAGAGCAGTCAGTCTTTCCTAGTCTGGCAACACCATACACCCCAACTGGCACAGCACACAGGCAGGACATCCTTAATTAAACCCTATATAATTAACTGTGCTTCTCATGCCACTCCAGGCACCTGACTGAGATCTCTGCAAGGTGTTGTTCTCAGAGACATGGATGTACCCATCTGCTCCAGGCTAGTGTGGGTACCTCCAAAACCCCTGCCTGGCACAGTCTGATCTCATTCCCACACACCTTCAAAGGGGAGGTGCATTCCTGTAGCTCAGCCAGCCACAAGCAATATAAAAGCTTTCCTCGAAGCACAAGAGACCAACTCCTCAACTGGTATTAACTGGTGAGATCCAGTAATATCATCCATTTATCTAACCAGGTCTATTCCTTGGGACTGCACCATGCTTGGCAGCAGCCTCCCTGTTCTATGAGCTCTCAACCAGCACATCCCATGTTCCATGGAGGAGATTTCCAGCCAGAGCATTGTTAGGAGTCTGGGATTTGGAGGTGGCTCAGCAAGTGAAACATCCCACATGACTTCAGTTCACAGCAGTGGTCAAGAGCAGATCTGTGCATGCTGGCTGTGCCTGAGGAAATCCAGAACAAACAGCAAACAAGCCAGACCTGGCAAAGATCAGCAAAGGGAGGCTGTGGCTCAGCCTTTTACAGTGCACTTACTATGGGGCCATCTGGGAGCATCAAGTAGAGGGGTGAGAGGGAGAGACTTTGTGGATGCCTTGAGGCTGAGCCATGAGGAACCTTCCACTGGTTACCTCCTTCCCTCAACATATCTAAATTTTTCATATGATTGATCCTATCAAATTGCTCAACCAGGTAAAGAAATCTCCTATTTTTGGGACACAGTTGCATGACAGATTCACAATGTGATCTTGAAAGCATTCAACATCCTAATTCTTATAAGTGCACCCAAATTTCTATTTGGGAGCCTAAATATCATCGTGAAATTTAATCCAAACTGACTACTTATTTTCAGACCTGAGTCAAACACAGAAGAAAAGATCCCTTTGAGCCTACTTGCCGATGGCTCATCCCTCAGGCATGGTGGATCCATCTGGCTTCAACAGGTCATGCAGGGAAAAAGTCCAGGCAGAAAATCTCATGTTCCCACGTCTGGATTCCTATGCAAAGAAAAGTCCTCACCTGCAGAAAGCTGAATTTGGTTTTTTCTGGAAGTATGTTTCCATCCAAATGCCCTGCAAACTGAGCTGAAGAACAAGCCTGCTGCACCTCCCATGCCCATCTGCCAGCTTAAGCATACAGCAAGTCCATCTCTTGCTTCTGGCCTTTTGCATTAAGCTGAGGTAAAGACAGTGGAGCAGAATTTTGCTTTTATCCCACCTCTGCACATGCACAGTAAACTCCATGACTGCCATGAGCATTGAGTCTCCTCCCCTCTCTACCATATGCTCAAGTCCATGGACTAAACCCAGGCAGGGTTTGACTTTAAAGCAACCAAGATTCAACTTGATGGACATTTTGGGACAACATTCAACATTCTTAGCAGGAGCCATCCCTCAACTTTCATGTTAAAGAAAACTCTGACACACTCCAGAAAGGTGAGAGCCTGATTCTGCTCCCTCTCTTCCTAAACACCCCAGCAGCAGCTCACATAGTGGCTGGAATCAGTCCCATTCTGGACCATGGCTACTTCCTGCAGTTTAACTCAAGTTGACATTGAGTCACCTCAGCTCTCCTTCAAGGAGAGAAAACTCAGCATCACTAGCTCCAGCTTTCTGAAAATGTCCTGCATTTTTCCCAAATGAAAATGAACCAAGAACATTTTCTTGGCTTTCCTGTCAACAAAAAGCTGAACTAAGGAAGCAAGTACAAAATTCAGGAACTAGTTCATTGCATCAAAAACTGCAACAATATTTTGACAGAATTTTGGAAATTTTCTAAATGCAAGAGAGCTACTTGAACTTAATATCAAGAAGCACAACCAATGATTGTTTAGCACCAGCATGGACATAAGACAGCTGCAACAAACACCACACCTTCACTAATCCTTTTGACTTCCAGCTTCTGTTCAGGTCTATGTACTCAGGGATATCTTTGTGTTGCTCTGTAGTGTGCTCACACTGAAGTTAGGAGCTTTTGTCTTTATCATTCTGCTGTGCTAAATAATCTTCTTGTAACATTGCTTTTTTTTTTGTTTTTTTGTTTTGTTTTGCAATATTTGTAACAGAAATTCAATATTCATAGGCATTATGAAAATAAGTGTGAGTGAAAACGATCCAAGAAGCACTAAGGCTACAAGCTACTATGAGGAAGCAATAACCTGAAGAATCTCTTTCAATTTTAGTGTAAATATTTAAATTTGCATAAATAGGTAGGTCTTCATATACAGCACTCAGCAACATTTTTGGGTGAAACTAGGGCAGGCAGAGTATGGCCATACACTTCTGAGGTTCATTACCTAATCTATGTTTGCCCCAAAATATTTATCTATCCATAATGCCTACTTTCTACTAAGATTGCAGGCTTTTGGATGGACAGAGATCAAGCTTTTGTTCCCCTGCAGCATTTCCTTTTCTGTCAGCCCAGCAGATCTTACTGCATGATTAGGAATCCTGACAGAAGGAAAAAGAGCCCTTCAGTGTATGTCAAAGTACCTAATAAAGGAAGGCAGTATCACAGTTCCTGGCTGACAGAGGGGGAAAGCTGAGAAGGAGAGGTCATGCCCATCCTGGTTTGAAACAGCAGGTCTGAGCAGCAAAGGCTCAGCCTGCTCTCCTGTGCTTACCTGTGGAAAGCCCAGCTGGCTCTGCCTGGGGCACAGTAGCTTTGGTGTGTGCCTGGGTGGATGAGATGGTGCCTGCCCTGGATGGTGCCTCAGGCAGGGTCACTGGCTGCTTGTACAGCAAGTGAGGATGGCCTCGAGGCACACGCTGCCAGGCAGAGAGCTCAGACATCCCACAGGCCACTTCTCAGAGCTGGGAGAGGGACTTCAGATTCCAGGTCCTCTTCTGTCTATATCCTTCAGTCTTCCAGTCCATAGGCATTTAAAATATCCCTCAGCTAATTTAGAGAAGTTTTCTTTTCAAGGTACTGATATCCATTCTGAGGATAATGGTCCTTTAGCAGCAAAGAGGTGGTTCAGAGTATCCAGCACCTGTGATAGTGACATTTTCACCAATACCCTGAGGGACACACTGAGTGCAAAGCAGGGCATGGATGCTAAGAGGGTAAGGATAACCTGCAGAGGGTCTCTAGAGCCAACCCTCAAGATATGTGTACTCTGTACAATAAAGGCTTTTCTTTTCCTTGTTTTGTAGTGATATCATGCTTAACACTGCAGCATGTGCCACAGCACATGAGGACAAAAAACTGGGCCACAGTGTAACATTTCCCAAGTGCTAAAAAGGGCAAGGGCATCTGAAAACGGTACAGTCTGATGTTTAAACACCAGAAGTTATCATTTAGGTGTTCTGATAGGAATTTCACCCTGACAGAGACACTCAGAGTACTTGTTTCAGCTTCAAGCAATGTTCTTTAGACAAGTGTCTGCTGGGTACATTCCAAAGAATTGCTCTAATCATAATGACTGTGGATTTGCTGTGCGGACTTTGAAGGCATATAAAAAGTCAGATTTAACCAGAGTTCCGTACCACCTGTGCTAGTGCATAGAACAAAGGCATCGGTGCTAAGAAATTAATGCTGTGGCAAAGCAGGTATTTCATACAAGTTGCAGGTCCTGTTTCCTCAATATAAGGTGCTAGAAATGTGTCTATAATAACACTGATGTCAAATGTGCTACAGTGCTTGAAAGGTCATTTGGCGTGAGCACCTTTTATTCCTTGGGTAGGTTCTCTCCTTGGATGAATCACTCTGAACAAGAAGTCCCAGTCACCCACCCCAAACCAGATAATGTTCTTCACCTGGCTACAACTACATGCTAGCTCTTTCCCACACTGAATTCATCAAACAGCTAGTAATTCACCCACTGCTGTAACTGGTACAAGTCAAGGGTAGAGCTTACTCTGTTTCAATTAAATATCCAAGAATATCAAAGATGAAAATCCCAGGTTGGAAGGACAGTTCTCAGGACAATACTCGCTTAATTAGAACAAAACCAACTAAGTTTTACAGCAAAACCAACTGTAAGAAATTAGTCTTTTTGCAGCTTCACCCAGTGTGCCCTTCACTATTTCATCCACAAAGATGACAGCTTTTTATATAATTTTCAGTGAATCTCAAAGGATTGGGTTAAATAATCCAAAACTTAAAAAGCTTTTCCAAGCTATTTGACCTTCTGAAGTCTGCAAGGTCTGGTACCAAATACTTAGTCATTTACATTTCCAGCCAAAAGCAGAAGCGTAAAGACTCACACAGATGAAAAACAAGGTGGAGAAGGGCATGCCTTGGTCACTGGAATTGATTACCCTGCTGATTGTGTAGAGCTGCAGAAGTCAACAGCCACCATTCCTTCTCGTGTGACAGTCAAAGTGAAATTTGTACACTCGAAGACATGGGTGTAACTACTACCAAAGGGCTTTTCCAATTGGTTTCTGCCCCAGCTTTGTTTTACAAGACAGCTCCATCCTTTTTGGAAATTGCTCACAAATTTCTTTAAGGATTCCGCTGGGAGATGAGGTTTTCTAGGCTAAGATTCAACCCAAAAGGTTTTAATTTTAGCCAAATTGATTTGACAGTTTTTGAGTGGTGAAGGAATGGAAGAAAATACTTTTCCCATATGTTCCAGACAGAGGAGCACATTTGCTGAGAAGAAAGAATCCTTGAGGAGACAGAGGGGGAGAGGGGGCAAATATCTCTAAAGGATAAAAATATTCCCAGACACAACACCCCCATGAGCTCAGCCCTAACCCTGCGTCAAAGAACGCAGCAGCGATGGCATTTGCGTTTACACCAGCTGAGTATCTGGCCCATAGGAACGGGGAAGAAAGCTTTCCATTAAAATCTTGGATAGGATACATCAGAATCTAAACAGCATGGCAAAAGCCTCATAAACTCCCTTCTTGTTTTTTCTCAAGACTGAAAGACAGTGTATTCCAGTGCATGGAGAAGACCATCTGCTGCAAGCCTTGCCTGGACATAATGAGTCCCTGCAGTAAGATATCTCTGCCCAGACCTTCAGCAGGAGTCAGGACCCCCAGGGATCTGGGCTCATGAACCCCAAGGGTTCACTAATGGCTTTGTGCTCCTGGCAGATCAGCTGCTGAGCCTCTCTGGGTCAGACCGAGCCTCCAGTCTCCCACCTGTTGCTTCTTGGCTAAAGTGAGGCAACATGAAGCCCAGGAACAAAATGGTTAGTAGCACTCAAAATCAGAGTTGCCCCAGTCTTAGTAACTCCAATATGAGAGAAAGACAAACCTTAAAACCATCAGTTTCCTGTCCTGACTGTGGAAGTCCATGGATCTATGCCAAAAAACAGCCCACGCTGTGGTGCTACCTTAGGCAAAACTCATAAGGCTTAGGCATGTCCTGTTAATGAGAGCACCAGGTTCTCACAAGAACCCAGCTGCACAGCATGAAGCCCAGAAATTAAAAAACATAGTTCATCTCTTAACTTACTCTCAATAGAGCCTCTAAGGTTTGCAGATTCTTGGTGTCATATGCCAAGTCCAAGAAGTTCCAGTTTCCTCAGCTTCCAAGGAGATTCTCATCAAGAAATCATCATGAAGCTGTGGATAAATGAGACCCTGGAGTCATGAGCAGCACACTCAGTTTTATTTAGTAATAACATCATTATTTAGTACCTGTGTCCTCAGTACTTCATCAAGATTGCCAGGTGCAAAACCCTCTGCCTGAAAGAGTTTACAATTTATAAAGATGAGCAGCAAATACAGGAGGAACTAGGTGAGGATAGAAACAAAATATATATATATATAATTGAATATCAGCTTGTAGTGAGCAAATCTATAGGTATGCTAACTAGTACCTGAGCATTAACTCCATCTGTGCTGCCCCCCTTAGCTGCTGCTAGTCCACTGGTTCTTTACATCAGTATCTATTTCAGACATAGACCTTGAAGAAAAGGTACCTGGTTTTGTTCTCTGTTTCTTACAGTCATATTTGTAAGCCTGCCATTAAGCTCTGCTGGACACAGGCTACTTATAAGTGCATGAGAAGAGCTGCAGGACGTGGAGGATGCTCATAAGCATTCGATAGGGCACAGGTGAGTAGGGGGCACTAGGCAGGTAATGAAGGGCAAAAAAAAAAGCAAACAAGGTCTGAAAGGCAAGACTCTCACACTTGGTACAGACAGACTGACAGAAGTAATAATGAAAAAGAATGCTGATATCTTCAACAACATCATAAATCAGAACACTTTCTTAGTGGTGAACTAGTGTCCATATCTTCAGCAGCAGTAGGCTGTGGGAGGTTAGATTTAAAAAGGAAAGCTAGCAGAAGGCTGAGAAGGAAGAGAAAAATGAGAAAAATATGGGAGAGTACTTTCAACATAATAAAAGTAACAACAATGTTGACATAGGTTTTATGTAGAAGAAAAGGGTCATATAAATGAAAGTAGTCATTTAAGAGCCAGGAAGATGGTAGAAAACCAGTGGGATGGTATTTTAAATCCCAGCAAAGTTTAACAGTAGCTGGTCCATGATGATGAATAACCCATTTATGTTCCATGCCATGGACACCTGGAGATATGAGTGTCTATAGGAAGATAAGACAAGTCTATTCTAAAACTTTCTCCAGTGTAACTACACCAGCATGAAGACACATATGCAGACAGCTTACAAAAGCCCTTATGCTGGGGCAGGTTAGCCTGAGGGATACAACTCATCCAAACAAAAGGCTTTTTTTACCATCTCGCTTTTTACACAGGAACTTTTGCCAGCACAGCTCCACTGGATTTGAACTCATGGTAACTCTTGCTGGTCCACAGCCCAGGTAGGTTCTTGGAAAATGCACCTGAGGTCCCAACACTACAACAGGATTGGCAATGTGACATTCTAAGAAAGGTTTCCTGTATTGCAACCTGCTAATTTACCTGTCATTGTCAAATCTTAGTGATTAAAGACATGACTCACACCCCCTAAGAGCAGTATGTTGAGGTTAAACACGATGGGGTTTTGAAAACATGTTGGGTAATAAACATTGGGCTTCTTTTTTAACTGCCTTTTGTTTAGGGTTGTCAGTTGTGCAGGTTGGAACTTTGATTACAGATAAAGGTGATTTTTTTCATCCTGGGAACTGCAGCCAGAGCCAGGTGTGTAGGATTAGCTCATTGTATCCCCAGAGCAGAGCAGCAGAGCAGCATTGCAGTGTGAACCCACGGCAGTGCCTACAGTCTGCTCAACCAGCCACCCCTGCACGTCCAGCCACCAGTGGGGACAGGGGCATGGGCCACACAAGGCAGTGACCCTGTGTCTGAATGTGGTACAGCCCTCTTTTCCAACCAATTAGAGCATTCCTGTGCCTGATCACTGATTCCAGTGAGGATATGGAGCTCCTTATGTGGCCTTGGCTCCTTACAGGACTCTGAATGAACTTAGCTGTGTGTCTTTGTGTCCAAGCTTTCTGTCCCTCAAAGGGGACACTAATCCCACGTGGGACCTCACTTGTCTCAGCTATCCAGAGCAGCTGAAGAGTGTGCAAAAGAGGTGAGAGCTTCACCTGCAAACACAATTCAGTCATGGTTATAAATTCTCTTTCATTTAATTCAACAGTATACTTAATTTTGGTGCAGGATAAGCACATTGACTTGCAGACAAGCACCAAGGCACTGAGGTGTGATGAGCAGTACTCTGCCGCTTCCAAAGTTCTCAACCTTTATGAGACAGAACCTGTCTATACACCAAAATCAGCTGCCCTGAAGAAAAACAGGACAGTTCTGTGCCATTACTGCAGGGTCTGGGCTGTAGGTGGGTGAGGAAGTCCCTGAGTTTAAACATTGGGAATACAGCAACCAGGAAAAGGCATCGGCATGAAAAGCAAATCCCAAGCAGGAGAAATCATTAACTCACTGCAGCACTGCAGTAACTGTGACTCTTGAGCACATATCCTCTGAGAACATCACAAGTCTCTAGAAGAAACTGGTTACCATGAAGTTTTGTGGGTGACAAGGAAAGAGAAATGGAACCCATAAATGGTTCCACTTCCTTGATGATGGGGTAAATTTAACCCCACCCCTCATTTCCTGTACCACCAGCATCAAGGATTATGTTAACCACAAAGCTTCTGGGATCAATCCTGATATCCAGCTGAAATGTGGAGAAAATCTTGTCTGGTTTGGATTTCAAGACTTGGCCAGAAGGGAGCAGAAGAGTCCTGCAGAATGCACACACGGGGCACAGAGCAGTCCTGCACAGAGCTGGCTTTGCTGTCAGCGTGTGGCAGTCAGGCTCCCAACAGATATGGCAAGTGCAAGATTAGGCAAACTCACCAACATCACCTCACAGCCTAGGAAATCGTAGCTCTGCAGTTCTCTACATGTGCAAGTTGTATGCCTGCAGCCACGCCAGTCCCTGAAGACAGTAAAAGTTATCCATTTCCTATCCCACTGCTGATATACTTTCAGTTTATAAATACATGTACACCAGAAGAGTTCAACCCTACATAAAAAAACACAAACCAAGTCCAATTTCACATAATTTTCTAAAAGTGGAACTGTGTCTATGCTTATTGGAAGGCAGGTTAAGACCAAATCTCCCCTTCCCTACTGACTTGGATATATTGGTTCCTGTAATAAAATTTCAGTCAAGAATTGAAAAAATTGAGCCTTAAGTGAGCACCATTACAAGAATGGCAAGAAGGAATCTGTTTCAAATAATTTCTAGTTAGGAACAATATTTCAGAACAGGTTTCACGATAAGACAGAACAGTAAACACAGAAAACTGAGGTTTTGCCTTGTGCAGAAGGGTTTCCTAGACAGCAGCTCACGAGGCCCTGTCCTGGACACCAGGCTCCTGTTGCTGTCTGGCACACAGTTGCAGAAGCAGTCCTGCAGCAAGTTTTACAACTGGTTTCTTGGAAGATCAACTTTAGCAAAACATTCAATGTAAATATGCCAGCCTTTAACTGCTTAGAGACCTGCTCTTACAGCAGACTCATCTGACAGCAGCTCCCCTTTGAGCATGGCCCAGGTCACTCCACACTGTCATAGAAGAGTTGGTGCCTTATCTGGGACATTTTCAGACTTGTTTCAGAGTAAAGGAAGGTCTTGTATTTCACATCTGGTCCAAATTAAGGGTCAGATTCTTTGGGAAGGCTTAGAAGCACAGGTTTTTCTCAACATTCTCCTGTCACCTGTGTTAGTCACACTAGTGGATGTAGCCAAGAAACTCTGGATACCCAACACAAGCATCCAGGAGCATATTATGGTCCATGTGCCAGAGAGCACTGTGACCACTCATCTGGATCAAACAGTTTCAGTGGCAGCTCTGAGCTAGCCCAGCTGATTTTGCCTGATGTGAAGGAAGGCAGAATCACATCAGCACAGGTAACACTCACATCTTGACTGGGCATCTTCAGAAGCATGGTCAGGAACCCTATGGGCTGAGCAATGGATCCTGTTTATCCCCTAAACTCGAAGTTGGAACACATCAAGCTTTCCTAGCAACTGGGCTATATACACAAAACTGGATGTTGATGTTTACAAGACCCACAGCTCATTTCTATTTATTTCTACGCACAAAGAATGAAACATTTAGGTACTTTTCCATCTAAAATAACTTTGTTCTTGTCTTTTTGCATCAGCTGTCCAAGAATGAGGGCTCTGTGCGACCAGAAGAAGGGAAATGCTTGGAAATCCATCTTGTTCAACTGTTGCTGTTCCTTGCTGACATTTAGCCCAGACAATGTGAGCACCACCCTCAGTTACACCCAGCTGGGCTCAGTGACTTCACTGGGAAGCCATGGTGCAGCACGGCTGCAAACAACAGCAAACACAGCTCAAGTATTTCTCCATGGAGCATGAGATTGTTTGCTAGATTGATTCCTTGCTCAGAATTTTTTGGGTGTAAAATGTGTTGCTTGCACCTTGCTGCACTGCTCCTGGTCCCAGGGGTAATGGCGTAGGGAAGGAGAGGTGGGAACACAGATTCCCTTCTCCTGGCTCTGCCCCAGGGACAGCTCTCCACTCTGCTCCTCTGTTCTTGTGGCTTTGCAGCACCTTGCAAGCAAGAGATGGAAGAACAGTCTGAAGAGCAGCCTACTGTAGCTGCTATCACTCACACCTTCCAAAACCTCCAGCGTGATAGTGAATCAGAGAGGGGTGCTTAGGGGGACATAGTAGACCCCGTGCAAAAGGAACAGGGACTCAGACTGCTGCTCTGCTGATCAAGTCATGCTGTTTCAATGCTTCAAACACACAAATCTCTGAAATCAATCAGTGTGGCCAAAACACTGACTCAAAACAAGATATGCCCCAGCTGAATAGTAAAATGCAGCATCAGGTGGGGAATGAAGGCAGAAGAAGGGATCACCTCCCCACCAACCACCTCTAGCCAGAAGTGAGTTGGAACTGGCTCAGAATAGCCTAAAAGAGAGCTCTGAGCCCCAGTGGAAGAGTCACAAACCCCACATGCTGGGGAAAGAAAACCTCATCTGCACCTCCCTCCAGCCCTTCCCACACCCCACCACCCCAGCCCAGGGATCCTCCGGGGATCCTCCCACTGTGATGGGGTTTGGTTCTTGCTGTGACAACCCAACTCTCCACATGCAGGTGCCCAAGTCCTGGTTCTGGCCATGGGTCACCCCTGTGCCTTGGCTTTGCCCCTTGCAAGGCAGGCTCCTTGTGCTGACACTTGCAACGCCCAGCACGGAGCAACTCCCAGCCAGGACCTTCAGCAAAGCCAAAGCTCCTCATGACTAACAGCCGGTTTTACTTCACTTTGTCACTGGAAGCTCTGCTTTCAATTCTGGCCAGCCTTGCACTGCTCAGCTCCGTGCACACAGGGCAGAGCACGTCTGAGCGCCAGAGCTCTGGGTGCGTTTCAGCCTGCCCTGTCCAACAAGTGTCTCCCCTCGCAAAAATCTAGACATAAATAAAAAAATTTAACAGCTAGAACATCCCAGTTAATGATTAAGCAGGGACAGTTGCCCAACTTCCCCTGGAATGTCTATGTTGATGGCTGCGGTACACTGACGGGCTGGAATGGCAAAAACAGTCTG
The DNA here is from genome assembly GCA_013399225.1 of Rhipidura dahli. NCBI lineage: Eukaryota > Metazoa > Chordata > Aves > Passeriformes > Rhipiduridae > Rhipidura > Rhipidura dahli. The sequence goes on along the minus strand of VXAC01000790.1, from coordinate 2,034,776 downwards.
ACAGCAAGGACAGGATGGGGTCCAGGTGATGCAGCTGCCACAGCAAGACTCGGCAGGAGATGGGCTGTCCTTCTGCAGCAGGAGGCTGCTCCCCCTGTTAGCGTGTCAGCCCTAAGCCCCAGGGATTTGGAGCACCAGGCTGGTGGTGACCAGCCTCAGCAGGTTGTGGGAGTCCTACCATCACAGAGAGCAGGGAAATACAGCACTGCTGTGTGTTTTATACAGCTGGTTCACTTGCAGGCATGGGTCAGTGCAAAGCAAATGAAAACCTCATGCCTTAGTGTCCTTACATATGAGTTTAAAAGCACACAGCACACTTATAAAAGGGCTGTGTCTCCAGGCCTAACCTATAAGTGCCAAACAAAAATCCAACGAGATTGATGAGTTGGAGGTTTTTTTACAGCATTCAGTACATCTGACAGTATACTGGACTTTAAAAAGCCCTTCAAGAACAAGGGCAAATAAATAACTAGAATAAATAAAATCAAATAGGAGTTCAGACACCCAACTCTTCCTTTGCATGGGCATGTCCTGTACTTGGAAATGTGGTAAGCTTTCAAGTCAAATTCCTGGAAAGATTAGCCTAATGCACAACTCCCAGATGCCACAGCTCATTAGGAAGAGGCTCTAATGCAACACCTTCCGAGCAGCCCGTGCGCGTGCTGGCAAGGCAGTTTCTAGTACACAATTGCTGGAGACAAAAGTCTGCTTGGCTGGTCATTGGGTCATTTCAGCTTCAGAGACATCACCCAGCCACAGACAGCATCCACCCAGCGCTTCAGGGTGCCAGGGAACAGAGAAACCTAATGCTGCTGCTAGAAAATGGGTTAGAGGATTGGTTCATCTACAGAAACGCCATCCTTAGGACACACCTTGTGCAGGTTCCAGCGGAGGGCCAAGGGGCGCGCGGCCAGCACAGCCCGGGGGCTGTTTAATGATGCCCTGCAAAGAAAATCCTCCACTGCCAACTTCATTACTGAAAGAAAATACATGAAATTCCCTGACACAGCCTGCATGAAGGCATCTGGAGGTGAACAGGTCATTTCCAGTATTAGCAATTTTTAACTCTAATAAATTTCAGAAGGAGGATTGCTGTAGAGGCTGTTGAAAAGCAGGCTCACAGAGAGCCAAGGCAGAGGAAGGGAGGTGGTCCCATTGGCAATGGTCAAGATGGACCATTTTCAGGCAGACTCCAACTTGCAAGCTCAGAAACCACCCCATTTTTCTCATGCTGGAGAAAACACAGGTCTATGAACAGACATCTGTTGCCAGTAACCCATCTGCACCGCACAGATGCACAGATATCACCTTTAAATGAGCAAACTTCTCAGTCTTGAGACCAGTTCTGTCCCTCAGCCATGCCTTGACCACCCACTGGGTCTTGCCTGGTTGAGACTGCAGAAATGCTTCATAACTTACAGCAATTATCATTCTGGTTTCATCACTGCTTTTCCAAGCAGCTTCTGTCTCTGCTGTTTGGAAACAATGCTCAAGGCTACCAGCACCAGATCAATAACTCATCTGGGAACAAACAACTGAGATGAAGGAAGATGGTCAAGGGAGGACCTTTTTGCCGAGGGAAGGTTTTCCACCCCATGATAGGAACCAGAGACAGTCGTGAGAACACAGGCACAGAGAGCAGAGCACCAAGATGGGAGGCCAGACACGGAGCAAGGGGAACCACGTGCTGGGGAGCATTGCCACATTCTGCTGACATTAGTGCTCCTCACCAACTTGTCTACAGTCAGCTGAGAACACATGATCCTTGTAGCCATGGGGGCATCATATATAAACCCCAAAATTCCAGAAAGAAAGCTGATGCAACTTTCATTATAATGAATTAATGTACACTCACAGACCACTCATCCAAGTGTTTCCAAAACACTTTTCACATGTTTTTGTTTCTTTCCCATGTTCCGAGAACTGAGCAAAAGGTTCTCCCATCTAATTTTTTCCTACCAGCACATATGAGGATTTTTTACCAAATGGACAATGTGTTTGCCAAGAGGTGGAGCACAAAATACTGTACATTTGTAACACTATTACCCAAAGACTCAGATTCTGACAAATACTCAGCCCAATATTTACACGGGGCTGATGTCTCATAGAAATCTCAGCATGGGTCTCTGTCATGTATCCCCATCCTCACTGCAAGGTGCATCCCTCTCAAAAAGAGGGGAAAACAACACAAAACATACATATGCACCTTCCTTCCCAGAAAGGATCAAGGGGGCCTTATAATGAAGAACACAATGGTATAAAACCTGCTGACTGTAGCAGAAAGGAATAAACATCAAATATCGATCTTTGAGCACCTGGCCTAGGACATAATTGGGTCTTTTCCCAGGAGTGCACACTGGAGGAAGGTAGAGTGAACTTCATAAATGGCATGGCTGCAAAAAACAGCAATATCTTGATCATTCAGAGAAGTTAAAGCCAGAAGGAACCATACTGCTTGTCAGCTCCCTTTCTATTTACTGAAATGGCTTCTGCTTAAAATAGTACTTTGGTATGACTAAAACACACCTTTCAGCAAGGACCTCATTCAGCAGTTACCAACAGGCAGATAATCAATGCCATCCCATAGCAGTTTGGTTAATCACCCTCCCATTAAAAGTGATACTTTATTATTAAGTTCCAGCATCACTCTTAAGCTGCAAACTCTTCATGTTGCTGCTCTTTCCAGAAGAAATGGCATGCTGCTCTTGCTGCTGCTGCTACTCAGGGTGACAAAGTGAGCCTGCCCTGCCTTGAGTTAAAGGCAGAGAGGGTTTCTCACATCTCTTAGTGTAAAAAAGGCTTCTCCCAATGCCCCCTTTGGGGGCACTTTTCTGTGCCCCATTCAGTTTTTAAAATTTCTTTTGAAAGCTCTAGAGGTGAAGGAAGGCTCTATACATAAAAGCAGCACAACCCAGCTGAACAGGCAAATGAATGATAGAATTAGAAGCTACCATTTTACTGAAATTTTAGTCACATACTTGACACTTCACCACCACAGAAATGCAGCCAACTTCCAAAAGCACTGTTGGCACTTTAAAACTGGCCTTCAAATACACACCAGTTGCTTTGGCCATGGGAAAAAGCACAGTAAAATAATATATTACACAGTATAATAAAATATAATTACTAGAACTGTGGAGATTAATATCCCCCCATCTAGAAGAAGTGCTTTTTTCAGTCTTTAAGAACCATATCTTAAATCCTTTAACAACCACTTAATTTTATGGCAGTGCCGCTATGTCTGTGCTGCTGCACGTGATTCAGTCTTTCATACGGCCATGTACAAAAGATTATGCTTTGGTTATATTTTAACTGAAGCAAAACCACAAAGATCTTTCATACATGGTAGTATCTTGCTTGTGTACTGTAACTGAAGTGCACTCAGAGCTCATATGCCTGCTAAAGATGTCTTTGGTCAGTACACTTGGACTGCTGGTAATGAATCAGTTATTAAAATCACCGTGGAGGTCTATAGCACAAGCCACATTAGATCACAAAACCACAAGAACAATTTTTCTAGGTCACAGATAAATATATTTGAAACAACTGTTGGTTCTCCCCTCAAAAATGTTTGCAAATTCCTCAATTATCTCATAAAATCTGTATTTCTCAGACTGCCCTGGCAGGGATTTCAAGTTTGCACTTCATATCATCACTGAGGAGTTCATAAAAAGCAGACTTCCAAACTGGACATACTTTTTCACTTTCAGCCACACAGTGATCCTAAAGGCATTGCATTTTTCCCCTGGATCTGCCATAAGAATCAAATCAAATAACTCACAGCTTGTCACTAGATTAGAAATTAAAGACAAGCAGGAGCAACAACCAGACTGACAACTTGCTAATCCAAACAAGATGATCTGATCTTATTACAAGCAAGATTTTTCTGGAAGCTCCTACAAGAACAAGGGTGTTCATTGCTACTCCAGACACTCTGCAGAAACACCAACCTTCAGCTAGGTTTGTAATTGCCCCTGAGTGTGAAAACTGCTGTCAGCACATGTAACTGGTGGGGCAAAGCTGAGAACTCGAACCACAGACCACCTTTGCTGGGGAAACTGATGTTGCCTTATACAGCCTGTGTAAGCAGAAGCCCCGTAGGAGTGTGAGCACGTGTGCAAATCACGTCTGAAAACACAGCTGGCCAGCTCTATAGTCAATTATTATTCATGCTTTCTCAGAACAACTTAGAGTCTCTTTAAGCGTGGCACATATGCAATTTGATTTACAGGTGTTTAAAGACTTAAAACTAGGACAGAGGAAATCTGTGTTTCATGGAGGAAGTCAATGCTCCGATGGGAATTATATATTGTTGCATATATTGATTTTCATATATAGATGCTCAGAACTTTTATAAAACTGATTGGCAGCCCATTGTAAAACAAGCACTATGATAAAGGAAAGAACACAACATTTTCCAGTGTCAGCATCAGCACACTGCATGTCTTATCTCTAAAAAGAAAAGCAGAAGATTTACAGCAATAAACTTCCGGTTACCATATCTGTGTGACTAATTTCCATCCCGTCACTAGAAGAGCAAAACTCTAAATACTGAGCAAATGACCAACACAGCAGTAAAATACCATTGATGTCTCTACTTGACAGCTGAAAAATGAGTCGAGATTATTTACTGAGAATTATGTAAATGAAAGTACTACCTATATGTAAGCACACACACATATGCAAACATTATGTTCATTATGCAAAAACATACCCTAAATTTCTTCAGCCATGTTGGTTTGAATGGATGCCATTCCCTTCTCACCATCTGCTCTAAAGAGCATTCCTTGGCTTTAAACTGTAATGTGTTTATGGAAAACTGGCTAGTACCAGCTCAAACAGGTTGAAATTTATGTCCTTTCTATCAGCAATCAGTCTCTTGCAAGGAAAGCCAAGGGGAAATGATCCTTGACACACTACTCTGGGTGGCTGTGAAAATCCTTCTAATTGTACACTACTCCCAACAGTGACAATAAGTAGATACTATTTGCCAATAATACTGATTGCCATCAGTCTGGGGTTACTATACTTTCACACATACAACCTGCATCTCAGATAACCCATATATAAGTGGTTGTGAATGTGTCCTCAGTTCACCTCAGCATTAAGTGCTTCCCACAAAGCTGGATGCAGAGGCAGGTGCCAGTCAAGGGGTTCAGGGCATTGTGGTGATGCAGCTTTCCCTCTTGTGTCTGTGGTCTCTTCTACTGCTGAATCACAGTGCCTTTCCTGCAGGTGACACACAGATTTGTATGTTGCTACTTTAAAACACCCGTAAGATAAAAATGAGAGTGCCCAATGACATGGCTCTAGCTGGGCACACAAAATCCTGTCACTTGCCACTCTAGACAATTTCCACACCCCAGAGAAGATAAAGGAGTGACACCATGCTGGCTCAGGTGGTCACAGGAGTGCCCTCTCATAGCCACAGAGTGGGCATGGCTGCACCCTGCAGCAGGCAGGGAGTGCAGCAGGCTGCAGTGACAAGCTGAATCACAGAATCTGTCATTTAGCTTGGAAAAGACCTCTAAGATCACTGAGTCCAACCATTAACCCAGCACTGCCAAGTCTGCCATTGAACCATGTCCCTAATCACCACATCTACACGGCTTTTAAATGCCTCCAGGGGTGGTGACTCAACTGAAATGCCAGACATTTCCAGCACACTCAAATCTCCACAGACTAGTCCAAAGCCTGGCAGAAGTCCTGCTACAGGACTTTTTCCAAGGGAGAATCTTACCTGTGTGCATGTTTGCAAGAACATCACTAACTGAGGTAAGAAATTCAGACCAATGGGATACACTGGTCAAGCTGGCAGCACAGGCAAAGGCCTCATGCTGATGGAATAAGAAAAGGTGTCCTTCCTAGGTCAATGCATGTGCAGTTCTTTAAATTGAATGAGAAATTAATCTGCATTTTTATTTTCATTTCCTTGAGCTGGAGATAACACAGCCCAAGCAATGATTTTGTGTCAGGTGTATTTTTTGCAGGACAAAGTTCACCTGACATGGGGGTGGCAGTCACATAGGTTACAGCACTGTTGGGTTTTAAAGACCTTAAGGTGTTGTGTAGGCAAATAATTGCTTTGCCTCCCTGCTAGCAACCCAACAAGCCACTTAAAAACATTTTTAAAATAATGAAATAACTCCCAGAAGGATTTTGACTGAGGCACGTTTAAGCCCTTCTAAGGCACTTTTCAGTTCCATTGAAACCTGCAGAAACAGAAAACTGAAAATAAAAATGCCTGGAATGGCAGAGTCCAGGACCAAAGGAAGTCAAGATTTGTAAACATATTAATAAACAGGTAACATCAAGCTTAACAAGAAGCCTGCCTGAAATTAGGCTGCAGGAATGCTCCCACTTCAACAGCATCACACTGACCCAGCCAAGCATAAAAACCTGCAGCTTTGCACAGGGAGACACTCAGAGAAGACTGGGAGCAATTCCCCACTTTCCAGAAAAGAGAGGGATACACTTAAGGAGGACTGGGCTCAGCTAATTCAATCTCCAGCATTTAAAAGCTAATCACCAGTGTATGCTGGGCACACAGGCTCCTTCTGCATATCAACAGGACTCACCCCAAATGTGTGTGGAGACCTGAAGCCAGCTGGAATAGTTACTCCATGCAAGCTGACCATAGTGGGATATGAAACATCCACCTTAGACAAGATACTTGACTTTTGGAGGGCTAAAGGTGACTCCCTAGCACAGTTTGCCATTTTCCCTGGAATGGTTTTGGCACCAGACAGTGCAGAACTGAGCACCTCCTGATCACGTTCATTTTTCTTTACTGGGTAACACCACATAGCTTCCTCCAGGCCGATACATCCAGGTTTTCTTGACATGGAAAACCAGACTGTGCATGTCAAGATCTTATCTCTGCCAAGTCTTGAGACACAGCATGATTAGGCACTGGGTCTGGCAGTCACAGTAAAACTACTTTTGGTCCCATGCAGTTCCAGAGCCACTGCCTATTTTAAGTAATTCAGTTTCTCAGGCGAGGCAGATGGCATTTTTCTGGAAGGCAGATCTGTGTGGAGGTGCATTGCTGAATACTGAGGGTTTCTTTCAATGACATCTGTCTGGAGTGACTCCTGAGTCCTGTTCAGCTTAGCTAACTAAAGTTATCATCTGACTACATCCAAAATATCATAAATTCATCTTCAAGGAAGCGTTTGTTCTGAGCAATGACAGTCCCTGTCTAATAAATGTCTTCTAGAAAAGGCAGAGTATAGTAAATCTCATTAAAAAAATAGGAATTACAGACATTTAACAAATCTGGATCTTGAGAAAAATACCCAGTTAATTCAGCACGTTTGGTAACAGCATTACACTGTCACGTCCCAGCAGATATTGTCATCCACCACAAGCAATGTCTGCATTCCTAAGTCAAAAAACTGACAAATATTTGTCTCTGAAGGCTTGAGTCTAGTGCCTCATTCCTCTCATCAACCACTAATGTCTTCCTTAATGTTAGGAGGCATCTTACTTCCTTTGCACAGAAACTTTTCCCCCTGTTTTCCTCTCAGGAAGGCTTCACTCCTGTATGTTGAGCCACTTTCTCCCTTTGATTTTTGTCAATGAAAAAAATCACATCACCAGATACTCTTACATGAATAACCCAGATCATTGTTTTGCCTCATTATACATTTCTATAACATTCAGTGTCTGTGCTTCAATCCCACAATCAGGTTCACTGCTAGTAGAATTTCCTTTTGCCATTCCTAGTGTCTTCATGAACTTCTCTAATTTCATTGCTCTTTGAAAGGAGCAGTGTGTCTGGGTCAATAATTTCCATCTTTGGAAGCTCTCCAATTAATATTTTGTTATTTCTTGTGGTGTCCTTGTGACTATGTTGAGATGCTATTCCTAAAACAGTTTTAGCCTATTTTATTCCTCCCCTCCAGGGATGAGAACACACCACATACTTCTAGTTCACATCATCTTGAATCCATTCCTCACAGCAGTGCACACATTTTCAGCACTTTCCTCCATTGTAGCTCATAAGCCATAAGTTGTCATGGCTCATGAAAGCCATTGGTACAGCTTCACCAGCTGGTACTCAAATTAACTTCATCAATTGATGAGGGAACTAATCCATGCAGTCATCTCTTTTCAAAACAGTTCCATCACTTTATTTTATTTTTTCATTTCTGTCTACACCTCTGTAATGTCAATCTTCAAGCTGCCAGCTGAACTGTTCCCACTTGTTTCGGTATCACTGACAAACCCTTTTTGGTAACACTAACCATTGTCTGCTGGTCTGGGTACTTCACTATTACCAAATTTAGCTTTGCTGTTATGTTGCAACTGGTGGTTAATGCCATATGTTAACATTCCTTTCTAATTAGCTTCTACATTAAACACATGTGACAAAAAGAAACCTTTTATTTTTTAGGCACACACTGCCAAGAAAAATTAACTTACAGCATAGCCTTTGTGTCTTAAGTGAGAATGGTGTGTTTATGGCCAACACTGCTGTGACAGCACAACCCAGGTGATTACAATATGAAATCTGCTTGCTGTTGCCACAGGCTGCAATTTTTTTAGCTTGTAACTCACCCCCCTACCCAAACACAGGTAAAGCAAGACAAAAAACAGAGAGAAAAAAGATGAAGGTAAAGATGAGAGGACGGAAAGGGAAGTGTTGTTTCTCCTCCTCCCCAGCTGCACAAGAGGGAGAAAGGCATCTGAGCAGGTGACTCAGCCAGGTCAGGGAGAGCTGTCAAAGGCTGAGAATTTTTGGCATCATGAAAACATTTTCCTCAGAGTGTGGGAGCCTAGAGCATCTTCAAATAATTCCAGACATAAGATGAGACATTATGATCCGTTATCATGGTAAACCTGACCAGAGGGATCCCACACAGACTTCATTTATGACCCCTGTATGCTCTGTTAATTGCTTTCCTAAGTCTCCTGTCCAATCTGCCTCCTGTTTTCCAGCACAATGACACTTGGCAGAGATGACATTATCAAATATCAGAAGGTGCCCATGCAAATCTTGTTGTTTGCTAGACAAAAGAGTCAGTGAGACAGCAATAGCTGACCTTCTTTCCAAATTCCAGTGTTCAGCCCAATACTGATGACCCTAACTTTGCTCGAATTACCCGGTGTGCTTTGTCACCTCAGCAAGCCCCCTTAGCCAAGGACAACCAGGAAGCAGGCAGCACTCAGTCTGTGTGAGGATGGACAGGAGCCATGAAATCTGGATGCAATCTCATGCACTACATGTCTCATGGATATATATGTCTTTTATTAAGTCACATAAGGTGGCTAGACAAGACAGTCTGATTCCCACCTCTTTCATGTCCTGCAATAGCCTTTTTGAGGCCCCATCAGTGTTGCCTCTTGCACAACCAACACTTTGCTTGCTTCTTTTCCATGTTTAAGAACCAGGCAGTCCTTCAGCCAGCACTGTTTAAGGACCAGGGTGTCCCAGTGTTCTTTGCATGGCACTGGACTGCAGACCTTCAGGAGGAAACTGTGGGAGTGGTGGGTGCCAGGTTCTCTCTGCCATGTTAGCCCTGGCAGGCAGGACCCAGAGCCACTCCAAGGCATCTCTGAGATGCTACAGAGATGAGAACACGATGACCAGGCTGGACAGAAAGAAGAAAAAACTGAGAAAACCCCCAGTCCAACACACATGGTGCAAGTCTGCCACACCAGCACGGGTGCACAAACCAGAGCCAGTTGGAAACATGAGCAGATCCTTGCAGGAAGGCAGACAAACACTTAACACCACTGCTCATAAAGGGCAAAGCAGAAACAGGGAGGTTAAGTAGTTTACTTAAGCTATGGAGCAGAGCCTAGTTAGACACCCTGGAGCTGGGCTCAAGCCACTGTTAGACCAGCAGCTTTCAAATAATCATTCCCACAAACTTCTTCTGTGGTGATATTTCGGAACAATACCAGGGAACATTCCACCATAAATTGTGCTGTGCTCCAGTTTCCACATTATAGCTATGATGTAACTCAGTAACACTCTGTCCCATCAAGCCCAACAACAATAGATTTGATCAGAACATTTGTCTCAGAGAGACAATGGGGAGTTCTGATTAACCTGGCACCAAACTCTGGCAGTTGCCTGCAAGGGATTTTTTTATTTTAATTTTTTTTCTAAATGCTTGCTCTTGGCAGCTCTTCAGCCTGCAATATGCCAAGCCTGTGGCTGCCAGGAGAGCTGTGAAAATGCCCCATGCCATTTGACATGCAAACCACATACTTCATTTCAGAAATGCAACATTCCTGCAGAAGTGCAAGGAGGAAGACGCTGTTTCCTGAGCATCCCACCAGCCAACCACACGAGCATCAAGGACATCAGACCACTGTCAGCTGCAAAGGGTCTGTCCTGTGAGAACTGGTAGAAACCAAACAGCAGGCACTGGGCACTCAAAAGAGGGAAGAGAACAAGGGTAGCACTGCAGCACTGCTCTGCAAGGGCTTGGTTGGCTCCTTTTGCACCTCTGCATGGACCACAAAACCCCCCATGGGTTGCTGCAAAGTGGAGAGGCCCCTTCACACAGAGTAGGTGTGGGTGGGAGCCCAGCTGAGAAGCCAAAGCACAGGCATACTCGAACACAGTGACTGACAGACATCAGTCAGTCATCAAAGGAGCACAGGCTGCAGCCCAGAGTGACTGTGAACAAAGCAGGGCTCAACTCTGCACCCAAGCAGCAAGTTGCACCAAGCAGTTCCCTCAGGGTGGGATCAAGCACTTTACAGTTTGGGTTTAGGGCATATCTTGTATTGTCCCCTCCCACAGCCCTCCCTGCTCACAGCCCATCCCAGACAGCTTCCTCCCTGGCTGGCATGAAGCTATCACCCATACATCTGGAATCCATGCATCCACCTGTCCCACACTTGTGCTGCTCACATCCTACAGCTAGCCTGGCTCCCTGCATGCAGCTGCCTGCCTCCCCAGCACTGCAGTCACCAAAGGGGCCAAACTATACCAAGGCTGAGTCTCAGGGTTGTCCTGAAGTGGATTACTGCTGGGCAGTAATGCTTAGGAGCTGAAAATGTAATGGGAGTGTATCTCAAACTAGCCCTTGGTATTTGTTATCTAAGACAGTTTGACATTGGTCAGGGGGAATATGAAAAGAAAACAAACAACAAAACAGAAAGAAAACAATGAATAACAAAGAAGAAATGCAGTAACCAAAGTTTTCAAGAAAGTCCCAAAGCAGCTATCAGCCTCCAGCTCCTGCTATGCCCCTCTCCTCCTGTTCAACCCTGCTGTCACTGCTTTCTGTGCAGCAGCACAAAGGAAAGGGGCCAGTTCTGCCAGAGGACACTTGGGTCCAGGGCTCCCCATCAGAGCACCTATAAACAGTACTTCAGCACAGCATCTGCTGCATTTCCTTCTTTTCTCACCAAAAGATACCAAGGCAGTTAGTTTCTCCAATACTGGACAAAATTCCAGGTACCCTTGTTTTCACCAACAGTCACTTCCACTCTCATCCTTTTGCCTTTCTCATGGCTGGCATGAGTGGCACTTCTGCAGTTACAAAAGTTCTTGTGTGTGTTGATGGAGTTGAAGGAACTTTCCCTGGGTGGATCCAGTCAGACAGAGAAGCTTGAGAGTTGTAACAAGCATGTTACTCATCCTGACCAGCTCCTGCCTTCCTCCATTTCAATAAAATACATTTGTTTTGTTATAAATCTTAATTTGATTTTTGGGACATGAAATGCCAACCCCTGCCAACAAAAAAATGCTACATTCTACATATCACACTATGTTCTCCTCTTCTTAAGAGCTTAATGTTGTGAAATAAAAAGATCAATTTATATTAAGGCCGTATTTTTATCAGGCTAAGGCTTGTAATGGAAGGAACCCATGTAAGGTAAAATACATTAAAAATGACAGTTACTAAAAAAACCACCAAAACAGTCACTGCTCAAAGTATGCAAGCCACTACCTAGTTTACTCTACAACTTATCCAAAAATCCCTAACATTCTCATGACAGTTGTATTATTGTTTTATCCACCACCAAAATAACATCCTGACTCTCAGATTCATTTCAGTACCTCTGAAATTACACAGACAGATCACTAAGAGTGCACCCAGGAATTAAAAAAGAATGAAAAAGAATGAAAAACATCTTGTTTTGAGCTTTCTTAGAGGGCCTTAAGATACCAAGTGGAAACGCTCTCGTTTCTGAAGGAGCTGGTTCATTTTAGGAATTATGTTCCTCCCATGCAGATGTACAAATGTTTCCAGTCCAGAAGTTTTGGAGCTATGCAATAATTAGAGTTTTTCTCCAAGCTCAGGAGGTATTGGACTATCCTGAAGATACCCAAATTTAAAATACAAGAAATCTTCTCCGCACGGTTGCAGAGAGGTTTGAAAGCAGATAGAGAACATCCAGCTGTACAGACAATTATCTTCCAATATTATCTGGAAGCCATTCAGGGGCTAGTAATATAACAGTGTGTATAACACCAGAGTTCTGCTCCCCAACATCAGTAGTTTAATTCACATGCAATTACATTTCCAGCCATCATTATCCACATTCCCAATTCATGGCATTTCAAGGACACTAATGTCATCCTCATTGTTACTAACCCTATGGATATTTTAAAACCATCTCTGCAGTTGCTCTGTATCTTCATTAGAGATGGTTTCAAACCAGATTTTTATGCCCCAGCTTTGGGGTCATTCACTTGGAGACCTCAGGTCTATCTCTTCCTATAAATAAGGCCTATAAACCAGGGCCCAGAGCCACAGATCCCCAGGCTAGCTCATCTCAATATGTTATTTACTCACTCCTCATTCCCTTTAATATATTTAGAGTTCTACCTCCAGACATTTTCTTTCCATATGCATTTCTTTTTGAGTCTAGTAGGTTTAACCTTGCAGCCAGAAGTGAAAGAAACCTAAAATATACAATCAGAATATTTTTTTCTTCAAACACCACAAATAATCCATTATAATTATTCATGTCTTTGGATTGAGACAAAGCAAGAGAACAAGTATGCCATAAATGACATCTTGGTGTATTTCAGTATACCACAGAACTGTGTCAATGACATCACTCTTAACTTGTTCTGTTGAGGTCCCTGAGTAATCGTATCAGGATTATTGCTGAACACATGCCAAAGTTGATATTGTTTGTATTTTGAGTTGCACAAAGAGTGTTTTGGGTGATGCTTGAAGACTACTAAAAGAATGACTGTTTTGAGAAAATGGCAGTGGTTGTGATGGTCTAAGGGCAGAGGCAAGGCACTGTCTATAGCCAACTTTTTCCAAATAAAATAACAAAAGATGATGTCTTTACCCACAAACTGTGCCCTGATTACCTGTACCCTACCCTCTACCTACAAACCTTCTCATCCCCTCAGGGAATCCAATTGCTTTAGGTCAAGTGGGATATGAGTGAAAAATCAAGTGATACATCTTAATTCACAATAGGTCATAACAATAACAGTAGTCCCAGGATTTGCAAACGCCTTTAGAGAGGTAGGGTGAAGAACATCACAAATCATAGCATGTGCCTGCATCCCTTTCATAGCAAGAAATCATTGAATTGACAGATCTTGTTCTTGACTTTGGCACCACAGGATAACTCAAACCTTTCTTTACCAGAAATTTTGATAATACAGTACAGTCTTCTAGGAAAAAAACCCTGGTCCTTAATCAGTTCTTAGTCATTAGTCCTACTCATACTTAAAAAAAATAAATAAATAAAACCAGGGTAAACTTTTCACTTCTGGAAGACAGTTTTCCAAGTTCAGTGTAACTAGCAGCTTTCTTCTTCACTTCTGAAAAATCTACACTTCCTCTACCACTGCCCATATTCAGAATGTACAAGGAGGAATTTCTGCCTCTGCAACCAGCATTTGAAAAGGTCTGGGAGCAGCCTAAAGCAAACTAGTTTATTCATTCCATGCTGCCCTGCAGAATGACAAGTGCTCTGGATTTGGGGTTTTTCCCAGTNGGAGAATCTCAGAAAATCTCTTGTGCGCATTTTAATTAAAACCTAAAAAAAAAAAAAAAAAAAAATACTGCAGTATAAGGATTTGGTCTGTGCATCAATTATTTCACTTTTGCCAAGCCACCACATCTCACAGTTTGTATTTGTTCACTGCTAAGCCCCATGTGAGAGTAGTTTTGCCACAGCAGGGCTACCTGTGACGATCAACCAGCACATGCACCAAGTCTCCACTGGGCTCATGCTGTCTTGCTAGAAATTCATGCAGCCATAATTCATCTCAAAAGAGCAGCTCTGATTCAAACCTTATGGAAGAAGTTGCACATAAGCATTTAAGCAAAATTAGTGGTGCTGGCATTTATGTGTCATTGCAGGTGGAAGATCTTAAGATTTCTACACACTCTATGAACTTTAGTAAACTGACATCTTGAATGCTTTAACACACTGTTTTGGTTAAAAGAAAAACCCACATCAAGCTGTTTTGCAGCTTTATTCCTAAAAATCCATGACACAATGTCTTTTTTTTTTTTTCAGATTAAAAAAAAAAAAAAGAGCTCTATGTCAGGTTTCCTGGTTTGAGCAATCCTAAAGCTTTACATTAGTGTGACATTTTGAGACCACTAACAAAATCACTGAGAGACACTGAGGGCTCTGGCTGTTTTACAGCTTTGTCTCAAGGGAAAATAAAAAGAGAGCATGGGTTTGTCTTTTAAGGAGCTGTACTTAGTGGAAGCATGAAAACAGGGAGATCTCCACTGGGTGATTAAATAGTATCCCATATCAAGTAATAATGGTACTGACATTGCTTTTTAAAGTTAAGTGCAAGGAGCTGGGGCTGCACCGTGATTGCTGCAGGAGGCTGCACACTCTCTGGATCCATGCTGCTGCCTGCTCCCTTGGTAGACTTTTGTTCTCTCCATGGGCCTGTGGTTTTTTACTAGTTAATTGCCTCATCCCTAGCTGAGGACTTCAGTCCAGTACACAAACCACTTGAGGAGCTCATGCTCAACTTCCCTGTGGAGCAGGAAAGAGGTAGGGTTAGTCTTGGCCTTTGCAGGGCACAGCTAAGCCATGCACCCCAGCTCCTCCTGCTGATGGGCTTCAGCAGCCTGGGATGGAGCTATTAAGGATCAGATCTGGCGAATGACCCTGCTTAAAACATTGTTCTTTAAGTATTCACCCCTCTCACAATCCAGGCTTGCCACCACTTGTGCCAGAGACACCCTGGGAGATGAGGGGACTGAGAGGGCAACCACATCTTGTGGTTGCAATGTGGTAGGACCAGGGTGAAGTTAAATCATCATAGGGTTTACTTGAAGAGGTTGTAGGAGATATGGCCCCTCACTCACACTCCACTGCAAAACAAAACCAGACCCCCAGGATGCAGGACAACGTAGTTGCTGACCTTTCTGGTATTGTCTGAAGGAGGACACTTGAGGCTACTACTGTCATACTTGAAGGTGCATTTTCTTTCCCCAGCCACCTCAAACTCACTGTCTTGGACCAATATACCCACTGCTGTAGCTATGAAATAATTCAGATTAAGAAATTCTCCCAAGTCACAGCCAGTCATTTATTTCTATCCTGGATTAGTCACTGCATAGACACTGGCACAGAGCTCACACCACAGCCCAGGCAGAAGTGGAAAGCAGGGCAGGAATCTTTTGTGGGTCAATGTAGCAGCCAGACACCTCCTGGTGTGGGAGCCCATCCCCAAGCACAGACAGCTCATCCAAAGACAAGCAGTGCAGGATCAGCAGTAGGAATAGGGCAAGTTACATGCAGAAAAGATGAAAGAAGAATAAAAGGGAGAGGAGGGGATGGAGAGGAAAATCTGTGGAAGAGGAAGCCACATGACAAATATTTTCTCATCTTACCTACAACTGTGTAGCGAGTGGTCATTAACACACCCATCAGTTCCTGGGACTGTCTGGCCACACAACACCCTAACCCAGGCAGTGTACAAGGCCAGGGAGGAGGAAACATTTACTTTCATCAGCTGAGCAGTGAAGAGCAGGCTCACTATGTCTACATGACAATTTAACCTCTTGCCAGTTCACAGGATCACAGTCTCTGAAGAAGTGGGGTACAGGCTGGAAATGTCAGAGCACCTGCTGGTGGCTGCCCATGGCTCCTACCCTTACCTGTGCAGCAAGAGCAAACATTGTTCTTGCCTGCACAGGGCAAGGAGTTTCACCTCTGAGCTCTAAATCTCCGGCGACAGTGGGAACAGGTGGAGCCAGGGCTCTGCTCCTTGTCCCAGGGGTGTCCCTGGCCACATTCTCCCATGTGGAGAACCCAGCCTGAGGAGTGTGACATGCTGTGACTGCTTGGTGCTGATCCAGCACTCTCCAGCTTCTCTTAGAGTACACTAACCTCTACTTTTTGACTCTCATCCAAACACACTCTTTGCACCACACTCTTTATCTCCCCAGCTGGTAATTGCACCAAAGGAGGCTCCCAGATTAATATCAGTAGTAACACATTCTCCCTCACTTGTCATTGTTCTTCCACGATTCAAACAGCTTCAAATGACAGGTTTGAAAAATGGCCAGGGCTTGTAAAGTGTGGGAATGGAAAGTTTCTGAATGCTGGCAAGTGCTTATCAACCCCTGCATTGTAATATCAGAAACTGACTGGCAACAGACCTGTGCCAAATTAGGTGGAAAAGGAGTGCACACAAAGAAAGATCAATAGATCTAAAGGCAGAATTGCTGTGAGCATCACTACTCCTCAATAATTTCACCCACTATTTGCTACAGCAGGACTTTCTCTTCAGTAGCATCTCTAAGTGTTGTTCAGTGACTCTCAAGGAAGCTGATATGAACATCCAAGTGTTTCAGCTGCAGTACAACATACACCTCAGCCATTGCTGCAGCTGCTCAGCAAAACCAACCTTACAGCTCAGTCATAGTTTGTTGTGGAAAATATTTTATCAACCCATGAATTCTTTAAATCTGCTTAGGAATATCAAAATGCTCAGGCAGCCCTTCAAAGAGAAATGTTACTGGGTATCAAGTGCTACAGAAAAGTTCTTACTCAAGAATATTCAGTGCAAATGTTGTTCAGTGTGGTGGGATGCACTGCCTGGCCAGTTCTGTAACACAGTGGTACTTCACTGATGCTTTTGGGTGCAGTGTGTGTAAACCTCTAACACTGAGGAGTCACACCCATCTCATCATCTCCCTCCAGTAAAGAGAGCTTAGCCATGCTTCCCTGGTTCAGTCGCTGCCACAGGATTCTGACAGAGCAAAACTATTTTTACACTACAGAATTTCTCTTTTAATAAAGAGAACAACCATCAAATCCCCCAAAATTCCATCTGAACCTTATAAAAGTGTAAAAAAAAAAAAATCAAGAAATAAAACATGTTCCAGATTAGTTAGTAAAGGCTGGGCTTAAACCTAGTGCTAAAAAAGTTCCTATTAACCCTATAGATTTCAGCTGAGCTGGTCTCAGGGATGCTGCAGCCTTAGTCAGGAGGCATCCAGATCTCACCAAAATAAGTCCATGGGTCTTATGGCCATGCCATCACATCAGGTACCTGTTCAGAAAAGAGTTTGTGTACTCAACGCAGTGAGAACAAAGTGTACAGGCTAAATAACTTGATAAATAAAATGTACCTTAAGCAATTTGTGTTCTACCCTGCTCTGCTGCCCTGAATTTACTGAGGTGAACAATGAATGAAATATTTTACCAAGGGAAAAAAGTCTGTGTCAGAAAATCCCATTTCAAAAATGAGGCAGGAGTACTTTTGAATGGCAAAACCTAAATTTACCATTTGTTGAACTGCAGTTTGAAGTAGTATTTTCACCCCAAATATAGATTACCCCAAAAAAATTAGTACCACGATAAAACAAAAGGAATCTTCTCTTTCTCAGAAGCTGTATCAGGCACAGGTCAAGTGTTTGAAGGAAGTTTAAAATGAAATTCAGCTTCTACTGAACCAACCACGGTGCCTACAGATCCTCAGGGATGTTGGCAGGGACTAGTCAGAGTACAAAATGTGTCAAGTAAGATTTTAACTGTAGACCACCTGAAATATATAACTGGGTCTATAATCAACATCAGATTCTGCCATTTTCCACATTTTAAGTATTTCAAAGTTCAAACCCTTTCCAGCATGTGTCTCATGTTCATCTGAGAATGTTGCACTTAGAACTGGACTCTTCAGTGTGAAGCCTGTGGTCACAACTTGGGTGATTTAGGAATTTTCCCATTAAATTCCCCCTTTTTGAGAGAACACAATGCTTTTCCTCAAAGAAAAGGCACAAAAGCACTATGTAATGCTTCTTGTGCTTACAGCCCATGATCCAGGCTCAGCTTCTAAGGCTTATCTTGGTTTCAGGGTAGAAAGCCCTGCCAGCTGCAGCCTCTCCATCCAAATTAAAAAGCACTGCAAATAGCTTGTATCTTTATTTAGTTCAAGACTGTAAATTAAGGATAAGCACCTCTTATCCACCAACTCCAGAGCCATTTCTCCTCTTGATTGTGTGTTCTTTCATCATGCACAAAAAAACCCCTGTTAATGTCACCTCTCACATCTACAGACACTGGAACAAGCAAACAGAGCTGGGGATATGCAGCACACATCACCAGTTGCACAAGAACCCAGTTTGGAGATCTCATGCAGTCACAGCACAGGCTCCCCAAGCTGCCCAAAATCAGACTACTCTGCTTTGCCCTTCATGTGGAGCATGATGGCATCTACTGTGAGTGTGGAAAAGCTCATCCACTGAAGTTTCACCCCAATTTAAAGCCCACCAGACCCCTCAGTCTCACCTGTCAGTGTGAAGCAGTACTGTTAGCAAGTAAAACCTTGAGTTTTTAGTGTCCAGCTCCACTGGGGCTAACTACGTGTTAGCTGGCCAACACATCACCACAAGAACTGCCAACTTGGCAGAAAGCAGTTGCCAAGTTATATTTTTTCCTATTCACTGGGGGAAATTATTAAGTAAACAAATATATCCAAATTTAATTTTTAAATAGACTTTCTTAAGGGATGTACTGAAAGATAATTATGGCTTGGCACACCAATGTTGTTTTACTTTTCTCCCACCCAACACTGGAAAGACAAAAAGCTTTTCTTAGTGATTCATGAATTATCTGAGGCAAGAATGGGATATTATAATCTCTGGTTGGATTTCCTGGCTAGCACTGGCCATGGGCTTCCCCTTGCTGACCCTGCACAACACCAAGCAGCCTTTGGCCGAGCCCCACTTTGAGCCAGGTCTAGGCCAGATGACCTTTGAAGATTCCTTCCATACTAAATTATTTTATGAGCCTATGAGTTTATAGCCTTTGTCACAATCACAGGCTGACGTCAATCACACTTTCTGGCAAGATGGTGAAACCTGATATTAAGGCTGGGAGCAAGTTTCATCCACACTGCCAGTTTTCAGGAGTAATTATTTCATTGAATGCAAAATCACCAGCCTGTAATTGACTTAATTGCATCCTTCTACAGTTCCCACCAATGCCAAGCACTGCACAACCAGCACTGGGCTGGCAATTCCTTGAACACCCACAGGTGAGCCCTGCTGGGAGGGATCAGCACAGTTCACAGCTGCAGGTGATGCTGCTGGCTGGCTACACCAAGACTTTGGCTCCATGATCAGACAGAAAATTACTTGCCTGTGTGACCATTTTTATCCCCTGGATAGCTTAGACAGGATGGTTTTTGCTCTGAATTGCTCAGGATTTGTCTCATTTACACAACCAGATAGGCAAAACCTCAAATCACTCAGACCCTTAAGGAACACAGCAGAGAGAGCAGATGGGGCACCTCTCACTAAAAACAGACCACCACTACATGTTCCCATCACAAAACCTCTCCAAACTGTGCCAGTAGCTTAGTTCCCAGTGCTTTTAACAGCAAAGCTTTGTACCACAGCTGGCATGGACCATGTACTGCCAGCCCCCAGTTTAATGAGAGATGAACAGAGAAGATGAACAGAAGAATACCCTTAGGGTGGGGAAAGCAGTAGGGATTTTCATGCTTTGAGACCTGGTACAGACCTTTAAGGAGCTTTACTGCAGCTTTCAGTATTTAAAGGACAAACATTTTAGCAAGGCTCATTGCAATGGGACAAAGGGTAATGGCTTTAAACTAAAAGAGGGCCAATTTATATTAGATATAAGGAAGAGGTTTTTTACAAGGAGGGTGGTAAGACACTGGAACAGGTTGCCCAGGGAGCTGATGGAGGCCCATTCCTGGAAACATTCAAGGTCAGGTTGGATGCATCCCTGAGCAACCTGACCTCTGCAAAGGTGTCCCTGCTCATTGCAGGGGGGTTGGACTAGATAACATTTAAAGGTCCCTTCCAATCAAACAGCTGTGTGATTCAATAATAAAGTTCAGCCAGAAGCACAGTGCACACAAGCAGTAAACAACACACAAGCTCAGGCTCTTCAGCCACTCACCTGAGATGAATCCCCTGCTCCTACCCCAGCACTGCCTCTCCTACAGCTCCTGAGAAAGGGAATGATTTGGTTTATAAAGCCAGGTTGACTGACCAGGTTCAAGGAGGGCTCTTTGTCTCTGAGCTAGTAAGGCTGAGCCCAGCATGGGCCAATCTGGAAAACCAAAACTCCCAGGAACACCTGCTGACTCATCTGCACCTCCCAGGATATCCTACCAGCTTTGGCAGAAAGGGGATTTCCAGCCCTGGCTTCTGGGTGAGACCTCCCAAAAAGTCAAATGGGTACATAAAAAAGTGTCATTCTTAATTAAGGGTCATCAATTTCTTCCCCAACACTTACTAATAGAAGGCTTCCTTACCCTTCATCCACCTGGCACCCTGCTAAAGGTGACAAGCAAAACACCTGAAAAAGGAGCCCAGTAGTGTGGCTTTGACACTCTTGTTGGGATGGGGCTTAGTGCTCAACAGACACTGCAGTCACCATACATCTGGCAGAGTGATGCCATGGTGCTTGAGTTCTTACCATTCTTCAGTGCTTAGTGGGTGCATAACACATGATTTCTTTTTTAAATTTATGAAACTTGTACTTATTCCCTTATTCAACCTGAAATCACCTCCACATGTATTAGTTCAACCAAGATTGGTGACAACCAGTCAGGAATGTACCAGGAATGGGATGGTTTGGGGTTTTCTGGGTTCCACAATACTGCAATGTCATGAGGATTTCATCTTATAAGCAAGTGTCAGGCTAGTTCTTCTCCACAGCCCCCAAGCCCTGGCAAACACATGCATTTCTTTGGGCCAGGTTCTCAGTTTGGGTTCTTCATACTGCTTTTTGCACCACTGAGGCTCAGGTGCTTCGCACTAAAATGTAACTTTAAGGACATTTTCACACAGAGAGAGACTAAGAGAGTCATCACAAGTGGGCATGGAAGCCTGAAAGGTAACAGATTAACACCACTTGGTGATGCTCATAAGAGAGAAAACATTGTTTTAATGTGGGAGTCTCCAAGAATCCACAGGTTCATTGTCTCAATTACTTTGTTTGTGTAGCTGACCAGCAGGTGACCACAATCACCACAATGAGATCAAAAATTCAACTGTTTGAGAATTGAAAAGTGCAAAGCCATCGGTCTGGAAGAGCCAAAAGGGAACCAAAGCTTTAGAAAAAAAGAATGTCTCTCCTTTTGTTTCCCCAGTAATCACTTCAACAATCACCAAATTTATCCCCATGTTTTCATTTGGGGATTTCTTCGTTTCTTCCAAGCCATGCATGTGACAATAAATAACTATGGCTGCTGGAGAAACAAGAGTTGTGGTCTGATGGGCTCTGCTGTGAAATGAGGTAAATCTGATGGGAAAGGGAAACTGTGGTTGGCTCTGGAATAATTTTGTTTGGGACAATGTTTGTGTCCTCAGGACAGGTGTGCAGCACTTGGCTCAATGTATGTGGCCTCCATGCCTCTGTGCTGGGTTCCCTTTCTGGGATGCTCTGGCCATGCACCCTCAGCCAGGATTTCCTACCTGTCCTGAGTCATGTGTTCATCTTTTTACTTAACTTTTCCCTCATTTTACTACCACAAGTTAAACTATTAAGGTCATGGAGATCTTAATCCCCAAAGCAGTGCCAACCCATCCAGGAACTCTTTCTTCTGGGAGATACTAGGCTTTGAAAACATTTTCAAGGAGGAATTCCTCTCAGCATTGCATTTTTTTTTTTTAAGTCTATCCAACAAAATATTTCCAGCATGTCTCCTCTCTAAAGCATAGTCTTCAGCATTTAAATTTTCACCATTGGAATAATTATTTCTCAGTGCACTAATGTGCTCAGCTAATTTTGGATTCTTGCTAATCAAACTTTTTTCCAGCTGCATCATACTTGCTTATTACTTAATATGAGATAAATCAGAATTGAGGCTTTTCTAGGCAGCAAAATGGATAGTGGCACTGTTTGCAACAGCCAAAAATAGAAGATTTAGGATGGGATAGGATGGGACAGCCCTGCCTCCCTGGGCCACACCTCTCTGGGGAGCAGGGGGGACAACACTCGTCTGAAGCTCCAGTTTTATCAGGATAACCAGTCTCTACTGTAATATACTAAAAAAAACCCTCAACAATTTAATTTACTGCAGTGTCAAATCTTTCCTACTCAGGGAAGCCTGGAAGCATTTAGCTTCTTTACAGAAAGAGGATGACAGGTGTTATTTCTCTGCCAGGTCCATAGTTGTGACTAATCTAATTAACTGAGAGACTGCATTGTTTTGTGAATTAGAAAATTAATTTAAAAATGTTTACTTGCTGTTGAGGATTTAGATGAGACTATGCCAATGCTTTGACTAAACGGCTCTGGTCCTAGGTCTTGTTTTTCCTCACTCATTAAAAGCTCTTAACATTCCCTGTCCAGTCCTACAGTTGCTGCTAACTTCTGGGTCTGTTCTGAGGATGTTTACATGTGTTTCCCATAGAAATTAAATTGTGCAGAATTACCACTTTCCCTGTCCTTGAACCCTTTTTATTAGGTTACAACCTTCCCAGTGTTCCTTTCTGCATTGACCAACCCCTGCCAGCACATGGGTCAAGCTTACAGAAGAAGAGGGATAATTTTGTGTAGTTTGGTGGGAGCTATCTGTACACGTGATACTCCCTTGGCACTCCCACCTTGCAGTGAGTGGGATTCACCTTCTGCTCCCAAAAACCCCAGGGATGACCCTGGCAGCTGGCAGGGCTCATACAGCCACCAAGTCACCAAGCACTTGCTGCCAGTAACCCCCCCAAACTTAGCACCCTCCAGACAGCTCTGGAGAACTCAAATGCCAGCCTTGGACCCTCAAGTGCCTACCAGCATCCTGCCCTCATGGCACAAGCCCCCGAGGTCCCCTGCTGCAGCCTGGAAATGGATTTGAACCTACACTAAAGCCATGTTAAACCTAGCAGCCCTGTGGGGCACGATGCTGCCTGACCATGAACGGAGCAGCTGAATATATAGCATCAGGGCTCAGAAGACTGGATTTCTGCCTCCAGAGGAATTTGGAGTAGATGGTCCCTTTCCTCTTCTCAGGGATGCCTGAGTGACCAGGAGGGAAAAATACTAAATTCTCATCTTCCTTTATCTAGGAGCATTGTCTGTACCCTTGTACTTGGCATATGAACAGATACAGGCCCAAGCTGCATTTTCTTATTTTGTGATTCAAGTACTTCCTCAGCACAGGGAAGGAGTTGAAACTTCACTTGAAGTCAATTCAGATTAAGGAGCACCCTTACACTGGTTGTATGTCCATTCTCACTACTTTGCCTTGAGATGAAGTTTGGCTGCTGAAAGATACTATCTCCAAACTGGGCTCCATCTTCTCCAACTGGAAAGTGACACCAGACATCTGCTACTTTTCTGAGTATGTAAGTTACTAGATCTATGGTTTAAACCTTAGAGGATACTGGAGTTCTTCCAGCCAAACCATGGAATGCTTCACATCCAAACCTCACTGCCAGCATGTGTCTCACAGCTGCTCAGTGGGACAGAGCACTGCTCTGAGGGACTCTGCTCATCTCGGATGTCAGCGAGGACCAGGCTCTGAAGCACTGTGCCTTCTGAACACTGCAAGAGCAAAGCCAGCTGCCATCTGGCACAGCTGGCGCCTGCAGCAAAGCACATGCCCATTGTCACGGCTCCTGCAAGAACGAGGCCCTTCTCCTGGCACCCTGACCTGCATTAAACACGAGCTGGTCACTGCCTTGTGCTGTGGGGAAACGAAGGCAGTCCCAGTGCAAAGGATACGCTGCAGGACCTTTGGCTGCAGCCGACGCTCTCTGGCCAGCGCTGTGCAAACCCTGCTCCCCCTCACCCCGAGAGGCTGCCCAGCCCCTCCCTCGCACCTGCACGCTGAGCAGCTGCTGCTGCCAAGGCTCTCCTGTGCCCAAGCACACCAAATAAAGCAGAGACCAAACCCGTGCTTCTTACAAACAGATTTATTTGCATTTTGACTGGAGCACAGATTCTAGATACAGATTTCTTCTGCACAACAGTACAAGAGCCAGTGCAAAATATGCTTTTTTTTTTATTTATTTATTCATGTACAAAAAAACCCCAAAAACCAACAAAGGAAAAGATGAAGAGTGTGGCAGTATTTACCCACAACTGGTACGCCTCAGCCTCCCATCGATCCACCTCCACTCACCCTTGCCCATCACACCAACTTTGTGGCCAGCACTGCCTGCCTCTAACAGCTGCACTGTCAGTGAAGAGAGTTAACTCCCCTTTGAAAGATAAACACCCCAAGCAAACCGAGACAACAGCAGGCTACTTAAAAAAGTTGGGTACACCATATGGTCACCAATGCATACCCCACCAGGGAGCAGAATTTTGAGGGAATGGCAAAAAAAAAAAACAACAAAAAACAAATCAAAAAATGCACAAAAAATTAGGCACTAGCTTAACCCTTCTGTTAGAGAGAGCCAAGGATGTAAGATACACCTCCAGTCTGCCTTCTCCTATTCACCCACAGTAGTGATGATCAAAGCCAAACACTCCCCACTCTGAGTACCCTGTGCTGTCAAACAGATTATAATCTTATGAAAATATTTCTATGACTAGCATAAAGTTAAACCATTTCATAACTGGAAGAGAAGCGACAGTCTGAATATAAGCATTTCTTTGAGAAGTCAAAAAACCCCCAACGGATACAGACAAAAAAACCTGTTTCAGTCACCCACCAGATGACTGCTAGAATTACAGCCAATGCTTAAGCAATACAACACTGAGCTAGGAAAAGTCATCGTATGGTTGTTCTGCTTATGGAGTAGCCTTACTAGTTCACAAAGCACTGGGCAATCTATTTCTCTGTTAGTCTAATTAATTTTCAGAAGCTGCAATGTAGAACTGCAGTGTCAGTGAAAGAATATGCTCATCTTCACCAAGGCCTGGGATTTATATCGCAGAAATTCATTGAATCTACATCACTCCAAGTGTACCGTGTCCAAATCACCTAGTTGCTACTATGGACTTTTATATTTCTACCCAAGGAATGGCTGGGTTTTGAAGCTTGATCAACCAGAGTCTTTTACATTGAACTGCAACTAAACAAAGCAGAGTACCAGTCAAAGCCAAAGAACACACGTACTCAGCACAAATATGTGTTGATACAGTACAGTATGTATGTGGATATATATGTATATATATATGCATATATATGTTTATGTTACATTATAAGGAGAGTGCCATTCAGGGCTTCTCAAATGCAAGAATCCTTTTACCACCTTCAAGTCCTGAATCCTCAGCCCATTAAATTTCACACTAAGACAATGAGAATTCCAGTATTTTCCACATTGAATGATCATTTCTATTTCAGCCAATTAACCATGCAAGGCCAGCAGAAAGAACAGGAGCTTTAATTTCAATAGCACCAGTCCTGCCACCCCAGTCAGATGGCCAAATTTTTATCACCAGATCATTTGCCCTCTCCCTGTCCTGCAGCTGTGTATTGTGGGCATTACTGTGAGATTTCAGGACATCACCAAAGTCAAACTAAGTGATCTGTACCATTTTACTCAGGCGATAGAAAAAATGCCACAATTTATGAAATTTCAAACAAACAGTACAGATCCAACAAGAACTCAAGTTTATACTTTGCAGTACTGGCTGGAGTCATATTGGTATTAATCACACAATGATTCTGCCTTTTCATCCCAAGCAAGCCCACTTTTACTCATAGTGGCTGCCATCATACATACAACTGAAAAGCTGGACAGTTTGGGAAACCCTATTACTCACTGTTATCCTAAGCCCCAGTCCTTATAAAGTTCTGCTATACAAATTTCACATATAGCTGAAAAAAGTCTCATTTAAATCACTCTGAGCAGGTTTTCTTACTTTTTAAGAAAGAAATAGGAGCAACAACAATTTAAAAAAGTAAAAATAAGTGTAATGGGCACTTAAGAACAAAGTAAATGCTATTTAGATGAGTGGGAGCTACTCACCTCCCTTGCCTTTAGTCTATCTAGAATTTAGGTATCTATCCAAGACTAAATGTTTGTGCTTCCTCCAGTCTTGAGGAAACAAAAGCTTCCATCTGGAGGTTGTCACTTCCACAAACAGGTCAAACAAGTTCCTCCAGGGATGGCAGATCCAAGGAGAAGCAAGGATTACCTGACAGACAGGTGAGACAAGTCTTTGTTTCTGTCTTTGCCCCTTCCTTAAGGGCAGCAGTGGAGGAGAGGTGCTGATCTCTCTCTGGTGACCAGGGACAGGATGGGAGGGAATGGAATGAAGCTGAATCAGGGCAAGTTCAGACTGGACATTGGA
Source organism: Rhipidura dahli (assembly GCA_013399225.1). Classification (NCBI taxonomy): domain Eukaryota; kingdom Metazoa; phylum Chordata; class Aves; order Passeriformes; family Rhipiduridae; genus Rhipidura; species Rhipidura dahli. The sequence goes on along the minus strand of VXAC01000790.1, from coordinate 2,008,127 downwards.
GACAGGTTCTTCACTGGGGAGGGTGGTCCCTGGGACAGACTCCCCGGGATGCTCTGGATGACACTCATGACAGTCACAGGGATCAGTTTTAGGTACTTCTGTAAGGACCAGGGCATTGAACTCTGTGGACCTTATGGGTCCCTTTCAGAGAGTCAGTCTATGATTCTAAGCTGAAGTTACTCAGCAGTCTCCTGGACCCCAAACCAGCTGTGCTGTGTCTTCATGGATGTGTGTTACTTAACCACAAACCTCCAAATTCCTGCTGGGACTACAGAGGTTCAACAAGGACTAGAACTACTCTGTCAAATAAGTGTAGGTATTACACTCTTATTACACTGTACAGCTTTACAACAGGCTTGCACAGACAAAACAGTAGAGCCCACCCATAGGAAACTGTTTATAGTCTATGGGATTGTTTACTCTAGATGACCTTTTTAGAGCATGAAAGCAAGATATATTGTCAAATTCATCCTCAGGTCAGTATAAACTTATTTTATTTAAAAAAATCTAAATACAGCAAGGCCCTAACAGACTTCTTTTTGTTCAAAAGTGATCAAGCAAGTGCTATTGAAACACTATGAGGGCTTTGACATGTAATTCCTTATGGGTGTAGTTGTTTTTTAAAGACTCAAGAAGTTAGACTTTTTAAAATAAGCAAGATGTTCTCAGTCCCTAACTCTGACAGCAAAGCCACTCCTATCCCTCCTTCACCCCACTGTATATCAATATTGCTGTGTCCCCTCAGTTACAGAGCTATCACATCTAAGTGGGTATGATACAGGCCACACTCCTGGCAACTTCAAGGTCCATTTTGAACCTTCTCATGAGGTCAGAGTCACCTGAGCTGCATGCCCATGACAGCCATACCATGCACTGGGACAGTATTACAGAACAGGATGAAAAACCACAGCCAACATCCATCTTCCAAAGCACCTTCTACAAAATAAATCAAGCAGCTCCTGGTACAGAGGGGCACACTGGTCCCACCTACTCACAAAGGCATGTGGAGTTCATTCACTCTTTTGGAAAGCAGCTGTAACTGTGTGGCCACAACCTGGATTCCATAGCCAGGAGCTACACAGCCTGGTCCTCAACCAAGAAACCTTGATTCCTTCATTTCAGAGAGAGCAAACATGTCCCAAAGCCTAGGGATCCTGTTTGGATGACTACAATTCATGGAGGATCCAGGACAGCCAGTTGAGTAAGATCGTGCCTAAGCAGGCACTGCTGCTCAATTAGCTGAGTTGGCTGAAGGTTTTCCCATTGTAACACAATTTTTCTATTCTAGTATTATTTTCAGTGTTTAAAAAAAAATAAAAAATCAGTGGGGATGGGTGGGGTTTTTTGCACAAAACTTGATGCTTTTAATGAAAAAAGGTTGCTTTTCTCAGTATTTTGCTGTTTATTTCTGTTGGGAAAACTTGAAACACATAACTTTTGTCAGAGAAATATCAGTCCGTGTCTGTCCGAATTCCTCCAGTGTCAGCTGGGAGCTGTAACTCAAGGGCTCCACGGCCCCCTCTTCCCCTGGGCACCTCTCCAGCCCTCATGACGCATTCCCTGTTTGACTAACCCAGGGTAGGAGCATCATGGGATTTGTAATTCAGCCAAAGAGCTCAGCCCCCAGGGAGACATGGCGCGCAAGGCACTCCAATGACAATTTCTGAGGGCTGCAACAGTAGCTCAAGCTGATGCTGCTTTAAGGGCCAAATGGCTTTAATTAAATGTTTCCATTTCAAAAGGCTGGAACATTTTATTCAGTGTTTTCCAGCTGACAATTTCTCATTTTTTGAAAAATTTCCATTCCAGGAAAATGTTTGGTATTTCAGCTTTCCATGTCAGTTCGGGATGAAATGAAATGTTTGAAAATCAGATTTTGATGGTATATAGACACTCATTTTGGGAAAACAGCCTCATTACTTAGCTGTCAAAAGTGAAATGGTTTCATCCATGCAAGAAAGGTGTGATCCAGTTTGCCTTTGATTTCAATGGAAGCCACTTTTTTAGCTTAAAGAAGCCTGGATGGAGTCCCAAAAGACCAAGGGAAGGTGGAGCTGATCACAGTTACAAATACTGAAAACAGGAGTCAAGAGTGAAAGAGTGAGACTGTAAGAAGCAGCAACTAAGATGGTGTGTTATCTGGTCTTGATCAAAACTCAGTTCTACTTCAGTAACAGGATGAAAATCCATTAAGAGTAAAACATCTAATTCCCAGTTACAGTAAAGATAGCAGCTAATCACTACTTTGTAGATTAGAATAAATCCATAGTATGAATTTGTCATGAGTACTGTAGCTTTCAATGTTCAAAGCATTTCCGCAGAAAACCTTCATATGCTCCATTCACAGAGACTACTCTAAAGCTAAAGATAATAATATGGTACTGAACTGCTCGCCTCAGGTTGTCTGTTCTCCCTTGGACCCCCCAAAATTGTTCAGCTGGATGGGTACTACAGAAGGTCTGTCAGGAGGGACCAAGGTCTCTGGACTTTGAGCACATCTGCAGGTAGAGAACTAGAGAACAACTAAGTGTGGGCTTCCAGAGCTGACACTTCGAGTGAAGGCTGGGCACCAAACCCATCCTCTGCATTGCCCAATCTGTTTTTGGATGTAGCCCCAAGCCTTCCACCTCAAAGCACACAAGAGGAGCCCCGGGGAGTCCACGTCCATCAGCATCAGGGTAAGTGTTGAAAGCAAGAGAGCACTCAGAAATGTAAGTAAATCAATTCACCCAAACATGAGGATCAAGAGAATTGGGATTTATCTTTCATTTCCCTATAGTACAAGGCAGATGTTTCTAAGTAATAAGCAGAAACCTCTACAATTTTTAAGACTGAAGAGGAAGGGAGGAAGGAAGAAACATGTACAAGCTTTGAGGATGTTCTCAGCTCCAGCTTAAAAAAACCAAAAGAACCAAAAAAAAAAATCAAACCAAACAAACAAAAAAACCAAACCCACCAAAATCACACACCACCAAAAATTTCTATCTGTAAAAGCAAGTTTTTTCTTAAGCTGTTTGGTAATTCTTAGTTCACAGGAACATTTATCCAGAAGGTTCTTCATGTTTCCAGTCTAGGTTGTAGCAATCTCAGTGAGGCACTAAAGTTTAGGCTGTTAAAGTCTCTCTGTGCAGCATGGTCATTTTAAAATGATGTGGTATCCATCATTGCTTTCAGCTGTAACAAAGAAATGCAAAGCATATTTTCATTGCTTTTAGGAAACACCAGAGATACAGAACTTTGAATTTTCTTTCTAGGTAGTTTGCAATAGTTTGTACACTTGTTTCACAACCCACTCATGAAAATCAATGTTGAACATCTAAGTCAAATAATTTACATAAAGAACCCTACTTACTGTCATATTTTATCACTTTACTCAAAGGTTTTCTTCTCATTTACATCAGTGGTGTCAATGGACTTATGAAATTTTTCAACAGTGTAACTGAGAGTAAAGCATTGATCAATCAGTCTATCAGAGTGTAGCCAACACCTTGACTTACACTAGGTTAGATTACTTATCTTTTCAGGATAACAGCATTGAGTTTGTGATAACGTTTAGTGCAATTGAAAGGAGGAATTATCTTCAGAGCAGCAGGTAATAGCAGCAGCAATACACACCTTTTAATGTGCTGATAACAAAACAAGATTCATCTTGGAAGTTTTGCACCATCTGAAGGGCAGAAGGAAAAAAGCCAACACAACACATTTTTAGCAATTAAATTAACATTTCTTTCAATGCCAGTATAGACTTAGAGGAGAGGTATCAAATAGCATTTGGTGTCTAGTCCTACACAGTCCTGAGTAACCCTGCCCATGAGACTATTAACATACATCACTGATTAATTAATTAATGTTGTTGAAGTTGCTAATGTGTTTAAGGGAAGCTCATACTAAATGTGCTGGCCTGAAACTGATTGAGCATATTCAGCACTTTACCAACCTCTTTGCAACTCTTGATCCTGAAGGTTCTTATACCACTCCAGTTATTCTGTTAAAGACCATGCTCTTTGTTGCTTTCAGTGAAGCTGTACTAGTTCAGACTGGATGAAGTTTGTCCCTTTCCTAAAATTCCAACAGCGGTAATTACACGTTCTGCTAAATGATGGAGCTCAGTTGATCTGATATTGGCATTTAAAGAATACCTGGAGATGGTAAACCCAAGGAATGGGCTCCTGACTAAATAAAGGAATTGCTACTGAAAAGCCACCTCAGCAGCATCCATCTGGCTATTGACTAGACATTAAAACAGATGCTGTGCTTGCAGGGATCTTTTACCTGTTTGTATTTTGTCAAGGAACAGGAATCATAGTAAAGTTGTTACTGGAGGCAAGGCAAATCATGGCAAGAAAGACTAGAACCTGAAGCCATTTCAGTTATTCATGAGAAACAACTAGATTTTTAGAACAAGTGAAGGTTCCAGTGACTCCTTTAAATAAAGAGATTTAAATTACTTCAGACCCAATATAAAAAGCCCATTTAAGGCTCATCCTTGGTCAATGTTTCCTCCCACCTCAGAGTAGCTATGTGGGACAGAGGAGGTGAATTACCTTCAGGAGGTGTCTCATACAGTTGAGGCAAATGCTGGACACAACTTCAGAGAAGGGCAGTGTGACCAGAACCTCTCTGATCAGCTCATCAAATCCAGCTTTGTGAAAAAGCCTTCTCCTAGCTCCTGAATACCTTTCAAGTAGTGCATTTTTCAGTCCTAAGTTCTCACATCAAAATACCCTTTTCAACTAAGACTAATCTCCCTATACTCTTTTGGATTTAACATCCAGCTTCTACTCCTTCAGCTCAAAACTTCTCTGGCCAGTTTGTGTGTCTTTGCCTAATGATGCATGAAGTACATTCACAGAGTGCCACACTCTTGCCACTATAGTACTAGAACAAGAAAAAAATATTTAAAAAGCAATAGACCTTGTTAATAATTGACTTAAACAAATACTTAAAGCCTTATACCCAGGCTGGTTCATGCAATTCCTCTATCAAGAGTTGCCTCCAAGCATTTTGTATCCATAGAGCATCAAAGTTTCAGATTTAATCAGGCTGGAATAGCAAGGAGACTTCAGAAATCAGCATTACAGCCTTCAATTTAGGCTCCAGTTGAGACCTATGCTTTGCTTCATTTGTTTTAACAATGCTTCTTATAAATGAGGCTCCTTAAGTGATTCTGGTGCATGAATGAGTAAGTAATTTAGTAGGGGGAAAAGAGGAAGGGCAACTCACTGTTAACCTGCAAGTTAATGGAATGGACCAAATTAAGGCATCATATAGTGGGCCACAAACAGTAGCAGAGGTCCATAAATTATAGTGTGCATATAGTGTATATAGTGACAGACCCAGTGCCTGGAATCATGGGCCAAGATGTAAAACCAATTGCCCTAAAGATTTTAAAACTTACCTTATTTGGGTAACTTACCTAATCAATTTTAAAAGTTCTTACTTTAGATCCTCACTTCAAAATTTGTGTAAGTAGACAAAATGAAAAGAAATTCATAGAATCATTTAGGTTGGAAAAAGCCTCTAAGATCACCATGCACAAACACTGACCTAGCACCAGCAAGTCCAACACTAAAACATGCCTCCAAGTGCCACAACTACATGACTTTTAAACACCCCCAGGGATGGTGACTCAACCACTTCCCTGAGCAGCCTGTTCCAAAGCTTAATAACCCCTTCAATAAACAATTTTTTCCTAATACCCAATCTAAACTTTCCCTGGTGCAACTTGAGGGCATTTCCTCTCATCCTGACACTTGTTATCTGGGAGAAGACACCGAGCCCCACACTGTCACAACCTCTTTTCAGGTAATTGTAGAGAGCAATAAATGACCAATTTTGTTGTGTTTTGTTTTGCTTAAGAAAACCAAACAAAAACCCCAACATCTCTGACAAAGCAAAGGTGTTGAAAGCACACCAAAATCAAAGCTGCACATGGGCTGATTCACTCCAAGTATTTACTTTAACATGTTGGGATTAATGGCTTTGCAATTCTCCCTTGAAGACACATTCCATAATTTGAAAGATAATTTTAACTTCAAGAAGTCAGACAAGTGTTACATCTCTGACAAAGATGCAATCCCTTCAGCCCCCTCACCTCATTGCTCACTAATACATGGATCCCTGTGGGTCCCTGCCGGTAGATCCGATTGATCTGCTGAGGAGAAATGCTGTACAAGTTTGCAATCTTCTCCATTAACTCCAGCGTGGTCAATTCTTCCAAGAAGATTGCATGATACACTGCAACAAGTGGAACAGTCACAGGACAGCAAATACAGATGGCACCGAAACGCTCAGCATCAGCAACCAAATGGGGTTAAGATGAAAGTTCAAATGGAATAAACGAGCTTAATATTTTAAAGCATCCCCCGAATATCTGCCTTGATGATTTGCATAAAAGTACCCACTATTTGTGTGCAGAAGGTAATTAAAGCACACACAACTTTTACCCAGAGGAGAACATGGGGATTAACGACAAGTTGCATCATGGGGCACTAAAACAGCCTTCTCATAAAGCTGCTAATATTTTCAGATAACCTTATTTTACTGATTTTGAAGTTTAAAAAAAAAAATCAAATAGTAAAACACATGATATGTCACACAGAAGCAGTATTTTATTAGATGCCATCCACTGGCACAAACGAAAACATAAAATGTGTAAGGTAACAACATGGATGACAATATTGTTTTAGAAATCCAATCCAAATTGCAGCTACCAGGTAGGAAAACTGTGCCTGTTTATTACTAAGTGCAAGATTTAAGGACAATCTCTATTCTCATTTGATTGTACACTGTGTCATGAGGGATGACAAGTTCCCAAAAGTTTTGAACTTTTAAGAATTAGAATCTCACTTTAAGACCTACCAACCTTCTATTTCCCTGAATTTTTTCAAACAAGACAACCTAAAGAAAATTGTGGATGGAAGGGTGGTTTTTAATGCTACTGTCCCTACAAAGAACCAAACAGAGATTTTGCTGTGGCGTTCTGCAGATAACTTGTAAGCTGGGTCTCTTCCCCAGGCAGATAGTGCCACCCATGAAACTATAACCAAAGTGGCAAAACTGGGATAAACAGGACCCCTTCAAACACTCAGGACACCAAGCTGTCCCACACAGGAGCTCAGGCAGGAAGCAGCATTCTCACCAGGTAAATGTTTAACAAAGACCGTACATAAGAACTTACCACAAAGACTTCCATCTCCATTTTCTCGTTTTTGGTGGAGATGAGACCTGTTTTGCTCTGGTTCTTGACAGACATAAATTGTCATCTTGGGCCTTACATTTCTGTGGATTAATCAAAACCAGTAGTTAGTTATTTAGTAGATCTAAAATTGTTCCAAGTCAGCTATCAAACAGTAAGAGATGGAGCCATTCAGGCCATCCATAAATAACAAACTAAGGGGTAGTCTTGATGCTGGTGACTAGATGGCTTAGGATGTCTACCAAGAGACCCCTGGGAGGTGATGCATAGCACCTTAATCTTTCAAGATCAGATAAGCATAAACAGCTTACAGCACTTGCTAAGCAGTTCAACGTACCTGCCTCTACTTAAATCCCGCTCAGAATTTGCAGGGTTATTGCAATTAAAGAAAGTTTAAGAGTTATTTGAGGCTCCAGAGGTTTGTTTTTTTATTATTACCTCTGATGGAGATGCAACATAAGGTATTGTAGGCTGTGTCCCTCATGAAATGGATGTAAGCTAGCAGATGGTAGCAAACAAACCACTGGAGATCCAAATTATGCAGCTTTGTTTTGGCAACATTTCTGAGCTGTGCTTGGATTTGAATATCATTGTGATCTCCAGTCCCTGAGAGAACCACTTTGAAGTGTTAAAAGGAAGTCTAAATGCTACAGCTTCAGGATTAACTCCCAGTTAACACTGAAATTATCAAGGGATGCTATCATAACAAAAAAACAGGAAGAAAATAGTACAAACCTTCCTTTAATTGCATTAAAGAGCCGAATTCCATCAGCAGGCCCACAGATTTGAACAAAATCTTCTTTGGACATCTTCAGTAAGTCGGCACCTACATATTTCAAATTAATTTTTCTTAAGAAGTTAAGCAAATCTTAGCTTCCAAATATGTATGGCCAGCAGAAAAAGGGCAGGGGTAGAGAAAGAAGTTACACAAAGAAGTTGCCAATTCAGAGAGGTGTGCACCTCAAATCAATCATTGTGAAACAGAAAGCCAGAAGCTGCCAAAAGAACAGTGCTTCACTGGAAAATATTCCAGCCAACTCAGAAACAAGCTAGCTATTTCACTCTGGCCATTAAATGACCCAGTTTTCTGTAACTGTCACATTCACTGGGTTATTTCATCATGTTGCAAGTCAGAGAGTCTCCTCATGGTTTCTCAACACCTCTAACTGCCCCTTCCACCATCTTACTGGTGTGTACAACGACTTAATGGGACAGTACAGTGAAGGTGCCAGATGCTTCTTAAAGGTGCACAGGGACAGGATGAGAGGCAGCAGACAGAGGATGAAATGCTGACTAGATATAGGAAAAAACACTTCCACTGTGAGAACAGTTAAGTATTTGAGGAGGTTGTTTAGAGAGACTGTGTAATTTCCAGCCTTAGAGATACTCAAAGGCAACTGCACAAGGCCCTGGACTTTCTTCAAGGTTGCACTTAATGAACTTAGGAAGTCCCCTCCATCTTAATTTATTCTCTTCCATTTTTACTTACTCTGTCTGTCTACAAAATGTTTTGACAGATGGTAACTAATCTAAGAACAAAAGAACAACCACACTGGATCAGACTAGGTGTCCCATCAAAAGTGGCCAGCAGCAGATGCTACATGAGCTGCACTTAGAGAAGACAAAAAAACCAAAGTAATCGGACTGTTTAAACTCACCCGAAAAACTTGAGAAGAGTCTACAGAATGGAGAGAACCTATTACGATGAAGCCACTGCTGGGCATCTTGAATAGAAGCAGAAGGAAGGAGATGCTACATTGCAAAAAGAATAAGAAGGTCTTGAAATGAACTGTTCACCAGTGTCCTAAAAGAGAAAAGCACCACATTAACATGATCTCAAGTACTTACATCATTGCTGGGAGGCAGGAGCTCCATTTGATGGGTTGGAGAACTGTTGCTAAAAGAAATTATATAAAGTTGGAAGAGAAAAAAAAATACATTATTTTAAATTTTACATCGCAGTGTCCATCCTCTTCCCCCTCCTCTATTTTACTCAACTTTCACAAGTTACATACAACTTGGCTTTTTTTCTCTACCAGATTTTTAAAAAGGTGACCAAAATATGGAACAAGAATAAAAAAACCCTTTCTACCTGAGTCTTTTGAGGTCCTCCTGATGGTCAGATGAGGTCCTCCTCAACACTGAGAGAAAAACCCAGGTTTACTGACCTCAATCAAACTTTTCTATATGGCTGACTCACTAATGTGACATCATCTAAGCAAGAAAATTGTAACCTACAGGGTGGCTGAACTCGAAAATTCTATGAGCCAGAAATATCCTAACTAAATCCACCATCTAATAATAATTCTTCACAAAAATTGAATAAAGGACCTTATAATTCAACCCTGGTGTTATCTTAAACATAGTCAAGTGCCATAAATTATGCAAAACCACATTTCTACTAAATTTTCCTAAACACAGACAGGACTCCTAAACATGTCAGGGATTTTACCAAAGGAAGAAAACGCTCAGCAGATGTCTCTACTAACACAAAATTTTGTAACGTCAGTGTTTGCCCTTTTTCATAGGTTGGGTGGATTCATTGAAAATTAGTGATACAACATGGATTGGTAATTAAGTTGTGTGGGAAGGCAGCAAGATGGCAGCATCCTAACAAAAGAAAAAGGCCTTCACCAAATTCCTAAGGGGGAGTATGTAGCAGGGAGGACTCAGAAGTACTGAGGTACTGCTGTACCTTTCTGACACCAGTCATCTTGAGCATTTCAGGATCACTAGAGCTGTCTCTTTATGACGGCTATTTTATGAATTAAACATGCCTTCATTAGTCCTTTGTTCTTAAATGGCTTCTCAAAACCCAGGCTGTTGTGCCCCAAACAGGATTTCTTTACAGTTCATTCACCTGGGAATTCAGCATCTCAAACTGCCCTCAAAACAGAAAGTAAGAGAGAAATACCAACTCTGAAGAGGTGCTGAAAGCCTCTTAACACACTTGTGAGAAGATACTGGGGGTTGCAGGTACAGGGCGTGGTGTGTTCTCATCAGGAATTGCCCTGGAGGCACTCTGATGCTCACCTTCCAGCCACCACATAAACAGTGCACACACCAACAGTACTCTGAATTACAGGGAATTCCTGGATGGAAGGTCTTAAAGGCTCTTGGGAAATACCATCCCCTTCCTAGAAAGGGTGGTGGTGGTGGTCCTTAACTTCTTCTTCCAGGGTATGAAATGTATGGACACACAAAGGCTACCGTATCAACGGGAAGATAAAGCATATATTTATTACATACCCATCTCCGAGGTTGAAGCTGTTGGGAGAACTGTTGTAGCTTGGAGATGGAGCATTGTTCATTTGATAAGGCACATCTGGCCAGGGAGAGCACTGTTGGAAGAAAGGCAGCAGGGAAACTTTCATAAGGATGAAAATAAAGGCTTCGATTCTCCTCTAATACCACATTCATGCTGTTGCCACGCCACTAACTTCAGCTCATCACTCCTGCTGGGAGGAGGAGATGGGCCATGGATTTTCTACACTGCTCTCCAAGCGGGCTGTCAGGGGGCCAGATTGATTCCAGTTGTGCATTCCACATTTCTTTCTCCCATTTCACAAAGCCTGTCCCCAAATAACACTGGGCCAAAGTGTGCACAGCTGTAAGTCAGAGCAACGCCAGTAAGTCAACTCAGACTCAAGGCAGCAATGATACAGAAATACCCCTGGTCTCAATTATAAATCCCTAATTAAATCCAGGCTAGAGTGACAAATATGCTCCAGTGGCATTGCTTCAGGTTTATACCAGCAAAAGAGCAGAATTTGAACCAGCCTGCTGAAATCTCTGGCCATTAGTCAAACAGCTCCAGCCATAAATGGGTATTAAATGGAGAAAATTTAAGATAGGCAGACAAACACAAAGATACTAAAAGCCTTTACAAATATAGGTCAGACTCCACATTCCATGACAGTAGTGTAAAACCAGAGTAACCCAGCTAGAGTTGGTGACTCTGTTCTGAATTTAAGCCACAGCAATCAGCAGGAGAAATCCAGCCCTGCTGAACCCCTCCACCCCCAAGAGCTCAAGAAAATGCTCCATAGGGGCCTTGCTTGCAATGATAAAAAGACAGCAAGTGTAGCTTTGGAGCTTTATCATCTCCACAAACACTAGCAAATATTTTATCATCTCCACAAGCACTGGCAAATATTTAACTCTTTGGCAACCCATATTTCCCCATGCAATATGTCAAAGTGCATCAGAGCTCATAGGGAGAGTCTGGCATCTGCCAACTCAGTAGAATCAGGTCTATCAATCAGAAAACATGCTGGTTGCTCCTGACAACATGAGGAAAACTGAGTGGGAGAAACTGATCTCATAAACAGGAAGTTGATTTAAATAAAGAATAATTAACATCATTTTTGGAAGTCCAGCAAGCCACTCCAAAAAAACCCAAAAGAACAAAATCAAACAAGACATTCCCATAGGGAGACTGAACAACACTTCTAAATCCCTTTCTTGAGTTGTGTTGCTGACTAATTCTGCAGCCTATGGTGAGTTTATACAAGTATCTTAGTAAAGACAGAGAGGGGCAGAAACACATACAACTCTACACCAGATGCATCAGAATATAGGACACAAGATACTCCTAGAGTACAACCTGGAATCTTCTCAGATTTTGCACATAACAGCAGCTTTATAGGCACATTCACAGAAAAACAGATTATTAATTTCATCAGACAGTCTATTCATCTGCTTAAGTGCCCCATCTGCAACATGAGCTTTTGCCAAGTAGTTCTGAAAAAAATAGAGACAACTGTATTTTCATACAACGGGCACCTGAGGGCCATGACAAGTGCCCAGGAGCACAGTGAAAATTGAGAAAGTTGGGGTTTTTTTAAGCCAGCAGGCTGCTAAGGGTTGGCTTATACCCCAAGACATAAGAAACTTTGGCATCTTTCATAAATTTCAACACTGAGAGTCATTTTATAATTTCACTCCACTCTCAGTTTCACTCAGATCTGAGCATACATGTCTCCACAAGATAATCTCCAGGGCTCAGACGCTGTTTTCTTTCAAATTTATCTCCCAACATGATGCATCTAAAACACTTTACCTCTGTCAGAATAGTTGTCTCGTAGGAAGGCTGATACTTCTCCTTCTCTTGGGTGGTCTTCTTTTCCATTTTTTCCCTGTCAGTCTTCTGTTTTCTGTCTGCTCCTTTAGGCTATAAGTACAAGCACAGGCTCTCCCTTATGCCAAGTATTACAAGTTTGGAGACAGAGGCCAACAGATTGATCTAATCTGTTCACAAAAGTCTCCTCAAGATTTACGGGAATTCTAAATATGAAACAAAATCAGATCTGCGTTTTCCAGACAAAAGAATTAATCAAGCATCTCTAGGGTTTCTGTACATCCACCACTAACGCCACTGCAATTCTAAAATAGGCTGACCACAGTCCTGAGATGTGATTCCAACTATTTCAGACTGTAAGTTATGCACCTCAACTGGCATTTGCACCATCTGTCCAGAAACAAGAAAGATGCTGCTCCAGGAACAAAGCTGGAGCAGCAGATCCTTTGAGAAAACCGGCCTATGGAGAGTTTGTTGTTCAGTAGCTTCAGGTCTGCCATGCCCAGATTAGGAGCTTCAGAGATGCTTTCTGTCTGAATCTTTTTCTCCTCCAGGTATCATGGCAGCAAACTGCTGCAACAACAACAACAAGGTATTTAAGAGCTCCATGATAAAATTTCATTGTTTGTGGAGGACTCAATCAAAGAAACTGAAGATGTCCTAATGTCGATTGCCTAGGAGCATCAAAACACAGTGGATACCCAACATATCTCAATATTTTTGTAGTGTTTGAGACACAATGGATTGGCACAAGTCTTGGTGCAGCATTTCAACTAGAATTGCTGTGTAGGGCAGTGTTTATGCCACCTTCTGCACTGGAGTCCTGTTTAAGATCTTAAGCATACCCAGTCAAAAGTCTGTTCTTTTACTCCAATATTTGCATCACTCCTATACAACCTGAAGTCTCTGCATGTTCCTGTGCCTTAATCTAGTTGATGACAAAGCCAAAACTACCTCATACCTTGAACACTTTGATCTGGCAGCTTGCAGAATGCAGGTGTTCTGTGTATTCACCATTTTCATTCTGCTTAAAGGTGTCGATTTGCACCCGGAAGGGCACACCTTTCTCTCCTCCATGTTTCCGTGGAGTAAACTCTGTGCTGATGCAGTGTACCTGGCAAGAGAGAAGCTGGGCTCATCTCTGAAGACAGTTGGAACCTGTGCAAATCTGATTTTCAGATACTGCCTGAACATGAGGTTTTGGCTCCTTTCAAGAAACTAAGAGGCAAAAGAGTTCATGTTTTCAGTTCTGTTCCTTTGGACGAAATAATCAGGAGAACAACCAGCTCAGAAAGAAACAGGGCATCGTGAAAAGTATCCTTTGATTTAAGGATCATTTTTTAACCCTCATTCAGATTAAAGACAGCCGATGCTCAGAATGAGAAACAGTCATGACAGAGGAAAGCAAGCAAAACTAACAGGTTATGAACAGTTTCCTCAAGACAAAACCTATGCTTAGAAAGCAATACCACTATCTGAGTATTTCATTAAAGAAGATCCTGGCAGTAGCAGGTAGTACTCAAGCATTAACATGTACCTAGCAAATTGATTTAGTGAGTACCCTACGAATTAATTATACATGATTGTCACGTGAGTTCGTAATTATCATTATCATCCCTCTCTCTTCTTCATGTACTGGCTACTTTGACTACCCAGGTCTTTAAAAGATATCTAACTACTATTTACCACAGATATATGACTTATTTCTTACCTGAATGAATGCTGAAGCCCTCTTTGACGGATCCCAGAGGAATTCAACAGTGTTCAACTGGGTTGGGCTAGCCCTGGGATCCAAGATACCAACTGACAGCGGGATATCTGTAGAAGAAAACCCCTAAAATTTTAAAAATATTAAATTGAAGAAGAGAAAGCATTTCCATACAATCCCAAGATGCATGTGAAAGCGAAGCCACCAAAGACATCTCTACTTGGGACCTTATAGTGCTTCCCTCCCAAAGACATAAAGGACTCATAAAAAAACCTGAACACACATGCAAACACTCCACACCCCACTCATCCTCCCAGCACTGCAGAGGTGCCACAATGAAATAGCCTCACCTATATCAAGGATGCGGTCCCCAGGCCGGCTCCACCTCCAGCCCTCGAGCTGCTGATGCTCTGTGTACTGCAGGCGGCGGTCATGGAAAACTACACGAATTATGCTCTGCCAAAAAAAGACAGCAGCGTGAACAGTGTGATCCAGAATCCTCTCTCGAGAGGACTTTGGTTTTCCAGAGTAGAAGCAAAAGCTGACCTGTTATGTTTCTCACCCCCATTCATGAGGAGAGTAGAAGGGTCCACCTAAGAGACCCATTACCTTGTGTATCAAATTCCTAAGGGACCCCTGAGAGAGAAAAACACACTTCCCCCTTAACAGGGCACATCTTACAGGAGTAACACAGCCCTGGACAGCTTTCTGGGATTCACTCTGGAAGCACTATAGCAATGTTCACCTAATCTTAGGTGTCATGGCATGTAAACATCACTAAATATACTGCCTCAACACCCAAAAGGGCTCATATGGGGGTAATAGTTAATGTGTCTGTACCATGTCCCAACCCAAGTATATCCCATTCTGATTTGCAAATGTGGAAGCCAGCTCACCTGTCCCTGCACCAGTGGAGCTGACATGTCCAGACACCTTGTCAGCGGGAATTAAACTCGATTCCAGCCATTAAGAGCCAGTCATTGGATTTGCCCCAGAGCAGTAGTAGTTAAACAAGGGTAGAGTAGGAAAGCATCCGTAACAGCAGGCTGGTCTGCAGTGGTGCAGCCACGCCAATAACTGGAGAAAAAAGGCTGGAATAAAGGCAATCCCCAGGACAGACAAGTCCTAAGTACTCCTAACTAATACAGCCTTTTGTATATTCAGAGCGCTACACTTACTTGAGTTAATGACCCCTAACATCCCAGTTTCTCAAGCCCACACTCTTGCTGGGGACTTCTGATCAAATGAGTGAGCAATTTTTGCCACTGAACCTGAGAAATGCCCAAACCAAACCCTAGCTTCAAGATGCAAATAAGCCACAGTGGGAACACCTGCAAAACTGGAATCCAAATCCACATACTACCTGAAATGGGCCAGAAGACAAATAGGGAATGGCCTAAACTTGGACAACATTTGAAATCCAAATTGGAATCCAAATTTTGCAACTACTTCCCACTCCCCAAAGGAAATCCTGAGGTAGAACAGCCAAGAATTGAAGGTTGGATCCAGAACCAGGGTCCAGACCAAAGTTTTTGAATTTGAACTGTTTTGGCAGTGGAGGAAACAACAGGAAGAAGTCCCCCAAACCAAATGATCAAGTTCTATATGTTCATCATTAAGCCCATTACCAAAGTAGACTGGAGCTATGCAGAATCTGCCTGGCAGAACAACATAAACACCTGGGCCCTCCGTTTGTCACATAACAACCCAGGCATGTTGCTGGGATTCAGAAGGGAGACAAGTCTGCCTCTCCACAGCTTTGACCATGTCCACCACTGAACTTTGGGATTCCCCTGAATCCAGTATTCATAGTGCAACTCTGGGATCATGATCACAAACAGAATAAAGGTTCCCCTGAAGCCCTGCAAAGCCAAGCTGCATAGTCCCGTGAAACTAGCACTCAACAACTCCATCACTCCTGCTCCCATTAAAAACAATGGCAAAGTGTTTTCCATTGTCTCAGTGGGAGCAAGGTCAGGCCCTTCATTAAAGACTGTATGTAGTAGCAGGAAGAAAAGAAATCTATATTTCTCCTTACCTTTACATATTTTGTGTTTAAATCTTGAAACTCTCCCAATTTCCTATTCTCAAGTAGACGGATTTCATAAGACTGACCTAGAGTTTAAGGAAACATTTCCAAGGTGTTTAATATGTTGTAGCAATGAGAGAGTCATGCTGGCATTTACGTGGCTGATAAAGCATACGTTTGATCAGGGAAAGCTTATTTTTGCTAACATAATGCATTTGCCCCAGCAATCGATAGGCACTAAAGCACAGCAGAAACGTGAGGGGAAGGTTTGCCTTTTGGCAGCTAAAAGCTCTCCATTAGGGCATCAATTATAGTTGTGTCCCAGGGCTGTTATGGTTTTCTGGTCACCCTCCAGAAAGTCACCAGGGTGTTTGAGGCAGTTGTCCCCCCATGTCACATGGCTGTAACAGCACTGCTTTTGTCTGCCACTTCTGCTAAAGCAATTCTGCCAAAGCAATGGTTCTGTGAGGAGGTGCTGGCACAACAGGTCCAGGAGCAATTCTGCAGAGGAGGGCAACTGGGGAAAATCTTGCCTTCTTCAGAGAGCAGTCAGGCCTGTAAGGTGTTTTGGTGAACCACAAAAACAAAATTTGTTCCATAAGGCCTGGAAAGTCACTGCCAAGGGCATAAATATTCCTTCAGACATGTGGAGGGAGTAATGGGTATTACAGCATGTGCAAGGACCAGTTCTGGGAAGGGAATTCACACTCCACCACCCCACCTCCATCCTCAAATAAGGAATTCAGCCAATTGAACAGAATTCAGCTAATTGGTTTATAAAATAACATCTCTCTGAGGCTGACAGCAGACAAAGGAGACTGATGCCTCAATACCTTATGCACAGAAATGACCAACACAGTACAAAAGCTCATTGTACAACACCAAGTCGTTACAATAAACCTTCAGCCAGCACCAAGGCAGAATAGATCATTAGGATTAATGGAGAATATGTGCACCTTATAGTTAGCTTTTCTTGTTCATCTTGCTATCCTCCCTTTTCCTGAAAAATGCACAGGATATGACAAGGCAGGCACCGAGGAGATCAGTTTGGATTTTCTGGCTCAACCAGTATCTCTGCAGAACTGGCCCTGCAGAAAACTGCAAAGCAGGATCTACCTCCCTCTAAGCAGCTTCTACCAGCAGAGACAAAAATGCTAAATTTTTGGATCTGGATTTAGAAATGGAAAACTTATGACAGCAGATATGTCAGAAAGGCAGAGCACCTGCTGAGAATCCCACCCATGTCAGTACAGACCATATCCACAGAGCACAGAGATATCTGTGCTTATTTAGCTGGCTGGCAAATAAGAAAAGAAAAAAAAAAAAAGGAAGGACAAGAAAGGCCATATTGAAGCTCCAAATTTTTGCACAACAGTCTTACTGATGTTAGTAGGAGTTCTGCAAACAGGAAATCACCCTTGAATCCAGCAAGTGACTTAGGGCATGGGGAAAGCAGAGAATAAATCATATGTAGTACCAAAATAAGCATGGAAACATGCACAGAACTTTACCCATCTCTTGGCATGTAAGTGAAATAAAATCACACCAGTGACCTGCCTTTGAAGACTGCTGGACAACAGAAGTGGATTTTGTAAACCACACTCCTGAAATTGAGGTTTTCCACGCTTTAACTCACAAGACTTTCTAATGTTCCCACTGATACATGTTAATATTGTTCACATGACACTTTTAGAGAGATGTATATAATCAATACTGCTACATTAGCATAAAAATTATCAGGGTCAGGTTAACAAATTGGGTTTTCTCTCAGAATGATAGAAAAGATGCTTAAGACCATCAAGTCCAACCATTAACCATGTCCACCATTAAAACATGTCCCTAAGTGCCACATCTGCTGTACTGCATACTTGTACATGCTGTACATGTTTATCTATGTTGTACAAAGCACTTGGCTGCTCAGTGGTTCAGTTGGAAGATACACTTCACCAGCTGTAGTGTGATAGAGTTCATAATCTTGAACCCTTTTACACAGCCAAGCATCCCTTACATTTACAGTTAATTCCCATGCAAGTATGAGGCTAATTAATCTTTACATAAAATTAATTTAGGTTTTGAGAGCAAAAAGCAGTAAAATACATCTGTAACTATTCAGATGGGGGTAGTAGGGACAGTGAAATGTAGCGGTATGAGCTGTGCTATGGAGGAAGGCAGTGGTCAAACCAGAAGCACTGTCAGTCATTCACCAAATATCTCAGGAACAAGCAGATTTTTGGGACACCTTTGTGCACTGATACACTCTGGCTCTTTGGTCAGCCTGATCTGCTTATCTGCAGTTACAATGAGACAAAAGAAAATAATGGGCTTAAAAACATCACCCACATTCCTTTCAGACTAGCATCAAGCACTCCAAAACTCTGCAGCATGCCATCTCTGACCCCTTGCATGGGATAGGGACAGAACTGCAGCCTGGGCTAGGAACTGCCCCTAGGCAGTGGGCACCACACATCTCCTCCTGACAGGAGTGATTCACCTTGGAGGGAGTCAGAAACAGATCCTGCAGACCAGTGAAAAAGAAACTGCAGTGTAGACAGAGTTAATATTAAACAGAAAGCCAAAGAGGAAGTAAAATGCTTTGATGAAAGATATATGGGTCATCTGATGGAAGCCCTGGAATGCAGCTTATGCCACAAAAAACCTCAATCAAAATGGTATTTTATGCTAACTGCTTTCCCCTTGAACTCTGAATGTTTAACTTGAGTTGCTACATGATTATCCAACAAGACTGCTCCCAGCCAAGCTTCAGAAAACATGAGGCTTTCCCCCCCTCTCTGTGAAACTCTTGTCAGTGAGAATTTGGTCCCAATTCCTCAAAGTTCCCTTATATATCCATCTTCTGGTATTGATTTTTAGTTTATTCTCCTTAAAGCTTTCCAGCAAATTCATTGCTTTGTGGCTTATGGTACCCAGAATTTATTAGCATGGACAGCATTCAGATACTTCTACTTTTATAGCACCAAACTACTTGGACTATACTTTGTCCTTGAAAAATAACTTCCAAACCTAGTTCATCCTGTATTTTCCACCATTGCTACCAGCAAAACTCCTGAAATGGTGAATTAAAATCTCCGCCCTGCAATTACTACTGCAGGGAAGAGAGGCCCTAAAGAATGACCACTTGGATACTGGAAAACAAAATCCCTTTGTAAAATAGAGCACATACTAGCAATCTAACCTGAAGAAAGTTGAACTCCCCCTGGCGTCAAAGAGGGCAAAGAAGTCACACAAGGCTCTGATCCACAGATCATTTACAAATCCTGCATCACTGACTCACCAGCACTAGCAGGCACACGCTGACAATTTTCTGCTAAAATTAAATCAGTAACAGATCATTCTTAGCCAGGTACCCAAAACCGTGAAGAAACATGACTGTAAGTGAGACTAAAACAATCTGTGTTTCCAGTTCCCAAGACAGACTACAACTAGCTAAGCCCAAAGCATAGAGCTGAAATACTCCCCCATACTGAGTTTTTCCATTTGTCTCAGATGGAAATACAGATTAATACAGGGCAGACTACAACTTCCAAATCAATAGTTGGTGGTAAAGCTGGAGACAGGGGCAGAGGGTACCAGTGCTGAGACTCTGCAGGGATTTGATTGAATAGCCCAGGTCCAAGACCAGGGCAAGTATCTTGTCCTCAGCTGGCAATGGTTCAACATCCACTGGGCTCAGATGGAAGAAAGAGCCTGAAAAAACAATTGTGGCAGTGGAGAGTAGGAGTGCTGTTTTATATCAGTCCCCTTCAGCAGGATGATGGGGCTAAAGGCCAGCAACTTGCCAAAACCCTTTTCTTACCATGCCCTCAACACTGGCCACAGCTGCAGCATCACAGGCAACACAGGTTTGAGATCGCCTTAAAGTCGGTGACCAGCCTGGTCTCTGCTCAGGTGTGCTACTGGACACATGCACAGGGGCACCTAAAGCACCTCTGTCATCACCTGAAATGCAGGGGAAACTTTGCAAGGCATCCCCAGCACAGCCGATGCTTCAGCAGCCTCCTGCACATCTGTGTGACCCAGTGCTCCCCTCACTCACCACAACCATTCTTCCCTACCTCAGGCAGAGAACAGGACAGTAGTAAATATGCAGAAAACCACAGCAAATTCCTGAGATGCAGTTTGTCTCCCAACTTCATCGAAAGCTTCAGGGGCACCAATAAAAACCCAGGCGAGTGATGATACACTGTAATTTCTATTTTAAACAGACATTCTCTGGGCAACAGCAAATTTATGTAATCCCCTCCTAGGGTAGAGTTTGAGCAACTCTCTTTACAAAAAAAGTAGTACACAGTAAAGTAGCAACCACCCAGGTCCAGAGAGTTCCTGGTTTGCAGTTCATGAAGCAATTCAACCTATCTGAAGGAGGACTTATAGACTGCTTACTTTTTTTAACTTCACTGTCTTTGGTAATTAACACACATTAATTGTGGGCATGACCACTCAATGTGGAGACAGAAGAACTGAAAGTCAACAACTTACTATAGAGGAAGAATAATTTAGTTTAACACCGGAATGATTTCACCTGCTCAGAAAGTACATGTTTAACAGCTTACTGATTTCCATGAAATTTAAACAGCCATCAGAAATATTGGGTAATTTCTGATTACAAAAGATTATCACCATTTCAAGCTCAAAGTTACATTTTGCTCAAATATTATGTACTACACAACCACAATATCCTGCTTGCTTTTCTTTGTTTTCACGTTACATTTCAAGGGCCACTTGCACTGTGCATTTTGTGGTTTTCTGCACAATACACCGATATGATACACTAATTTCCAATTAGGATGCTGATGTTCCAGGCTGATATGGCTCAGGCCTTACTTAATCTAACAAAGTAGCCTTTCTAGAAATCAATTAAACTGTAACCTTTGAATAAGCAATATCCCCAACAAAAGTCTGTGGAAAAGGGGGAAAAAAAAAAAACCAACAGATAATCCTCTTTCTCAGAATGGATCCATACAGCACTAGACAGAACAAGCCTGGAAACTGTTTGATTATTAAGCCAAGTTGGCCAATAAAAATACCATTTAGCAACTTTATATGGACATCCTAAAGAGTGCACAGATAAGGGCAAAGGAATGCTGACAGTCAAACTCACCATGCAGAAGGAGGGGGAGGGAAAAAAAAAAAGCAAGCATTTATCATACCAAACCAAAGCACATCCAGCAGGCAGGAGGATCACCTTTGAAACAGCCGAACACAACTATTCAGGGCATCAGGCACATACAAAGATTTTTCTGACAAGAAAGATAAATGAACCCTCAGGGTAAAGAGACAAGAGTGGCAGAGCTGGCACATGAACTTGCATGCCTGATGACACACACCTTTTTTAGCCAGTCACAAGCAAAAATAAAAATTAGTGTAAGACTTGCTCAAGCGTCCCATGTGCGGACACTCCGCAGGACAAGAAGCAAAAGCAGAACCCTCAATCCCTGAACCACAAATGACAGTGGATGTTCTGCAGTTGCTTGCTGCAGCCTCATATGACAAGATGCTGTAGATGTTTATCCAGTGGATATTATGAATTCACCAGCTACACAATAGGCCACCCTGGAAGTTCCCACTATGCTAGGAACATGGAAATCTTGCAAAGGAGGACAAGCTGTGGGCCAGGAAATGCAAAAGGAACACTAGAGTCATTCTAACACTGCAGCCTCATCTTGCCCCACATCCCACCTTCAGCACACCACCCAGAGATGGAGCAGGGTCAATACAACCAGCCCTTTCTTCCTTGCAGTATCTTCCCAGTTTCTGGTGATCAGTGTCCAGATTGCATCTACACTGAGCCGCCCAGTCATGACCAATGCTCATTAACTCTTTTGTGTGGTCTCCTTCTGAGTTTGCTTGTACTCATCAGAGCCACAATTTACACATGGCTCGATTTAGCGTTGACAGTCTGGCCCTTTGCCTGCCTCCTGCCTCTCCCCTTGCACAAAGCCCCCTCAGCTCCACTGTGTTTTGGTACCCAGGAGCTCAACACGGAGGGTTCCTGCTCTGCTTGCCCCTACCAACAGGGCAGAAATGCTACAGGAACACAGCACACCAATTCAACTACTAATACTACCACCACACCACAGAGCTTCACTGTCATCACATCACTTTTATGCTTTTCCTCCTTTTACCAATGTGCCCCCAACTCAAGGGGGTTTCTTTGCCCCTCCCCTCCCCCCCCTTTTTCTCCTTCCCTACCTCTTTCTTGTGGGAAAACCAAAGAGCTCCCTCAGAGCCAAGCTGGCTGCAGGAAAATTTCACTGCTCATTTACTATATGAACATTTGTCTGAGTCCTACTCTCCACAGACTTCTGAACATGGTCTGTTCTGCAGTGGTGACACTTCATAGCTAACAGGCACTAACAGAAATACTCCTCATTTATAATGGTTTCCACTCAAAAGAGAGGGAGATGCATTTAAATTCCTAAAGACTACAGTCTCACTTTGAATCAAGGACACAAAACAAGCCAGCAGACACAGAAACACTTCTAGTTGCTAACTTCACTGTGTGCACTGGGGTTTCTTTTGCATAGTCTTCATCCACTTGATCTCACCTAATCTAAATCATCTTACAAACTTTGATTTTTAATACAAATTAATCAGTGAAGAAATTATGGACCTCCAATGGAAAGCTGAAAAAATACATACCCTGTCAAAATAATTTCTTCCTGTATTTCCACTTCTCTAGCATGTACTTGAAACACTCAGGATTATCTTAGTCACATCTGTCCATCTCAGAAAACCTCAGCCCTCTCTGTGTAAGTAAAAAATACAGGCTTTTTCTGGTTTCAACCTGTTTTAAGTCAATTTGGACAACAGGTTTTATAGCTCTGGAAGAGTAGCTTTGTGTGTAATATTTACTTGAGTTTCAGATAACTAAAAAGAATGGTCCTGGGTGAGGGTGCTGATGAGGGATGCAGAAGAGCTGAGTATGACTCCTGACCCCACTTAGCAGCTCCCTTAGATGCCCTCAGGTTAAGTCCCTTCCTTCACATTTCTGCAACAGGAAATTGGGAGAAGCAAGTCCCACTCCCACCCGTGGCTGCTCAACCACTGCCTATACAAGGCAGGGAAGGAGATGGGATCAAAGCTGACTGTACCTTCCACACTGGTCACAAACATGGGCACCGGGCTGGGACAGGAGGAATCTCACTGCTCCAGTGCTTGCTGTCTAGTTTCTGGGACACAGAACAAATGCTTGGGAGTAATCAAGTGGGAGAACAAAAGGTGCTCTTTTCCATACCTCTTTAGGGGGAAAAAAAAAGTCTATTCCCTTACAAAAATGTGTCTAACTCTTACAAAAACAGCTAATCACGTCAAACTTACAGTATTTCTCAAGCTTCTGACTGCTACCTAAAATGGGATCTTTTAGGACACTGCGAATTAGAGTAAGCTTATTGGAAAATTTTTACACATTGACAGCAACATTCACACAAACATCAAATCCTGTAAAATCACAGGAAAAAAATTCTCTGTCATAATTAAAGGAATCTCAGATAAATATGGATAATGGGGTAAAGTAAAAAAAATATGTGGACTAGAAGGAAAAAAATCATCTTGGTGTTTTCATACTTCTGACTACACTCTGAGGAACTTCTGAGCACTCCCTTTTTTCACAGATATTGAAGATTTATGGGAGAACAAAATGCAGTCTAGGGGCTTCCAGTAGGAGTTGTGCACAGGCTACAATCCAGCAAGTTCACAATCCCACTTGAATTTCATCCAGATGTTAGCAACAGAAGAAAGGATTACAAAAAGAATAGAAAACAGCCTCTTGGTTAAAAGACAACTGAGATTCTAGCTTCCTAGGGACAACAGAAGTCAGATGCTCTACTTACGCAGAGGTGCCCTGTCATCTGAAGCAAGATTCATAGTCAGCTTTGGGATGGTGTGGTTTGGAGACAGGGTTGTTTATCCTGGGCTGCCAAGTGAAGACAGAGCTGCCAAACATATGGGGAAATTGCTTCTAGCACAATTAATGGCTTCAGCTGAGACACCAGAACCTACTCAGAGCTGTCTTCAAAGTCAGGCAGGAGACAAATTCCTTCTCCAAAGACTAAGTGCACCACAAGAACCAAAAACACCAAAAGCCACTTTCAGAAATGGGAAAGACAAATTAGCTTTGTTAGTCATTTCATTTTTTTAAGCCATTCAAACCCAAGAACAGACTGGAAAGGGGTCAAGGAGCAGTACAGCACCCCACAACGATTAGGGAACAAGGATGTATGGGTGGGTGGGTGGGCACCAGGAAGCAGCTGGTGCTTAAAGTCTCAATGACATTTGTCCACTTGTCCACCAGCAGCAGAGCTTCTACACATGCTGAGGGCCTGGTCAGTGACGAAGTTACTGTCAGGAAAAGAGGCAGTTCCTAGCACGGGACAAAGCAAAAATAACCCCATAAACAGAGCTATAATTAAACCAGAAGCACACCCAGGCAGAGCTGGTCACTCACCCTTCTCTATACTTCATTTAGGCAAATAATTGTTCCAGGAAAAGTACAAACATCCAGGCAGTTGTGACCCCATAAAAACTCAATTACGTAGGAGTTAACGTCAATATAAAACAGCTTTTTTCATTTACTGTAAACCTCAGTGTTTAAAACTGGGTTCTCCGGCTGTAGAATATTAGACAACCAAATCTGAACTTCAGACTTTTTAAGGGAGGCAAAGGTTCTCTTTTGCCTTCTGCAATTTCATCTCCTACCCAAACAATTAGCAATCTACTCCAAAGCATCCTCTTTAGCTGTTCCTTGCCCAGTGCTTTCTGCACCTTTCTTTGGAGAAGCATCCAGAGCACATCTGCAGTTGAGCTGAGGCAGGAAAACACCCAACAGATTTTAAGGGCAGCACCATTTAAAATATACCAGTTTATGTATATGTATCTCAAACCTGGATATATGCCTTGGCACCCTGGGATTGAAATCTGGGGCTTTTGTTTAGGTGTGGCTCAGACTCAAACTAAATCCATCATTAGGTTTATGAGGCATCTTTTGCTAATGCACCTCTACAGCAACACTTCCAATATCACAAGTTCTCTCAGATGTAAGTGGTTTCCCTCATGGTTTGGGGTTTTGGCTTGTTTGTTTTCTGAACCATCTAGGACTGGCACTAAGGCTGACTCCTGGAAGACACCATAAAGCAGAAGTGTCCAGCCTTTCAAACCCTAACCAGCTGTACACTAAAATCTTTGCACAGCCAAGAACCACAAGTCACACACTGCAGGTTGGGAGAGCTGAACAGAGCCCAGGAAAACTTTACAGGCAGATGACGGCAAGTTACTCTGAAGTACCACTGGGGGACTGGGCTGGATTTCTCACACAGCCTGTGCTCAGTGACCCTCTGCCACCAAATTTAACCTCCCTCTATTTGAAGTAATTAACATCTGAGGTTCTGAGCCAGCCCAGTGCTGGTCATGAAACAAAATCATGACCTGAACAGCTCACAGTCCACATGTGGTTCTGGCACTACAAGCTGATTCCCTTGGGCAATGACTTTCAGGTTTTTGTGATTTTTTGGCATTTTGTTTTTTAACGGAATGACTTTATTTCCTCACATTTATTAGCATTCAGATCTACTGTACACAGTGCTTGTTTCCTCCACATTCCTCCTGCTGCAGTTTCTGGAATCACCTTTCATTGCTCCCATTTCTGTCCATGTTTGAAACTGGTTTCAACCAGCCATGGTCAAACCACACCCCATATGACTGCCAACCACAGAATATGCACTGCATCAAGCCATCTTGCTGGAGCAGTGGTTTGTAATATGGTTGCTGGTTGATTGTTTGTCTGAAAATCCCTATCCACAAGAGACACTGAAATAGTGCTAAAAGGCAGGCTAGTTCCAGAAACGTTAGGATGTTTGTGCTGCAGACTTCTGGATAGTGTAGTTCTGTTGACAGATGTGATTCCTGTGACCAAAGGAGCAACGTCAGCAGCAGCTCCCAGTGCAAGGACAGCACCTTTACCAGTTTCACTGATTGAAGTTGGAGTGACTAAAAAGCCTACACTTTGTCCCATCAGATGAGTAATCCTTCTGAGATCCAGTGAAGACCTCTTAATGAAGGAACTGCCCTAAGGATCAGCAAACGAAGACTGTGTTCAATTTCCCAAGGAATGTGGGAAGGCGGGGGGAAAGAGACCGGGAAAGACAAGTGTAATGAGTCAGTCTTTGGAAATCAAGCTACAGATTTGACTCTAGTTACCTCATTTACAGGCTGGTTCTAGAGCTGTGGCCAGAGAGCACTCATGGTTTCAAACTGGAGCAGACAAACTTGGGACTCTGCCACTGCTCAATGTCCCCAAGTCAACTTAACACTACAGCTAAGCTCACTCCGTTATGCTCCCTCACAAATACTTCCCCTGCTCCTTTAGTGAAAACACTGGTCTCTGGTTTCCAGCTCCAGAGCCCTCTCAGCCTCCATCCATGTGGAGAGCCCAAGCCAAAGACCTCTTCCTCCTCAACACCACTGACCATCCCTCTAGGTCTATACTCCAAGAAGCAAGGCTCAAGAGAAGCCATTATGCTCCACAAGCCTGGAGCCCTCTCCCAGCTGTACACAAACACAGCCACTGGACCAGTCCTCCTTCCTAGCCCATATGAAATCCTTCAGATCTCACATGAGACTCTCCACTGATTCTTCTTCTATCTCTGCTATGCAACTTGGCCTTCAGTTTGCTACCCAGTACTTCCAGCTTTCCATAGCCCATAGCTCTGTCAGCCCTGACCTTTCTTCCATGCAGTTCTGCATACGGACATTCCTGAGCTGGTCCACCCACCACCACTGAACC
Organism: Rhipidura dahli; assembly: GCA_013399225.1. Taxonomy (NCBI): domain Eukaryota; kingdom Metazoa; phylum Chordata; class Aves; order Passeriformes; family Rhipiduridae; genus Rhipidura; species Rhipidura dahli. Next base: position 1,981,314 of record VXAC01000790.1, on the reverse strand, counting down.
AGTCATGTGTGGAGAATGTGTTTCAGGACAGGAAGCAGAGCTGCTTCACAGTGACAAAAGGTCAGTTACTGAGTGGCAAAGAGCTAAAATTGAGAAGGAACATTTGAACAGCAAGTGACAAGAACCACACAGCAAGCAGAAAATCCCAAACCCTTTACTCACAATTTGGGAAATTAACCACTCTGCATGTGAATTGTTTTGTGGGTGCTGGGACAGCCACTGTGTCTTTGTATAGCCCTTAGTACAAGCCAGCCATGACTGACACACAGGCAGGGCCAGAGGGACATTCATTAATGAAGTTACCCATCTGCTAAAGTAATCCATCACAACACTCAAGAAGGGAAGTTTTATGTAACAGTGCTTGGCCAATCCATGATAAACACAGAGAGGTTAAGGTGCAAGAGGTATCCCTTTGCTTACAGCCAGTACAAGGTGATAAGGTGTAGGGAATGGTCTTAAATTGCTTCATGAGATGGCTGTGGCATTGCAGCTGGGTTCAGCGCTCTGGAGTCAGAGTGTTCCTCTGCTGTGCCACAAGCACTGGTTTCAGAAACCTCAGCTGCCTCGAGGTCCCCTTCACCCACCTCCTCAAGCCCACAGAACGTAACTCTAAGGGGATAAATTTTCTGACAGAGCCTTTAAATTCTCATCCCTTTTTAACCCATGACAATGTCCTCACAAATAACCCACTAACAGAAACTAGACACCCCAGCTCCCCAGCCCTGCCCCTCTGCACAGCTCCTCCCAGCCTCACCCCTGCTTTGCTCCTCCAGGCCAGCCCAGCTTCATGCCCTTCAGGGTGTATTCTGCAAAGACACATCCCACCTTGATGGATAAAAGGGATGATATCCAAGAAATGCTAAGGAAGCAGGAAGCAGTGTCAAGATGTAGCAGTAGACAACTTCTTGCAATAGTAAGCAAGACAAAGCCTAACAGAACATGATCTATCTAAAAGGCAGTAACTATTCTGCAAAGGAAAACATGGACTGCTCCAGTCACATGGGTTTTTTTAAAAAACTCATGGTATTGTGTTAAGAGCTGTCTAACTTTTTCCACCAAGGTAAAAAAGTAGGCACAGCTTCATGGATGCTAAAATATTTGGCCATCAACAGATTTTCATTTAAAAAAAAAATCTTTTATTCCTATACAAGAAAGAATTGTGTTTCATATGGAAGATTCATCTAAATCTCACAATTGATACACCCCATTGCCACCTCTTGGGATCTGCTGTGTTTAGCTGGATAAACTGAGACGACACAGTCGCATATCCCAAGCATCTTTTGATCCTGAGAGACACAACAGTGCCAGCTTATGTGACAGGAAATACCTGGCTCCTTGGGTAGAGCCTGCAGTACTTCACTGATCTTTCAGGGGTGGTTCTATGGATCTACCAGCTACCAACACAGACCCAGCAGCCAGCTGCACCTGAGGTCAGAGTCCAGGAGAGGTCAGGGCTCCAATGTCTACCAGTATTAGGGGAAATCTATCCAGGGAGGTACCCAAGTGAGCATCCTACTCCGTGCATGAAGCTTAAAGAGCTGGAGCAGTATCCTGAGGCACAAGAGGATCTTAGTAAGAGGGCAGACAGCCTTCAGCTTGTTGTCAGGCCCTTTTTTGCAGCCTGGCAGAAAATGAGCCTAAGTGTGTTTTAGCAAAATTTGTACATGGAGAGGTCTGATCCCCTCAAGACCCATGCACAGGAGGTGCTGCAAAGTGACAGTCACACACCAACCACAGATGTGCCTGCACAAATGCTGCCAAAGGCAAGGGGAGGGGAAAGAAAAGAACACAGAGAAACAGTGTTTGTTTATCCAGGAGTTTGAACTAGTCTGTGAGGTCACTTAAAGAGGACCTTGCTGCACTGAACCCTGGCAACTTGTCAAGTTAGGCAGTGAGCAGAGCCACACCAGCTTGCCTGTGAGAGAGACGTCACTGCCCAGCCCTCAGAGCAGCCCTTGGATACCTGCTAATTCATCCTCTGGCTATGCCCTCCAGCAGTGCCGGGGGACTTGCAGTGGTAAGAGCCCTCCCCGGTCCAAGTTGGCCCATCTGTTTCATCAGTCTGGCCTTGTGAGATGAAGACAGGAGGCTGCAGCTTAAGCTGTCTGAGACCAAGCCAGTACTTTGCCACAGGGACCTGTGCAAGCTGTAACACTGCTTTAAGTCAACAGTTAAATCAGCGGTACTTCATTATTTTAAATTAGTTGATAATCTGGTATCTAAATATGGAAAATTAAAAATTCCTCCTTTCCTCCACCCGCCCTTCCCCACTTCTATCCCTCTTTTCCCATCCCGCTGCCCTCCCGGTAAGGCAAAGTATGGGATCAAATCTCATTAATTGTTCCCAGGAAATACCCTCTCTTTCAGTGTACTGCAAACCCTACCTTGGTTGAGGTAGGTCAGGGTTTCTTCGTGCAGTTTCACGGCAGGGGAGGTGGCTGTGCAGAGGACGTACTGAAAGGGTGGCAGTTTGGCATCGTTCTCAGGAGACAGCTGTGGTTCTTCCTGCTTGAAGATCGGCAGCGCAAGGACATCTCTGCAACGTACAATTTACACACAGTCAGCTGCAAAGAGCTTATACACTGGCCTAGCTTAAATCTGCATTTGGTTCTCGTGTTCTGAGATTATGGGGGTGGTCTCTGTAGAAACACTGGGTTAAAATCGCTTAAAGAGGAAGAATTTGGCCTGTTTATGCAACCAGGCAACTTCTACCTCTAGGATATCAGCACTGCACACAGAAGAACATAACACCGGCAAAACAGAGTATGTCTGAGAACTACCGTAAGTTTTTAAGAAATAAATCAGATTTACTTTTCAGTTAAGCAGTCTTTTTGATGAGGAAAAAAACCATAAAACCATCAAAAATAGATTCTTCATCCTTGTGGATGTACATTTGATTAAGAGTTTCTCAGGTTATCAGATGAAAGCCTTTCAGAAAAAAAATTGCAAGAATGGGCACTTTGAGAGCTAAATGTCAGATTAGTAAAATATCTTCAGGTAGCAACCACAGCTCTGGTGTAAAAAGGAGATTTTCAGGTAAATGATGGCATGAACTGCTGGATTGACTCATAATACCTCCTTGCATGCTAATAAAACCCTGGTCCCAAGGAATCATACAGCTCTACAGTCAGCACTGGGCTACCTTCGTAAACACACACAGGTGCGTGGGAGCAGCTTCACTAGAACCTGCACACAGCCCCAATTCCCACTTCTTTACAAAGTGTTGATACTGACCTGCCTGCCGATTTAGTCCCAGGCTCATCCCAACCCACGCTAATCCCCAAGAAGAACTGGTATTAGCAAGGCTGAGAGCTCAACAAACCATCAGTTGATTAGTACAAAATGAGACGTCAGGAATAAGCATCCTTATCTCAGCCTGTCTGATACTGCAGAACCATATTAGCCTTTCCTACGCCACTAGCACTGCTGATCATTGTGTCCACCTACTTGAAACATTAATATCCTTCCAAATTAGGAGGATTACGTTGAACATGGTGACAATTCAGAGTAAGTGATTCTTTTCTCCTCTATTTCTTCCAGATGTGTGAAGACGCGCGATTCCCTTCACACAGGCTGCAGTTCTGCTCCTTTTGACAATCCCATTTAGAAGACGCTTTAAGAAAAGCCATCCAGCATGTACAGGCATGCTCCCTGAAAAGGTCATTCGGAATTTTTTCCTTGCCTGTTCAGTTAATGATCCACTCATAGCACCCACAACCTTGAAGGCTACCCAGGTCACCAGTGAAACAGTGCAGCAGTTTCGAGTAAACTGCTCAAGTGCCTGGTTCAAACACAGGTACTCTTATTTATGGGGAAACAATGCCAGAGAGCAAAGGGTGCCATTTCAGATGCAGACAGGAGAAAAGAAACACTCATCTCTGTTTCCATTCTCTCTTCCAAACCCCCGCCCTCCATATTATCACCCACTCGAAGGCATCCAGCCCCATTTGCTTCCTGGCATTACTGACATAATCACAGCTCTTGCCTAACTGCTGCCACAGAGAGGGTTTTTTTCCTTAGTGATGATTTACTACAGTAATGAAGTGACAGAAATGCCTGCAGTAGATTTCTGAAATAGATAGCATTGCTCCACACACATGCAGGATCTGATCCTGCTCCGGAGTCATCTCACTCAGCCCGGATGCCAACATTTGCTCCTAACCCTCTCATCTGCACAATGCTCCCGGAATGCCTGTGGCTCTACGGATGAAAACAGGTCAAAATCTCCGGCGCCCAAAAACCTCTGCAGTTCGGCAGAAAGAGTGCACAAAATCCGGCCCGGGTTTAACAGTTACGGGTGAAGAATTTGTACACCTACTCACCTGAAACAGTTAAGGAAATTTAGGCAAGGGGAAGTCAAAATTTAAATACTGTATTTCACATCAGGCTCTTTGCACCCCTACACCTGCCAGCACAGCTGTCTGATCGCTGAAGGCTGTAAGCATGGAGGAATCCACGACTTGGCTTCTGGAAAGCTTCACCACAATAAAGCGCCAACGAAGCCACACAAGTCAATCGCTTTATATTCCTACAGCATTTGAACTACTGGCCTGTGGTATTGTTGCTTTGGGTCAAGACCTTCTTAAACATTCGGCCCTATTACAAGTGCCTGGAACTCAGAATGAGGTCAAAAGAATTTTTAAGTATATAAGCCATCACAATATTTATCCAACTCTTCACTCAAGAGTTGCAAATCAAGTTTAGGGGAAAACAGGGGTTTACAACAGTTACTATCCTTTAAAAAATAAAGTTGAACTTAAAACTCTCCCAAGTTTCACTCTTATGCTAAAGATTTACAGTTCTGGTCTTAAATAACAGTTAGTTTGCATACCTGGGAAAAGAGAAAGCTATTTGAGAGTTCAGTCAGCTGACAGAACAGAGAGTAAAACACATACTGGGTTTTCATAAAAAATGAATGAAGATTTACAAGAATGCTTCTGTAGTATCATCTTGCTCTAGCTACAAATACCACTGAGGTACAGCAGAACTTACACGGATGTCTCGGGTACACAGAAACCTCTTGATCTCGGCAAAATACATCTTATACAAACTTTTCTTACAGCAACTTCAAGTATTGTACTGTTTCAGTTTCTTGTGCAGTCAGTGCAAGGGGGCATGGAAAGCCTTCGGAAAGCCATTGCTAAGCAGAAAAACGCCCGTTAGAAATGCACAACTTGACACATTCTCATGGAAAGTGAATTGGCCAGAATTAGCCATCTCTACATTAAAAAAACAAGGGTTTTGTTCAACCAACCTTCCCTGAAACACCTGAGAGCATTGCTGCCACAAAAGTCGTTGTAGGGATTTTAATCCCAGACCAAACTCTCCATGGTCACAGAGGCAAATACTAAAGCAGAAGCTTGTTCTTAAAACACCAACAGGTCAACTCGATACCAGCAGCCTTCCTGACAGAACAGGTATCCATTATCCCCCCAGCTAGCATCAAGCCAGCAAAAATAAGCTAATGTGTTTTCTGGCCCATTAAACGGAATTTAAATTGCGGAGTCAAGCCTGACCCAGACCTGATGATCTTGTAGCACTCCAGTTATAAATCCATGGAGTTAAGGAAGCAGCTTGAGCACCATAAACACTCTCTAATGGAGAATATGCACAAGCACCAATGTTGATGCTCCTCTGCTTACTACCATTTTCACTGTCCTAAACTAACCAGATTTGCAAGCGCAAAGCAAGAGGGAACAAGACTTTTGCCACATGCATGTTGTGAAATTGAGTTATTGACATAGAGGGAGGAGATGAAGAATCTTGTATGAAGAAGTGGAAAAGCTGCCAGAAGACAAGAATCTCCCAGTATTGTATCATTTGATAATGGGAGATTATTATTTAGTCCAAAACAAAATTCCTTCGCACGGACACTGACAGGCAGCAGGAATAGTCAAGATAGCGTCTCCTTGAAAGGGAAGCATGATCTGCGTTCGAAGTGCTTCCCCAGACAAACTCAGTGATCTCTCAAGAGTGGTTATTTGGGGGTTCATTTGAAAATCAGGGTTCTTGGACCACAGCCAGGTTCTCCACTGCCACAGTTCAGCAAAATCCCACTCCAGCAATCGACACCAGCTGACGGCTGAGCTTTACATCTTCAGAAAGCAAATAATTCACAAGCACCCAGCAAAAAGGGAACTCCCAAAGTTGCCTGCTTTGACATCGTTTGGAGGGAGGAAACACGGGTTTGTGCTACACATGTCACAGACTATTGTTTAGCAGCCCTTGTACTTAAATTAGGCACATTTAATTAAACGCAACTGTGCGGAGGCAGGAAAAAGCTGGTTTAGGCAAGTTCAGAAAGTGAAATTCTGCGCTTTTCACACATCGTCCCAAAAAGCAGAGAAAGAAATCCCATCCCCAAAAACTTGGGCGCCTTCTCAATTTGCCAACAGGAGTTTGCCGCAGACTTCTGACAGCGCTCGGCCGCTGCCGCACCTCCTCCCTTGGAGCCGCACTACCCCAGCCCGGAGAAGAGGGAACCCGGCACAAGCAATAAAGCAACTCTGCAGAGAGCTGTCTAACGAGGCACTAAAAAAATAAAGAAGGAAAAAGAGAAAGGAGAAAGAAAAAAAAAAAAAGAAGGAAAGAGGTCTCTCCGACAGAGGCGCTAACCGCGGGCGGCGCGGCGGGGCACCGGCAGTGCCGCCCGGGGAACCCAGCGAGCGGGCGGGCGGGACGGAGGCACCCGACCGAACACCCACCCCGTGCCAGGGCTACCGCCGCCCTGGACTCACCGCAGGTAGCTGCCGGTCGAGTGCTGGTTGTAGTGCTCCGGCTGCGTGTGCCAAAACAGCATCTTGGGGGCGGCCGGCGGCGATCCCTGCGCTGCGGAGCGGCGGCCGCGCTGCCCACCCCCGGGGTGCCGGGCACGGCTGCCGCCAACTGGAGCCGCAGCTCCAGCGGCTCCCGGCGCTTTTATGGCTCAGCCNGGAGCGCCGGCCCCGAGGGAAGGGCCTGGCCCGGGGCCGGTGTGAGGGGCCGCGGGGGCCGAGGGGCTGGCGGCGCGGCAACCCCGGCAGTGCCCGGGCGGCTCCGGGCCACCCCTGGGTGTGCTGGAGCTGCTGCCTGGCCTGTGAGCTGTCTGTGTTTTAAACCGAGCCACTCAATCCGACACCAGTGTGAAAGCCCTGCTCAGGTTCCTTTGAGGTCCCTGTTTCCTTTAAGTGAACGACAGCTGATGACTTTGGCTTGGTGCTGTCTCTTACACTGCCCTGTGCCTCATGGTAGTGCGACCTTTGTGTCAGGAGGTATTTTCCAAGTGAGGGGGCAAGAGGCAAAGTTTGTCAGAGGAGGTGCACGAACAAGAGAACAGCATCAGAGACTAAACTCACCCCTAACCCATTCAAAGCCCTCCTGTCTTTTCTATCCCAGCTCCCCCACATACTATGGAGAAATGTGTTTCTTTTCCATTTCAAATTGCAGATCCTTATCCTCACCCACAAAGCTGCCCATAGCTGTCATTTTCCTAACCCCCTGCTCTCAGGGCACCTTCCTGTCCCACCAATCCTTCTCTGGTATGATATTTTGGAGAGGGGAAACAAAGGGTAGAGGGGCTCCCCATTTGGTCATTTCCTATCATCTATTCACCAGCAGAAATGGAAACAGACCCTTAATTACTCTGAGTCATTAAACACCTTTCAATCAAATTTTCAGGAGAGGGCTTCCTATCCCTGAGCTTCCTGGTCAAATTTCAGCTGAGAAAAAGGCACTTTACTCAGGGCAGTTGTTGGCATTCACTGTCAGATTTCACTGTCAGATGATTTTTTTTCAGACATATGAATTTTCTGTTCTTCTCCCATGACTACAGAATATTGCTATTGTCATAGCATTTATAGATCATAGTCAGGTCAAGCCCAACAGAGTCATATGCAGTATAACTATAGGCATTGGTTTTTTGTATCTTGAGATAAAGAACCAGGTAGCCTGAAAGGTAACTAAGCAGCTTTACAGAGATGTTATGAGTCTAAAAGTTTTTAAGATGCATAGTTGATATCTGCTTGTCTCTGTTAGTTTCAGACTAAGAAATAGCACAAATCCATGTGCCTTTACAGTAGTTTTTCTTTCCTTGGTTACTACACAGTTAGACAAACACTGGTTCTAGCAAAGCAAAATGGCAGGAGTTATCTTTTTTATACTCTTGGAAATATTTAGCTCTGCTCACACAACATCTGAGACCTTGATTATGCAAAGACTATATATAGCTCTTGGACAGAGAAACAAGGCAAAGTTTGCTGAGCTGTCCAAGGACTTCTCTAAACAGCAAATGTCCTTCCACAGTTTGAGTAGTTTGCTGCACCTACTGGGGAAATATGAAGTCCAATGTAAAAGTAAATTGCCACATTTTATGAAACAAAGGATCCCGTGAAGTCTGGCATGATGTATTTTCTTTACTATCTTTCTAGATAGTACATATGTTGGAGTGAAAATTACTTGAAAATAACCCCACTCGTTTCCTCTCTGGCCTGTTGACGAATATGAAAAATAAGGTGAGATCTACGAATTAATTTTACAGAGACTCTGGCAGCAGCTCTGTCTTCTAAATGTTCAGGTCCTTCCCATTCCTTTCTAAGCCAAATCTGATGAAGAAAAATATTTCTTTGTTCCTTACCTCTCCTGAAAGAAATCTCAGCCATCTCCTGGTCTAACTGCTGCTCTTCCCCCAGTGCAGAAGTTTGTACCACAGCATCAAATACCTTCTCCTGACCTTCAGAACCCAGCACATCACATAGGCCAAATCATCCTCTGCTCCCCTCTGGGGCTCCCAGCATCTGCTTTTCCTCTTACCTTAACACAACCTCTCACTGAAGAAGACTTCTCCACCACAGCTTTCTCACCCGAACCTCCCTTTACTCTCCTACTCCCTCCCAGATCAAAGTAGTTTCTTTGTTGTGCTGATTGCTCTTCAACTCTCATTTTAGATGCTTGTTCAATTTGCCATGGTAAAATACTTTGATCATATGATTAAAAGGAATTGATTGAATATTTTGTGTGACAGATTTTTCTACTTGAGGTAATGCTATGAAGGGACCTTGGGATACTTTTTGTGTTGAAAAAAATGTATTTTAAAAATAAATATCTTTTCCTGTGCATGTTTGTACCTGGAAACCCAAGTAGTGTGCCAGTGAGTTCAGTCCAAAAGTTCATTCTGCTGCTTCACTGTTCATTGCAATCCCTTTAGCTAAGTGCTGAGTGGGAAACATCTTTCATCTGCTTCACTGGAGAGTCAAGAGGTTTTGATCAGCTTTTCAGCACCTGGAGCCAAACTAGTAGAATTTGCAGTGAAGTGACTGAGATACAGTCACATATTCAGTTTCATTTCTGCTCTGGAAGAGCAGTGTTCCCATTAGCCAAGGGGCTAAAGGGATGTGAGCATTATAACACTGTAGAGATGGCTACAGATCTGTAAAAGAAGTGAAACACTTAACTCCCACGAAACTGAAACGAAACAAAGCATCTCTATACCTTTGTGACTTCCATCACAAATGTCTGAGTTGCTTCTGGAAAGTCTAACAGGATGTTCCATATCAGTTAAGCAATTTTGTGTTCATAAAGCCCCAGATAAACTTAAAGGATCAAGGGTGATTATACTGTACTGAAGAGCTTCCAAAAGCTGCCATTAGTTCATTATGGCATTAGTCAAGGTTGTTCAGGGGTTATTCCACCTCCCTCCTGATGCATAGACCATAGAATCTGGACAAACTGCAGGGATCTGAAATGATCTGCAGAGACTTACTGAGATGGTCACCCAAGCTCTGAATATGCTCTTAGGAAAAATAGTCAGCATGTGCATTTTTTCTTGCCTTCCTGTGTATTTTAGCTCACAGGTTTCCAGCCTTTGACTTGGGGGTCCTTGGGGAGTTATATTGAAGGAGACTCTGCAAGATAACAAAGAAAAGTGACTGGGCTAATTTGCTCAACTTTCCCTGGAAAACACTGAAAATACCAGAAAGTACTGGAAACCTGAGTTGATTAAAACTGCAGTATTGTGAATGAAGAAAGGAACAGCTTTTATACAGCCCTTATGGCTCTAAATAAAAAAGCATTGCTTTGCCTTTCACAGGGTTTGGGACTTCTTCCAATGGCAACTACAGGCTCTCCCAGGTAGCCCACTGACCCTCAAGGTTTCCTGATCTATTCCATGCTGGTCTACTTTTCAGATGGAAACCAGCCTGGATGGGTTCCCATTGCCCTCTACTGAAGCTCTGGGCAGTGGCTACGGGAAGGAGTGTGAATGTAGTCATGGTGTTAGAGCCAAGAAGGAGGACACTGAACTGGAAAAACTGAGAATGAACAAGGTCTTGAACGTGTGCATTATACTGACAGAAACATGGAGCTAATTTTGGTTTTACAAGAGGAAGATTAACAAGTGACTCAAACATAGTATATAAGTACTCATATGGAAAATCAACATTTCATAAGCAATGCTCCTAAACTTCACAGCAAAGATACAAGAGCCACAGAACAAACACTGCAAGTTAATAAAGTGAGGCTAAGAACAGACTGCAAGGAATGTAACTTTCCCAAACTTTTTGGTTAAAGCCACCTTCCACCATCCGCATTTTTTGGATATAATTACAAACTGATTTTTTTCTCACTAAAAGAAAAGGAAAAACAAAAAGGAAAGGAAAACAAACAAACAAAAAAAAAAGTTGAACAGAAAGGAATTCATTTAGGTCCTGGGGCCAGTTTGACAGAGGAGAGCAAAGAAGCTCACCAGGACTCTTTCTATCTTTACGATCTCTGACTGTGTCCTGCCAAAGGCTTCCAAATGCCATCTTACTGCAGTCACCTCCCTGCTCTACCTCGTGAGTGTGAAGCAACGTGTCCCCTTCCCTGACAGTCAAACTGCCCCGATGCTCGTACGTCGTGATGTGCTGTCAACACAATCATCATGACACAATGAGAACCACATTAACTGAACTTAATAGCAAAACAAATATCAGGAAGAATACCACACAAACTGGCTTATTTTCTTATTCAAGTCATTCATTAAAACCCTCACCATTTTCTCACTTATCAGAGGTCACCATCAAATTTCCAGCTGCCACTAAATTTCCAGGCACAACACAGCACTGATGTATCCACGAGGTCTTTTTGCCACAGAAATTAAGCCTCATTTGTGCGCTCTCCCCAATGTCATATTAATCATTTTGACTGTCCTGATTTTATCACCAGAATCAAAATTTTCTTTCTTCCTGGTGAACATTCCTTTTAAAGTCATTTTGTTGTGGAAACAAAAAATATTTACACAATGAGGAAGATGGATGATTGGATGACAAAATAAGTGCTTTTTAAATGCTCATTATACATCTGTTGGCATTGGCTGTCTCATTGTGAGCTACAGGCTGCAGTCATGGGGACACACAGTAGCCGTGTTTACATTGCTGCAAGAGGGACCTCCGGAGCCAACAGCACAAGTAGGAAAGCAGCACATGACTTAAAAAAAAAAAAAAAAAAAAAAAAAAAAAAAAAAAAAAAAAAAAAAAAAAAAAAGACAAGAAAGAACAACAGCAGAAAAAAAAAATCATGTAAATAAATAAATGTACTTTTTGGCCAGCAGCAGACACTGACTCTGCAAACAGCTGTGCCCAGAACCCATCTGGGGGTTAGTTACAGTCCCTCTGCCCGAGGTCACTGTCTGTGCTGTGCTCCTGTCCTGGCTGCAGCGGTGTGGATGCATCACAGCCTCACACACACCGGGCTGGCAGAGCCGGGGGGACCGTCACTGCCTGGTGCTTTGTGAGCAGCGGTGGCAGGAGGTGAAGCATCGTCACCCAGAGCTGACAACAGCCCAGCTCTGCTCACAGCTCCTCTGCCTGAGGAAGCTTTGCTTCACAGCTGAAAAACTGTCGCTGGGACAAAAATATCTGTGATGGCTGCGTGTATCCCACATCCGCCCAGCAGCCTGGTCTGCCACCGTGCCCCAGACACTGGTGTCAGCACATGCAGGGAGAGGAGAGCAGGGAAAGGAGAGGCCAGGAGCCAGGCTGCAGCAGGAACTGACTGCGTCAGCCAACTTTGCCAGGGGTGGGTGTGGGAAAGCAGAAAAGATGCCAGAAGATGTCTAGTCAGTCCATAGATCCCACAGACCGAGGTTGTGTCTTCTCTACTCATGGAAAGGGAGTCCTAAAAGCGTGAACAAGAGGCAGAAGACTCCCTCTGGAGATTTGCAGGCACCACCAGTGCTGAGTGTGGTGGTTGCCAGACAGCACCAGTGCTTTGATCAGCGGGACCTTGGGAAACTTGAGACCAAGAGAAACCTCAGTGAGTTTTGCAGAGCCATGCAAAGCACTGCACCAAGCTGGAATAACCCCATGTGTCAGTTCAGGCTGGGAACCAACTGACTGCAGAGCAGCTCTACTGAGGGGGACCCAAGTGTTATCTTGAAATGTTGAGTATGAAACAACAGTTCCCCCTTGCCACAAAGGATGCAAACCATTCCTCGTAATGCACGAGATCAAGGAAAGCTATCACCCCTTCTCCTTGGTGCTGGTGGAACTGCACCTGTTTGAGCCTCCTGTTCAAGGTAGGGAATTTAGACAGGATCCAGCAGGTGAACTGCTGAAACACTCTGGGTACAGAGCATTTCTCCTGTGAGGAGAGCTTGAAGGCATTATGCTTGCTGGGTGTGAGGATGATGAGGTCAAGATAGGTCCTAATAGCAGCCCACTATGCAAAGGCATTAAAAAAGGTGACAAAGTCAAGTGCTTGTCATTAGCAGCAGTGATCAAGGCAAGTTTAGGAGATTAGACTGAGCATTAACAAAAATTTCTCTACCAGAGGATTGGAGCAGGCTACCAGACAGGCTGTGGCATCTCCACCCTTGAAGGTGTTCAAGATGGCAGCAGCAGAACCATGGTTGATGCAATTCAGTATAAGCTGCAGCCCTGTTTTGAGGTGGAGTTTAGATTAGAGACATTCAGAGGTCGCTTCCCACCAACATTTCAACAAGTGCATGAAATCCTCAAGGGGTACTCTGGTCCTGACACAGGTTTTAGTGTACATGCCCCCAGTCCCCTTCCTGCTCAAAGCAATGTCCCAGGTCTTTACTTCACATGTAATGCCCTAGAACATGTGGAATGTCCACAGCTTCCCACTTCCTGAAGAGACTCATGGTAAAAGGTCTACATGCTGTTCTACTGCCTTGGCTGTCCCGCCTCAGTGAAACTTCTGTGCAAAAGCCAGCTGAAAAGTGGTTATTTTTAACTCTAGGGAAAAGGCTTTATTATAATCTCGAGCTGGCAAAGTAACAGTGTCAAGTAGACACATCCTCTCCAATGTAAACTCCTCAGCCATGAAGTAATTCCAGGATAATTATTAGACACAGTTGAGCATGTAGAAAGAACTCAAGTGCTCCACCTCAGGGCATTTATCTGTTGTAGGACAGCACAGAGCATGAAATACTTTACAGTCTTTCATTTCCCTTGAAACATTTTAGAGACATTTTAAGTTCCTGGAGAGGAATACAATTTAAAATTCTTCATGTACTCAAAACACCTTTCAATAGTCCCTCAGAGAATGCCTAGTACCTCAGCAGAATCACGACTTACAGCTACAAAATCACTAGTTCTTCACAAACACTATGTTCAAAAACTCAAAATACAAGAAAACATTGGCCATTATTATCATTATTATTATAATAATATTTGTTATTTGCTTCAAAGTAAAGCTTCCATCAAATGAATTTTTTCTTATAGAAATGCTCTAGTTAGATGATTCACACAACAAATTCATAACTAAGAAGAAGATAGACTGGAAAAGGGAGTGTGGTTTTCTTTTATTAGCTACATGTAGTCTGACTGCAATTATTCCCAACTGGAATATTCATACATAAAAGCAATTTTGCAATGACAGTAATTTGTACAATTATTCTAATAACATGTTATTCCCTTAATTTTTATAAACAAATTCTAAGACTCTTTTTTATTGTGTTTGCACAGCAATTTTCAGGTCAAATAATGAAGCCTCCCAAGTTCCCTTCAAGGTAAGGTAAGGTGAGGTGAGTGGAGAGTGATCTCTACTGATGGTTACAAATGCATTTATTTCCTCAATATTCCTTTCTCCCTCAGGATATCCCGGATTTCCTGCTTTTACAAGGTGTCATCTCTTGTCTCTGCAAATCCTGTGGGGCAAGTTAACACATTTGTATTAATGAGTTAATACGTTTGTGTTAACTTCATAGGATGGCAGAGAGTGTGGATGCCCCTTACACGTGCAAATATCCCATCACCATTCAGTAACAAAAAAGTCATCTTACCTTGCAGGAAACTTAAGGGCAAACTGACATCACCACCACGGTGATGGATGTGTGAGTAAATCCCAGGGTGATGAGTCCCAGTCTAGCTCTCCTTAGCAGCCATACAGTAGAAGCAGGGAGAAGCTATCTCTTTCCAGGTAGGATATGCAATACTGAAGTCTGTGATTTCGCTTTCTTCTTATGCAACCTGGGACAAATTTAAAAATTGTGTGACAAAAAGTAGCGGAGTTACAGAAACATGCAGGTGGAAGAAGAATCACAGAATATCCTGAGTTGGAAGGGACTCACAAATATCATCGAGTCCATCTCCTGTTCCTGCATAGGACACCCCTAGAGTCACACCATGTGCCTGAGGACATTGTCCAAACACTTCTTGAACTCTTCCAGGCTTGGTGCTGTGACCACTGCCCTGGGAAGCCTGTTCCAGTGCCCAGTCACCTTCTGGTTGAAGAAACTTTTCCTAATATCCTAATATCTAAACTAGAGACCTTATTTTCCACATAGCAGTGGGTACATTGATATGACTTGTGACACCAATAGAAATGTGACAATTTTGGCACATTCCCACAGAACCCAGGGCAGTGGTTTAAGACACTGTTGTTTCCAAATCTTTTAAGATAAATCACCAATTTTAAGTCTCTTTAATATACAAGTCCGCTGAGGTACCCTTGTGCTGTGGATAAAGACTTCCCAGAGAGGAATGGGATAGCATCTGAGGGCACAAACAGTGATGAATACCCTCAAATAGGACAATCCCGGTGACCAAAGTACAGAACTGCTACATCTTCACTTGCAAAAGAAGGCTTTTGTGGGTTTGTTTTCATAGTGCAATAAGTAACCTCAGTGCACAGCCCTCCTGGGGGCCATTATTTTAGCTTTTCCCATGATGTAGTTGGGGGAGGTCAGCAGCAGTTCAGATGCACAGTTTTCAGCAGTGCTGGCTACAGCACAGCAAAAAAGACCCTTTTATTGCTTCCTCAGGTCTGACTGTTGAACAGGTGTTGGACTAAAGAGACAACAGATACCAAGGATATAATCAAAGCTCACTGGGCTGAGCAGAAACTGTTGTCTTCAGCAGGATTTTGTCTCAGGCTGGAAGCACTCCCGTATTTCACAGCAAAGACAAGCACAGATTTTCAGAGGAAGTTTTTTCTATTGTTCTACTTTAATCAATCAGTGCCAATTAACAAACATTTAGTTTCAGCTCAAGGAAGGAATGACAGAACTAATTATGTTCTGAGACAGACATCCCATCAGCTTCTCCAAATCATTAACTGCCTCAGATGAATTGGCAATCAATTAACTGAGATTAAAAAGTCTAACACACAAACCATCTTCATTCCCCTCTCTAGAACCAAGATGACACAAAATTACTACCCAACCTCTGCATATATTCATATAAATGCAGCCTTCCTCTGTCCATAAAACTTTTTCTGGTTCATCCCAGGACATGGGTTCCTCTGACAATGAAATACAATGTGGATTTGCTCTTAGCTGACCCTGAGCAGGGAATGGGATAACCACTCCTGACATATCTGTTTATAAGGCATCAGCTAAACAACTGTCTTACCACAGAACAATTCAATTAAGAACTTTGTGCCTTAGATACATGTTGCCCATCGTAAAAGCAATTTGTGGTTTTGAAGACAGGTTATTGTAAATAGACTAAAGATATAAAAAATATGAATACTAGTGTGCAATAGGATAACGTTGTAGTAGTTTTAGTGTATATCTGCCTTCCTTATTTGACTTAATATACTAATTTGTTTAGGATAGGGTGCACAGCACCCTGAATTCCCTGGATTGTGCCAGTGAGATCTCACTGCTATAAACACCTGGAGATGAATCTGATGAATCCTGCCAAGCATCTGCTTTCATTTATCAAAACAAGGTTAAGAAACTTGGTCACAATTTATAAACATCTCTTGGGAAAGGTCTTTTCTTGACACAAACAGAAGTGAGATGGTATCACTGAAGGGGAAGCTGAGTGCATCCAGCAATGTCCAGCTCATAACACCTGGTGTGAGCTGTAGCAGTCATGGAGATTATTAATGGTGAGACAGCACCATTTTTTTAATGATAAATAAATAGAATAAACCCAAAGTGACATCATCTACTTAGTAGTGTCAAGCATTCAGATTTATATCTAATCATCATAGCTGCTTTTCAATAGTTTTCATTTATTTGGAGTGGCTAGCATTTTGATTTTATCATTATACCTGCCTCCTCTGCTTTTTTTCTTCAAAAGCATGAAATAAATTATTCTGGAGTTCTTATTCCTGCAGGTTTCATGTTTGGACTGTCCTAAGCCTAGCAGTGAGTAAAATTACAAGGTTTTAATCCAGCAATCTGAGCATAAACTGCATTGAAGAACTGTCCATACCATTGGTGCCAGTGTACAGCGTGACTTGGAATCCATGGGGAATTCCAGGAAAAAAGGCCACATTGTGACAATATTTACAAAAGGGAAGGGAAGGATGGCCTCCTTGAGCAGCTTGCTAACTGCCCAAATCTAGGAGTCAAGCAGTAAGTAACACAATGATGTGGGGAGATGTCTCTTGGTGGAGTCTGTGGGTGGCATACCAGGTGTTATCCCAGCTCAGCAACAGGGAGTTGGGAAGAATCAGACCATGACCTTTCAGTGAAAAGAAATGTGCTTTTAATAAGGGTACCTTCTTCTCCTGCTATCACCCCTCTGATGGTCTGAGGCTTTGTTCCAGCCTGTGGGCTGTCCTTGTTTGCTGGACCCAGCCTGACAGTGTATCTCTGCCAGGGCCAGCCCAACACAGCTGGGGGTGGATAAAAGTGACCAGAGGACTCACCTGTGGAGGATGCCATCAACTGCAGATGCAATCCCATGGCTCCTCCAGGATGAGGGGTCATGCTGCAGCAGGCTTCAACCAGTGACCTGAAGACCCTGCAAGGGCCCAGGCTGCTCCTGGTGTTACTTCCTCTCCAGTGGAAAGTGATTGCACTTCACAGGCCAGCTGGCTGTAGATGTCACTTTTGGGGGATTCCCATCTCTACTGGACATAAAAATAATGGTTGAAAACCATTGAACTACATAAAGTCAAGAGCCTTCCAGTGGCCTTGAATATGCTATTCATTGAGGTCGGAAGCTGCTATGGAATTTTTCAATACATGATTTAATCTGGGCAGCCTGAGCTCCAGAAGTAGAGGGAGGAAACCCTTCGACTCTGGAGCCAGGGGCCCTCGGGCAAGGAAAGGGAACATTTTCAATGGCTTTTAGAGGACACACTGGCCAAGTCACACATGTTCCAGCAGTTCACTGGCAGCACTACAAAGCTGGAAAAGAAGTGTCAGGTGAGCTTTCTAAAAGGACTCTGCAGCATGCTAACATTTGGGCATTTGTGGGTCTTAACTGCCTCATGGTTGGAAGGCAACCTCTTAGCACAGGGATTTTTGGCCACCCTAAACACAGAGTTACCAGCAGCTCCTCAGTGGGCAGAAACCTGCTGTGGCACCCACTTCTTAGCAACTGAGGTATCCCTAGTGGGTTCTGGGGTGACACAGTCCTGCCCTGAGAGCTGCACTGCCTCCCCATGCACTTCCACCCACCCACTGCAGGATATGCTGCACCTCTCTTCTCACCTGTGCCAGGAGACAAGCAGCCCCCTCTGGGAATTGTTCTTTCTTCAAGGGAGAAAAAATGGCTTTTTTTTTGGTCGTCAGTTTGCTTCACAGATGGATCAGTCCTGGGATCTGAATCCCAGTGTGGAGTGGTGGTGCCAGCACAATGTGGAACAGGGAGGGAAGAAGCCAAGGGAGGGCTGGGGATGGATTCTGCTCTCAGCCCAGTGAGGTATGAATACCACTGAGGGTATAGCATGCTCTTAACTCCAAAGAGACCAGTGTCTAAACAGATTTCCATGAACCACTTTGACATCTTCCTGCCTCGATGGCATTCCTTCCCTCCTTGTGCCTGTCAAAGTTGGCTGACATTTTCTGCATAGAGCATCTTCTTTTCTAGTCCAGAAAATCTGGAACCTCATTAATAAAGCAAGCAAACCCATGAGTCCTAACCTTCACTGTTTTACTTCACTCACTCCCAATATCCCAAGGGAAAGTAAAACAAAACTTCACTGACTGGTTCCTGAAGGGTGTGGGAGCAGCTCTCAGTGGGGAGAGGTGACCCAGAGCAGGGGAGCACCCAGAGGACACAGAGACTGTCTCCCCTCACCCTGCACTGCACAGCTCTTCCCAGGCCCTCTGGGAAGTGTGTGTTGGGACAGAGCTTCAAGAGTGATGTCTTCAAGTAAAGGAGCCAACATCACCAAAGAGAGGCCTAATCCATTTTCTGTCCTTCAAATGCCAGTGGCCTTTTTGTGGGTGTCTTTGATTTCAGAGACTGGTCGAGGAGTTTGTACCTCACACTCAGTTGCATCCAACTGCTTTTAAAGCAGAGGACATTGCCAGCCCAAGAAAAATAATCTTATCCCAAGGCCTTGAGAAACGTGGTAGCTGTTTTTAAGTGTCTTCCTCCATCACAAGCAGCTCTTTGTCAAGGGCACCCAAGGCTAACCAGCATTGATAAGAGGATCACATCCCCCGCTGCTGCAAATGGTCCCGCTGCTCCAAGGGCATCAGGCTCTAAAGCAAAAAACACCACGGCCCATTGGGAGGCCCTGTGCAGGCAGGGCTGAGGCAGAGCTCCCTGCCCACTGCCAGGTACCCTGGGCACCGAGGGATGCAGTGCTCAGCTCAGGTTGCACAGCCTGCATGCTGGCTTAAGTCCCAAGGGAAGTGGCATCACTCCACACCGGCAGGGACCATCAGTTGCATCTCCCATCCTGGGGGCAGCTAACCTTGGAGAGCCAAGGGAAGGGGAGGCTCCCCCTGGCAAAGGTGCCTTCTGCAGCATCCATGGGATGGGGGGACCCTGGGGCATAGGGTCAGAAAACAAACCCTAACACAAACAGAGCTGAAGGGATGGTTGGATATAATTCAACTGTGTTTCATCAATAGAGACAGCCCATGTCTGAACATGTGTTTGAACTCCCTGCAGATATATAATAGCTGAGGAGGGATCCTGGAAGAGCAGACAACAGCAGAAAAGCAGAAACTCACCATCCCCTTGATAACTGGAGCCTTGAAGGAAGATGTGCCCCATGTCCCCAAAAGATCTCCCAGTGACTGTAAATTGCTTTGCTAACTTTTTTTTCCTGGATGCACAGTTTGCAGGGCTTTCTCCTGAAAGAGACCCTGTTAGTGCACCATCCCATGCCTCTGTTTCCCCACCTCCAGGGCAACTGGGCTGTCCTCACAGGAGCACCGGGAAGATGGATTGGTTAATATTTGCTTAGTGCTCTGAAGATAGCACTATATAAGTCTAATTACATTTTATGCCCTCATGTGATAAGGATGTCATCTTGGATTAGAGGGGATTAGTTGTTAATGCCATTCCTGTACATACCGGTCCCCTCCGGGGCTTTGATTTCTGCTGAGAAGGTTATTCCCTCTGCTTTCAAATCAGTAAGGTCCTCCTAGTTATGGTAATCATGGAAATTGAAGGTTTTTGGTGGATGAAAAACAGACTTGGTGGATACTTGCCTGTGCCTTCAGCCAAGCATAGGTGTGTGCTCAGTGATTGATGGTGTGCATTCAGTGACTCTCTTGCTTTGGCATCCCTAAACCTTCAGCAAGGCCAGGGGAAGGGGGTTGAGTGTGCCCCCTCCCTCTGCCCTGAGTTCCAAACACACCACCAAGTTATTAAGTACAAATCTAAGTTAATGTTTAGCACTTGCCCAAAACATGGTGATTGCCAAAAGCCAAAACAGAGTGAGAAGCCACATACTGGTAATGATTGCAGGGCAAAATGCTACTGCAAGGACATTCCCACATCCTCGGGGTGCCCTCCAGGGAGTGCTGCAAGCTGCAGACAGGTCCCAGAGGGATGAGAGGGGCCTCTGGCTCCCATGCTGCATGGCAGGAGCAGGGCAGCTCGCAGGGATTTGCCTTTTTTTGTAGCCTGTTGCAGGGAAGCTTTCATCCCTTCCCCACAGTGACCCTGATGGCTCTCAGGGAACTTTCTGGAGAGCCGAGGCCCTCTGCCCTGAGTGCAGAGGTAGCATGGATTAAGCAGAGATCCCTTTCCAGGATTCCTTTGCAGCACTCCTAGTTGCTCGAAGCATTGGCTTACCTCTGGCACAGGCTGGATTTCAGCTGGATTTCTGGCTCAGAACAAAAAGGGCTGTCCTGTCCCCACCTCCTGCTAGCAAGGGTTTGTCCCAGAGGAAACTCTGGATCCATCACCTATTTCTGACCACCCAGCAGCAGCCCAGGGTAGGGCATAGGCTCCTCTCAGCAGCAGAGATTAAGGATGACACCTCCTGGCTCTCAGCCCCTAGCTGACAGGAGTAGTTTTGGGTTACCAGCATGATGAAGAAGCTCATTGGAAAGGAAAACCTGCAGGACTTAAAAAAGTCAGAGACAGATCCCACCTTTAGCAGGGACCATCTGCAGCCAGGTATAAAACAGGGAGCTGCAACAAGAAGTGGTGGGAAGTGATGAACAGCAAAAGGAACCCTTTGTGGTTTCAGGAACACCCATGGCAGTGCTGAGAGGGCACAGCTGAGCGAGGCAGAGGGTGGCCAAGCCTTCAGCCCCAGCTCTGGGGAGCCTGTGAGGGCTCAGATGAGCACAGTGCAGGCTGAGGCTGCTGGGAGCCAAGCTGGGTCAGACTGGAGGTGCTTCTCCATCATCAGTGGAATGCAAAAGCAACTGCAGCTTTCTGCTTACCTGGATTGGCTCTACAAGGCAAATAGCCACCTCCATTTATTTCTTACTGTTGGCCAGAAGAGCTGGTCTTTTGCAAGACAGGGACTAAATTAAAGCCACTATCGCTTTGGGTGGGTGTTCTCTGTCCTCCCAGGGCAAGAGGTGCTGGGGTGCAACTGGGGGGCAAGATGTTTGAGGACAAAAAGCTTAGTTTGGTGTTTGAAACCAGACATGTTCCATGGAAGACACCCCATGGCACAAGAAGCACCAGGGGTGGCTACAAGGCAGAGTGCTGGGGGACACAAGGCTGAAGATGCCACCAGGGTGCCCTGGCTTGGCACAGCCTATCCAGAGCCTCAGCAGAGCCATCACCCTGGGAGCCCTGAGCATCACATTTCTTTGGCTGCAAAGACCAACCTCCCTCCCAGCTACTCCAAATGCAGGGCACAGAGCCAAGCTGCCAGGGAAGCCAGCAGGATTCCTTAGCAATTTTATCAAACTCAGCATTTTCTGGTAGAACATTTCCATTTCAGGGAGTCAGCAGCCTTGGAAAGTGTCTGTCTGTCGGCAGCAATGAAGCTCGAGGTGGGCAGACAGGGAAAGGCCCCTGGGACACACACCTGACCTGGCTGCTGGACACAGCTCAAGAGGAGACATGCAATGAACTGCCCCACTTTTTGGCCATTTCCCCTCCAGTCTATTCCTTGTCCATCAACAGAGAAGCTTGTCCAAGCTGAGTTTTCAGGTTAAGTGGACTGACATGCAACAGGTCAAGACAACAGAAGGATTCTGTTCCTTCATATGCTTGATCACATCATCCCTTTGTCGAAATTAGGCCTGGAAACAAGTTAACTTTATTACTCTGACTGTTATGTTGTCCTCATCTACATTTTTCTTGCTAAGCCCAAAATGTTTTGCCCTATCCAGAGAAGAGATTAACCCCCCATGCATTTGCTTCTTGCATATTTGAGGGCTGCTCTCATGTCTCCTTGGGTCCCTTCTGTTGCCTGTTATCCAGCCCAGGTCAAGCTTGCTGGGAATCATCATGTCCTCGCTAATCTCTGGCCACCCTCCAACATGCCCATGTCTTCCCTACCCCAGTGGGAAGCCAGCTTTTCTTCACAGACCTTCTCTGCAAACCCCCAGTCCCTTGTTCCAACAAGTCCTGACAAGGATTTACAGCCTGTTGCTCAGCAGGGACAGAGTTGTTCTTGTTGTTGGAGAGATGGAGGAGATAGGGCAGGGGATGCAGGCTTGGGGGTAGCCAGCAGATTGGAGACTTGCAAAGAGACCAAAAATGCTGTCAGCCCCCACTCCCTGCTCCCTCTCCAAGAGGGATTTTTACCCAGGGAGCTGAACTGTGTCTTCCACATCAGCTTGCATTGCTTGAACCAGGGCTTCACCTGTCCCAAAAGGGGATGGCTTTGAGGTGGTCTGGAGGGGTAAGGCAGGAAGTCAAACTGGGCTGGGGACTCCTAGGACACACCAGGATCCTGGAGTCCTGGAGTCCCTGCCAGGGCAGGGCTTGTTTTTCCTCCTTTCTTCTTTTTTATTTTTTTTTCCCTTTTTTTGGTGTGTGCTACCGAGGATGAGCTGGAGCAGGACTGACACATGAGTCTCATCGGGCAGGACTCAGCTGCTCCTCTTCCTCTCCCAGCAGTGGCTGCAGACTGTAGCAGTTGCAGGTACCTCCTTGCAGGAAAAAGCAGGAAAAAACTGGCGGGGAGTGGAAACGAGTGGCAGGCAGATTAGAAACCCAGCTCCTATTTATAGAGCAGCAGTCAAGAAACTGCCCCTGTGACAGGGACATCCATTTAACCCTTCTGGTCCCAAGCACCAACCCACCCAGAGATGCTGAGCCAGCCCAGCCTGTGCCAGGAGGGAGCATTCTGGCACAGGGGAAGCAGGACCCTGTGCCAGGACACCTGTAGAGCAGGCAGGAGACAGGTCCAGGCACAGTGGAGCTTCCAGGGGTCATTCATTCCTCAGCAAGGCAGTGGGGAGAGAGGTGGGGTCAAAGTTGGGTCACCAGACAAGGAAAAGAGTATCCCAAGTATCCTGCTGCATGGCAGACAGAGAGAGACAAAAATATTTCCTCTAAGAGGGAGGTAATGAACATGTTTTAGGGGTAGCTCCAATGTTTCCAGCCTCCTTTGTCTCCCCTCAGCTTTGGTAAGTTTGAAGGTAATTGCAGCCATCCCTTTGAAGGCCACTGTGTATCCCTTACCCAGGAGTGGTTGCTGATGCTCCCACAGGAGTGCACTGTGGCCCCCGCCCCCTGCTGCTCCCCACCATGGTCTCCCCAGAGTTCAGACACTTCACAGCCCCCTGCCACATTTGCAGGGATTTGTTGAATGTATTCTGAAGCTCCCTCTTGGCTGTTACCACTCTTATGGGTGCCTTTATGCCATACACCATTGTTTATACATTGCCATGGCAAGACTTTCTAGCTGTTCCCCCACTTGCTCGTGTCAGTAGCTATTTTTACAAGATTGCCTTTCTCTACTTGTTAATTGATCTAAATCCTTTCCCTTAGCTTTCTTGTTAAAGGTGGATTTAAAGAAAAGGAGTTCATTATCTTGGACATTTTTGAGTCATTATGAATTTCATCCCTCTCTTCATTAATTACTCATTACCCCTCAGCTCTGGAGGGCTGCTTTGTCCCCGATGTGTTTGTGAGCAGCTTCCCTGGCACCCTGTAATCCCCCCAGCCCCGCGTTAGCTCGGTCTGGTTTACGCTGCCTTCACCGTCCCTCCGCTGCCCGCGCGGCTGCTCCCGGTCTCCTCCACTGCCAAACAAGCTCCTGCCTCTCCCTGTGCCCCAGCACTGTCTCTGCTGAGCCCTGTGGCCCCAGGTCCCTCAGTGGGCTGAACCCCATGAGCATCATCCCGTGCATCCAGCCTGCCCCAAGGGACAAGCACCCTGTCCCTGAGCTGTGCAGCCAGAGGAATCCCTGGCTCCTGGTTAATGGGCTGGCACTGGAGCCTGGATGTGAATAGCTGGGGCTTGGGAAGTGGTGTCTCTGCTGGGCCTGTTTCAGCACATGCCAAGGTGTGACAAAGCAGCGTGGAGAATGGAGTAATGTTGTGTAAGGGCCCTGGGACTAACAGGCCAATACTTCCCAAGCCTTTGGCTGCAGTCAGATCTCCAGGGATAACCTGGAACGTGTGAGCGTCTCCTGTGCTGCAGTGGTCCAGGGGGCACGATGTGTCACTGTCCTCCCATCCTCCCAGCAGAGGAAAGCCATGCACAGCTGGGCACTCCAGTGCTGACCCTGCTCTGAACCAACCTTCTCCAGCCCGTTTTACCTGCACATACTGGCTGGAATCCCGTGTTGTCCACAAATGGATCCATGACCATTTGTGGGTCATGGATCCATTTGTGGACAACAAAATGGGGGGATCACCATGAGAGAGGGCCTTTCTCTAGACCCATACAAGCACGCACCCATCTGCTCTCTGAGAGACCCCCTCCATCCCAGTCTCATGCTTGGGTTGATTTCCATGCCTGTGCTGCCCCAGCAGCTTCCCTAAAGTTTTGCAGGACTTTTTTCCCCTCAGAGCAGGGGATGGTGGTTTATGGTCTGTCCTGTCCTCCCTGAAGTCAGTGTTACATCCATTTCTGCCCTGAGCCTCCTCCCAGGCTCCTGCCAGGGCTGAAGTGTGCTCACTGGGGTGGACCCTTTCCATACTTCATGGAAGTGTATTAAAAGGCAAAGCAGGAAAAATGTGTTGGGCTGGTGAAGGGAAGAGAGGGATGTGCAATATTTGCTCGGAGAGGGTAAACGAGGGTTGCACAAGCAAGAAGTTGGGTTGCACAATCAGAAGCAGTGGAATTATTTAACCCAAGTTACCACTGATCAACTGAGCTGCACTTTCTCAGGGGATTTAAACCAAAACATCTTATTCTTTAAGTGGAGAAAATTGAGGTAGGACACCTACCTGGTCCAGGAGTACATCTCTGCTGACATGTCCTGAGTAACTCCATGGCACACCCCTTAGTGGGAGGGAAGGGGTCACAAAATCATTTGAGGGGGATTGCTGAGGGAAGAAGCAGCAGCTCAGACCCTTCAGGACAGAGAAATGAATTGAGAATGGGCTGCAAGTGCTTCCAGCAACTCTTCACACTTGCCAGGAATCTGCTACCTACCTTTAGTGGCTGCAGCAACTCCAGTCCTCCTCCATAGGGGTGAGCTCAGCAAAACCCTCTAAACCAAGGATTACAGCCATTCCTCATTCTCCATCTGTGAAGCAGTCATGTGGCTCAGGACAGGGACTTCACCACAAAGGGGATACAAGGGACAGGCACTTTCAGGTGGTTCAGTAAACAAATACTGTCCTGTCAATGTGCTGCTATGTCATCCTAAAGAACATGAAAATCCATAGAAAGGTTTAGGTTGGAAAAGACCCCTAAGGTCACCAAGTCCAGCTGCTAACCCAGCACTGCCAAGTCTACCACAAAACCATGTCTGTGAGTGACACATCTACATCTTTTTAATACCTCTATAGATGGTGACTCAGCCACTTCCCTGGATAGCCTGTTCCAAAGCCTGACAAATATTTCCATGATTTTTTTTTCCTAATACCTAATCTAAACCTCCCCTGCTGAAACCTATCATTTCCTATCATTTCCTATCATTTGTTTCTTGGGAGGAGAGAACACCTCACTACAACCTCTTTCAGCTGGTTATAGAGAGCGATAAGGTCCACTGAGCCTTTTTCTCCAGAGTGAGCACCCCCAGCTCCCTCAGCCACTCCTTGTGGTATTTATGTTCCACTCCCTACCACAGCTCCGTTTCCCTTCTCTGGACACGCTCCAGCAACTCAATGTCCCTCCTGTAGGGAGGGGCCCAAAACACAGCACTTGAGGTGCAGCCTCACCAGTGCTGACTACAGGGGGACAATCCCTGCCCCAGTCCTGCTGGCCACACCATTGCTGATCCAGGCCAGGTGCCATTGGCCTTCCCGGCCACCTGGGCACAGCTGGCTCACGTTCAGCAGCTGTCAGCCAGCACCCCCAGCTCCTTTTCCAATGGGCAGCTTTCCAGCCACTCTGCCCCAGCCTGTGGCACTGCCTGGGATTGTTGTGACCCAAGGGCAGTACCTGCCACTTCACCTTACTGAACCTCACACAGCTCTACTCAGCCCATGGATCCAGCCTGTCCAGATCCATGTGCAGAGCCTTCCTGCCATCCAGCAGCAACACTCCTGCCCAGCTTGGCATCATCTGTGAACTGATTGAGGGTGCACTTGATCTCCTCATCTAGATGATTGGTGAAGACATTAAACAGAACCTGGCCCCAACACTGAATCCTGAGGAACACCACTGGTGACCAGCTGCCAATTGGATTTGACTCCATTCACCACCTCTCTGGGCCTGGCCATCCAGTCAGTTTTTAACCCAAAGAGTGAACATACCCAAGCCACGAGCAGCCAGTGTCCTCAGGAGATGCTGTGGGAAATGGTGTCCAAGGCTTTACTGAAGTGCTGGTAGAAAACATCCACAGTGCTCCCCTCATGCACTCAGCAGGTCACCATGTCACTGAAGATCAGGTGAGTCAAGCAGGACCTACCTGCCTTTCACAAACCAGTGCTGGCTGTGTCTGCTCCCCTGGCTGTCCTGTACATGCCCCATGATGGCACTCAGGAGGATCTGCATCAAGTACCTCAGCCTTTCCCTCAGCCTTTGTCGCTTATGGGGATTCTTCCTCTGGCTGTTAATTGCTTGTTTTCCTTTACAGCAGTAGCCAGATGAAGTTCTAGCTGGGATTCAGCCCCTCTAATTTTCTCCCTGCATAACCTCACAACATCCCTGTAGTCCTGGAGTTCTCCTTGAGTTGCTGCTCCTTCTTTCAAAGGTCACAAAATCTTGTCTTTTTCCTGAGCTGCAGCCCAAAGTTCTGTCCAGCCAGGCCAGGCAGTATCCTCACTGGCTCTTTTCTTGGCACATGGGGACAGCCTGCTGCTGTGCCTGTAAGATTTTCCTTCTTGACGAATGTCCAGCCTTCCTGGACTCCTTTGCCGTTCAGAACTGCCTCCCAAGGGACTCAGTCAGTCAGTCTCCTAAAGAAGCCAAATCTGCCCTCTGGAAGCCCAAAGAAGCTGTTCTGCTGACTCTCCTTACTCCTCTGAAGCTCCATCATTTCATGATTGCTGTGCCTAAGACAACCACCACATCACCCACAAGTCCCTTCGTTCAGAAGAAGCCAGGAGACTGAGATTATTTCCTTCTGCTCCTGTATTTCAATTGCATCCCACAAAACTTTTGCCTTCTGCCACACTGCTCCTGTAGCAAAGTTGGGTGGCCTGTGCAGACACCCCTAATGTGCAAGTCGTGGCACCAAGGCCTGTATTTGTGTGTCTTCCACAGAGAACAGCCATGGTCACATCTGGGCAGGGAGTGCTTGAGAAGACACATGGGAAGTGCTCTGAGAAGAAGCCAGGGTCACAGGGCAAGGGTGGACCTTCCCTCCTACTGTTCTGACACACAGCAGAGTCAAAAAAGACCTTGTCACACAGGGGCAAGATGGGCCATCTGCAGCAGGGAGAGCAATCACTGCCCTTGCTCCCAGCCCAGCCCCCAAATCTTGATGCAGAAAGCTCCCTGGGCTGGCATGGGCATGGCTTGGTGACAGCCAGGACTGCCAGGGCTGGTGCTGATGGTCTGTGACACTCTCCGTATTTTCTTGTCTAGGAATATTCACACCAAAAGCCTCCCCTACAAAACTCCTGGCTTCCTTGCTTGCACCATATGAGGTGGGTATTTGAGGACCTTTTGCCTGGATCATCAAGGTAAAAATCGTAACCTATCGGACTCACTTCCCAAGTGTAGAGCACAGCTTCAGTACAGGTTTTCAAACTGTGATGAGCTACTATTCCCACAGGAAAACACACAAGTGCTTGTCAGGCTGCCCAGACAGTTCAAATTCAAGTTGTCATTTGGTACCAGGCAGAGACCTGTGCAGTTCCTTGCACTCCTTCACTTCCCCAAACACTTCATCACCCGAATTTCTACTGCTATGTATTTTAAAACCTCTGCAATTCTCCCAGCCAGCCTCAGAACACAGATATCTTTGAAGTGCTTCCTCCTTGAGTTACAAGACTTTGCATGACCATCAACACCACTGTGTCAAATAAGACCAAATCATTTACAAGCACAAGTTGGAGTAAGGAGCAGTGTTGGACAATTAATTGCATTAATGTCTCTCCCCCAGGAAGAAACCCAGCTTCCACTTACTCTAGGGCAAACTCAAAAGGTTTTATTTTAATTTTTTTTTTTTAGCAAATTCTATCACGTAAATGTTAACAAAAAACATCTGTACAATTGCCATGATACACTCAAAAGTGAAACAAATAAGATATAAATACAGATATGGATGTAACATGACAAAAGCGGAAAAAATAGAAAAAAATACATGCGCATGAACACGGTGCCAACAAAGTCATTTCTCATGGCTGGCATTTTTCAGAGCGTTTTTTACTTCCCATTTAAAACATTGTTAGCAACGTCCTGCTGTATACTACAAAGGTCTATTTTTCTGTCCCTTAATATGTAATATTATGCTTGATAAATAAAGGGGTGGGGAGAAAAGGTTCTGATGACAAATGCAAGTTACATTACTTATACAGGTTATTGGTAAGCTAGTAATAAGCAGTTAAAAAGACAGTCTCGTATTGTATTGTAATCCAGGCAAGCACACATAGTGTACCTTAAGAAAGCCACATGCCTTGGTATTTCTGAACTACATGAGAACTACAGTACGTAGACCTGTGGGGCAGATGGAGCTGGGATTTGCCCATGCCCATGGAGCACTGGTGCAGCCAATGGCAGAAAAAACATCCACATCTGAGATTTCGGCAACCTTGCAGCCAAGAGCTGCTGTCTGCTGAGAGTTTTCTCCCATTCAGATTTTTAAAGCATGGTGGGCAAAGAAAATACACATTTTTTTCTTTTTCTTTTTTTCGTTTTTTTTTTTTTCTTTTTTTTTAAAGGTACGAAAAATTGAAGCCCTGCATAATGGGCAGCAAGAAAAGAAAAGGCAGCTGCAGTAGGTGGCTACTGCCAGGAGAAGGTGAACACAAGCTTCACCGGTGCAGTGAGGCACTGCAGCATGCAGACCTTCCTCTGCAAGCGTGCGTGGACACTGTGATTTGTAGCCAGAGAGACCTTTATGCTCGCTGAAGAGAAAACAAGATGATTGTACAGCTTGTTGAAGTCAAAACTGGAGATCAGAGAGGTGACATTCAGAGCTAGCCCTTTGAGTACTTCAAAGGAAACACAAAATAAAAACTGGGTCATGTTCAACAAACTAAACAACCCGACTATGTACATTATCCATGGTGATTTATAAATACCTAAGCAGAATGCTCCTACTGTGTACTGGTAGAACATATCCTGGAGTACTCAAAGGATGGACAGTCCTCGACTCACGCAGTGAAATTAAGGAGCACATTAATGAGCATCTGTTGACAAAGAGAACTGAATCTGATTCAGAAAGTAAGGCCTGATTCTACCCTTTGCAGCCCCGGGTGTGCCAGTGGCCTCGGGAAGCGCGGGCTGGCCGCAGGCGCCTTTTCAAGGACGAGCTTTGACCCCAACCGAGGTGTCAGGGACGTTACAGTGCGTTCACTCTCAGTGCATACCGACAGGATTTTATAAAACATATAAAATCATTTGAGAAGGAATTCAATTCCTGGAGATTTGCTACAGTGTGCCATTCAATGGAAAGGAAAAAAAAAAATCAAAACCAACCAACAGCAAATGATGATGGACCAAGCTCCATCACAGCTGGGAGGGGACTAACACCATCTGGTCAGCTATGCTGACCTTCTGAACCCTAGAACTGGAACAGAAGATGCTGAACTGAGATGGGGAGAAAGAGAGGCATAAATACTAAGCAGTTAAGAGTACAATTAAAAAAAAAAAACAAAACAAACAAAAAACCCCAACACCCAAAAAAAACCCCCCTAGCCCGCTACTAAAAATTCAAACAAGACAGCTTAACTGCTGCCAACAAGTCAGCTGAGTATTTCCTCAAAAGGAAAAATAAACTTGTGTTAAAATCAAATTTGAATAATTCAAAAAAAATTTAAAAAAGCATTCTAATAAGCATACCAAAATATGTGGAAAAGAAATGGTCCACGGAAAGGCAGACACGAACCATGGAGCAGCCAATATCCCCTGTAGTGAGGATGGCTTTTCTGAGCCTGTGGAAAGACCCTGGGAGAATCTCACAACACCCAGGAAAGCAGAGTTTCTCCTGCCATAGCATTGAGAAAGATGAGGGAACTAGCCCTGCAGCCAGCAAAAGCCTGCACACGTGTACCAGAAGCAAGTCACCTCTTCTGCTCTCATGTGAGCAGGAAGAGGGACCAACAAGCTCTGCAGCCCAGTGCCACATAGTCTCCCACCAGCCCCAATCCCTCCTGAGATAAGGACAGGGAGAAAAGCTGGCACCAAGCATGAGCTCCCAGCTCAGCTCCTCAGGGATGGGGCTGAAACACACAGGGATAACTGATGGAAGGGGCTTTACCCTCCCCTGCCACAGTAAGGGAGTCTCATGTTCTCAGTGTGTTCCCAAGGTGTCCCTTCAGCTCCCCAAAGGGGAGATGGAGGAAGCTGGGTAGACTCCAAGGCAGTGAAGGCAGCCAGGGAACACACATCCATCACCACAGCTGCAGCCACGAGCTGCAGGCTCATGGTCCTCTTGCATCACTGGCACTGGGGGCAAACCAGTTGTGACCCAGGCAGGTTTGGGGTGGGCATGCCCATCAGCCAGGATCCAGCCCAGGGCCAAACACAGCATGTTAATTAGCAAGGTCCTGCCTTCCCTGATTACAGGCAGAGCCAGGGGGAGCTCCCCCTTTGCCAACAGAAGGGTCTCTGTTCAGGGAAGGGCGGTGCTGGGGGTGTTTGATTGCTGCTGCTTTGCCTCTGACCTGGTCTGTGTTATTAGGCTGCAAAAGGGTTTTCCCTGCTGTTCCCCCACCCGGAACACCCTGCTGCCAGCAGTGCCCAGTGAGGGACTCCCCCACTCTTCTGAAATGCAGAGCACTCAGCAGGCTTGTGTGTGGAGATGGCCACAAAGAGGGTTTCTAAAGGCAGTTAACAGCACTGCAGGGTCTTCAGGAACAGGAGGGGCTGTGGCAGGCAACCAGCACTGTTCCAGCTGGCTCAGAGGTGCTTCCATGTGGTATTTCTGTTCAGATTCAGACACCCTTTCTGTCCTCTGGGACGAACATTTTGCCCAAAGTGCAAAGGAGTCGTGGGGACAAAGCCATCCAGCATCAGTGGGTCAGTCAGAGCAGCAGATCAGCCCTTTGATGCTACAGATTTCAAGGAAAACAGCTGGCACTGAGGAACAGCTCTGCCAGCTCCCACTGCCCAGCCACTGACACACTGAGAGCCTAACCCAACCCCACCCACCCAACTCCACCATCCTATTTGCAGACATCGGTCCCAGAATCGGGTCTCGGGTTCCCTTTGGGGAGTAACAGGTAACCTGGAGAATCTTTTGAATATATGAAAGAGCCAAATGGGTTGAGAGGGGAGAAGTATTTACAAAGTCAACGAAAAGAGCAAGAGCCCAGCTGTTATGCACAGCACAGCTGGCTTGGGAGCAGTTACAGAGAGATCAGCCCATCTGGGGTCTGTCAGAACTATGTACAAAACTCAGATGTTTAAAAAGAACCTACACTTTCATTACTCACTTGGTATCTCTCAGTATTAAAGCATCTGAGGCTGGAATCACAGCCACATCTGCAAAGATCTCCCCATGGAGAGCCCTGCAAGTTAGGCAAGCTGCAACAGGGAGTACAAAACAGGAACAAGACTTGAAAGAAGAGGAGGACCCTGCCAGAATGGGTGGGGGGAGAGAACAGGTAACTAGCACACAGAAACCAAAACTGGGTATGAACTTAACCAACAAGATTTGTTTGACTTTTACATGTGTCCAGATTCTTGGACTCAGTGTTAGAATGCTAACCTAAACATATTTCTGAGATTTCAGCAGGCTATACAAATATGTTTAAGTATGGCTTTCTGATGTTCACTTTTAATGAAGACTGCGACACAGACCTTGCTTCCTTTACATTCAATACCAGTAAGATTCTACATAAAAGCTTTTAAGGGACTAAAATACTGATTGCAATAAATATCTGCATGGCCTCCTTAAGCCGATGGAGTGAGCCAGTGAAGAGTAGCAGAAAGGTCTCTGAGAGGCACCGTTGATTGCTTCTAAGTCTACACATATGTCCACAGATCTCCATTAACTGTGCGTTGAAACATCTGAAGAGGAGCTGCTGTTGCTGTTGGTGGTCTGGGCCCTCTTTATATACAAGTTTAGTAGCTTCATCTGAAAGAAAGAAAGAAACATCAGAAGATGCCAGAATAAAAAATGAGGTGGGGAAAAGTTGACTTCCAATGTAAAAACTTGCATTCTGTGGTGAGCTCATTTTGGGGTGAGCTGACACTGAGCATTCTGGAGGAAAAGCAAAAGCAAAACTAACCATATTTCAGAACAGAGACAAGGGGCTATGGCCAGTCCCACTCAAGTTACAGACAGACTTAATGGGATTTAGAAAAGCCTCTTGCATTTCACTTCAGCAGCCATCAGTTCACAGACCTCAATCCTGCAGCCGGATCAGGTCAAGCAGGATTCCCACAGAGGTCAGGAGGGCTGCAGGCACACTGGTGATCCAAAAGCCATGGGTCCCCCTCGTAGGAAACACCCTGAACTTTCCCTGCTTTATAAAAGGTTATTTTTCAATGACATTATATCTTCACTAATGTGGTACATCTAGTGCAACTGCATTTGTTTTCACTATATACTTCCCTTGCATTGGTTTGTTTTCCTTTTCCTCCTTGCCACCTCAACTCCAGATCCTGTCATGACTCATGTTTACATTTAACTTTAAACATGCAGGCAGTCTGTGTAAACCCAGAGGAATGACTTACATGTTTATGGTTAGTGATGTGGAGTATGTTTGTGGTACCAAGGATACTGGGATAATAAAGCCTCTACAACATTTTATAGGGGGATTTCCTAACATCCCAAATATAAAGAGGCAAATCTCAGCAGACTTAGCTGTCTCTTTGCAAAGAAATTTGGAGGCACAACTGTATTTTGTTTAGTGACAAGACGACACAGAAATAAAATCCAAGTGTCTTCAGTCTTAGATTGTTTTGGCCTATACCACATTTCCTTACCCATGAAAGAAATTATTGCTTCAAAATGACAGCATGAAGCCCTCTGAACTAAGTAGCTATTCACATGCACAGATCTGTTTCAGAAACAAAAAATGCAGAATTTATCTTAAAATTGCATAGAAATCTTGGGTATGAAGAATTAAAACAGCAGAAAAAAAATTGTGGTGGCTTATTGAGCAGCTCTGGAAAGAATCAAGCACCAACACAAAATTCTCATCTGAAGGACAGAGCTGAATTAAGGGCTTGATTTCAATTGCAGCATCAGGTCAGAATTTGAGTTTTGCAGCTAGTATGACTCCAGGGTACAAAGTCCATTGAAGGGGCACTTGAGCTTGCTGCTGTCCCAGAAGTAGCAGAATGTGCCCTGCTATTCAGGGTGAAGCTCTACCTGTATTTCTACCATCCCTAATCAGAACTTGCTGATGAGAGGACCTGCTCTCCCACCATCCCCATGCATTCCCATCACTCTCTGCACGAGAGTGCCTGTGCAGTCACAGAACAGACTGAAAGCTATTTAATTTGTATTGCAGATCTGGTTTTCAGCCAGAGCAGCCAGCTGATCCAGCTCACTGCACAATCACCTCTGGATCTAATGCCAAAGGAGCAAAGCAAACATGGCTGGAGTGGGAAGGACCTGCTCAGAGGCAGCTTGCAGTTACACAGGATCAAATGCATCACAAAACCAATCTCTGAACACCATCCAAATTTTCTTAGTGGCATTTCAAATGCTCACATTGCTGAGCAAGTGCTGTGCTGCTCCAGTGGTATTTGTCAGGGTGAGACAGGATTTAACAGAGTTCAGGGAACTTGACCCAGAACTACAGTGAAGCCACTGGTTTTTCTGCTAGTAAAAGCCAGCAGAATGGCTTGCACTACACCAAAACACCTGAGACACATTATTCTTGTACCTTGCTTCCTGTGAGTTGTGCGAGATGAGGTTTCAGTTCTTCTCCAATTACTGAATAAATAGCCACTAGGCAGAACACACTGGCTTTTCGGACACTGCTCTCCGTGTTATCATAGCCCTGCAAGTGAGAAGAGAAGGTCAGAAGACAAACAGCACTCCCCAACACCCTTCCTCAGCAATACACTACAGAGCTGATGTACATTTTGCAAATGTGGCTGACCTAAGAGATCAATAAAAAACCCTCTGCTTAACATAACAGTTTGCAACCTGAATACCCAAAGAGCAAGAGAATATAATCACCCTATCTGTTCCTTCTGTTATTACTTATTACTGTCATGTTATAAGTTATTAATATCTAGTTATTTATAGCATTAGATAACAACACACAGTTTCCTAACACGAGCTCAGGGCTCTATCAGATACACAAACTTCTGTGTCCAGTTCAGATGACCATGAACTAAATGGTCAGGACTCCTCGGAGGGCAGCTTACCTGTCAAGTAGGAAAGAACATTCTGAAAGACCCCTGTATGTATGCTGATCTCTGGCAGCTTGGGCAGAGCTCAAACTAGCCACCAGGTCACTCAGCAGCTGGTGACACCAGTCCCAAACTCAGGCAGAGATTTATCACTCAGCAGCCACCCCACCCCATGAGAAAGGCAGACACCCCTCCAGCCTGCAGGATGCTGCTCCTCTGGATACAGGGTGACCTCTGCTGGGAAAGCCAGAGGAGGGATGAAGCACAGCTGGGGCTGTTCCAGCTGCAGGGCTGAGCACAGCCCAAAATGACAGCCTGCAATCCCACTGAGCTAGGAGAGCATGAGACCTTGGTGAGCTCTGAGAAACAGCAAGCTATTGAGGATCAGGGTGGAGAAAAGGCTGAGCCTCCTCATCAGGACCAGGGCAAGCACAACAACTCTCCCCTGCCAAGCCCTGTTCTTCCATAGAGCCCCCATCTATTCATGGAGAGCCTGCTCCAGGCTGTTGAGCTGCACACTTGTGCTCACACTGCTGCTGACACTCCTCACCTCCTCACCACTCTGCCAGGGCCCTCAGTGTGGTAAAAAAGCACAAAGGTGATTGTCTCCACACACACTCCTTCAGCCAGGATCCCAAAATATTCTCCAAATGTATGGAGTAGATTCCTGCAATCACTGAGTTTCTAAGGTAAGGAAATATCTCAGGCAAATTAGGCTCTGGAAGTAATTAAAGAAGACAAATAAAACTGCCTTTTTAAAGGCATGCTGCTCCCAGACTCACCCCGTGCATTGAAGCTTCACTGTTGAGATTGTTGTCTCCAACAGTGATGGCTAAAACCATTTTACAAACAAAAGTTTAGATCAATACAGAATTGTCCAATTCCCAGAAGCTGAGATTTAAGAATTGCAAGAACTGACACTACAAAGTTGGGATAAATGCTAGGATGCATAAGGGGAATTTCTGACTTTGCTCTTGTCCTTCCAACATTTTATGCTCACAGTGAGGAGGCCTCTTTATGTCAGTTCTCCATGGAAGTCATACCCACCCAAACACATCTCCCCCTTTCACTCTGACTGATCTGTTCCTGTCACACTCTCTCCCCAGCAAACACACACACTTTTTTCTCCTCCCTCACTGCTACTTCATGGATTTCCTTCTTGTTTGCAGCCCCATCCCAGCACTGTCAGCTGCTTGTACAGGGGACCAAAAGACAACACTGCTACAGCCAGTGCTCAAAGCTAAATCCACAGTGCACAACCCAGCCTTAGCACTGGCAAAAACACAGCTCCCCACCCAGCCCCAGAGGGTTATGAAAGAGGCTGAAGGAAGTCAGCGAGTAGTTTGGTCCTAATTTCAGAGAGAAAAAGGGAAAGGAGCAACCTGCCTGCTGGGATTCAAATTAAAGCACAGAGTACCATCAAAGCACAGAACAGCTCAGCAGAACTGAAGGAGAATTAAAGGGGACTACAAGATGTATAGAGACAGTATAAAATGTACCCTCAAATTTATTACATGGCTGCTACTGGCTTATTTAGGAGTCAGAAAAAGGCATCCTGTTGTGGAACATACACATAAGAACCTGAATTTTCCTTTCCTTAACACTAAAAGGATCAAAACCTCGTATATAAAAATTTTATTTTACCAAAAATGAAATAGTTTAATTTACCAAAATCTAGCCCCAGAGGATCCATCATTCTCTCTTTAGGGCACAGATCTCACAAATGAATGGTGGCTTGTGCTCAGGAGCAGTGACATAGGATTCTGTACCTGTAACAACCCAGGAATGATATCGGGTAGGAGCTGATGCAACGATTCCTTGGAAATCCTCTCGATGACTTTCGTTTGCATTTTGATGGCAGCTAAATTAATTGGATAATCTGCAGTCTGAATGATGGGGCAAAGCACCTTGATGCACTGCTCGGGGTGGATGGAACTCGCCAGGGTGGAAGCAGCTTCTTCAGCAGCTCTGACGACCTGAAATGAAAGTAGAGCAAACCTTTATGTTAATGAGGTCACACTTGACAGCCAACACCCACTGGTGTGTGCTGGGAATGACTGCCAGGAAATGCCTGGGGATGTTCATTAACAGATCCGCAGGAGGCTCTGTCGAGGGGCAATTGACTCCGAGAATTCACATCCTCTGCCTCCAGTGACATCTTTGTTCCAGCCAGGGGCAAGAAGTGCATCCTGCCTAATGGAACTGTCAGAGCTGTGGCTAGTGTGAAAAAATCAGCTGCCACCCAAGACAAACAGGCACTCCCACCCCAGGAGAAGCGAGAGGATGACATCTCTCCAGCCCCTGTCGAAGAACCCAAACCCACCAGCTCAGTCTTATAAAATGTATCTCCTTAACCATGACCACGAATGGCTTTGTTGCAGGCTTTAGGGTGCCCCTGACCAGGCAGCTGTGCTCCCAGCACATCTAACCCATCAAGGCACCACTGGGATCATCATACAAAATGGGAAGGAAGAACAAGTGGAAACAGCAGTAGCACCCACCCTTTGCAACAAGCCCACACTGTAAAGCAGTTGCACAAAGCAAGGATGATGCTAAATTCAACTCCTACCCTGAGTGAAGGCAGATTCACAACTTTCACTCTTCCCCAGCAGGTAGGACAGCTAGTTCAAAGAGGAAAGACCCAAATCTGGTCTCTCCTCCCAAGAGAATTTATTAATTTTACATTCTGCAGTAATTGGATAAAAAAGAACAGGATGGGAAGGCAGGTTTTCTTTTTTCAAGTGTCTGTGCTAATTGCCAGGCAACAAAATCAAGCTTCCTCTTGGCTGCACTCTTCCTGGCCACAAATAACACACTCTGTGCTCCTCATGTTCTTGCTACAACACAAAAGATGGAGGATACTTTTTCCCATCTTCTCTCAGTCCCCCCCTCTTCCCAGGGCTTACTTTAAAGGGAGGGTAAATCCTGAGCAGACAGAGATGCCCCCATAGGCAGACTTAAATCCAGCATCTCAGCTTTAAGGAGAAAGAAGCATTCTCAAATCCTCATGTTTGGGATCTTTCAGCTAGTCCCAGGCAGTCCCTAACTGAGTCCAGGAGCATTACAGCACCCCCTCTTTCCTGGCTGTGCAGGAG
The DNA here is from genome assembly GCA_013399225.1 of Rhipidura dahli. Classification (NCBI taxonomy): domain Eukaryota; kingdom Metazoa; phylum Chordata; class Aves; order Passeriformes; family Rhipiduridae; genus Rhipidura; species Rhipidura dahli. The sequence goes on along the minus strand of VXAC01000790.1, from coordinate 1,943,630 downwards.
GCTCAGGTGTCCAGCACCAGTTCTCTACCTCCTCCTAAACTGAACTGCCTGGCATTGTCTGAAGTCATAGGAAATCTGTCCCAGGCAATCTGCAAACCAGCAGATTAACAATATAAAATAAATAATATAAATTAATAATATAAAATAAATGATCTCCTGTCACTTAAGACTGAAGCCATGGCTGCTGAATTTGCCTTGTTCTCCTCTCCCACACATTGTGATGGTATCAAACTCAGGGTTTAACTGACTTTTAAGGTAACAGCAGTTAATAGTGACGAGAAGGCATCATCTTCACTTCCAAAGCCTGCTTCACCCACAGTTTTAGCATCACAGCCATGCTGCTAACATTAATCTTCTGCTCATGCTGACAGCTACCTCCCTGAAACAGGAATGGCACGAGACACTCGTATACCCAGGAAATAGCAGAACTCATCCACTTGGCTTTTGGCATTCTCTACAGCAGATCCAACAGTGAATGTGATCTCAGACACTTCACACAGCACAAATACTTCATGCAGCCAAGATATGGGCAGGATGATGAAGCAATCTGAGATTTTGGACTGCTTCTGTACCAGTGCCCTATTTACAGAAGAAAAGCTGTCCAAGTGCTCCATTTATTTCAAGCCTTTCTCAGCATTTAATTATAACATTGAAACATATTCCAAAATTAATGGCAATCCACAATGTGGTCAATATTAAAAAAAAAATTCTTCCTGAAAGATCTGTGAATGAGTAGCCATGCAGAACAGAATGCTTGTTTTCCCATTTACAGCAAGTTTTCCCTCTTCCAGCTATTTTTTGGCTAATTTCTCTTCGATTTCACACATGAGAAGCATGAAAGTTAATATTTTTCCACATAAGTTAGTACTAACTTAGGAGCCAGCACTGTGTGATTTTGCTGGGAAAGGAGAGAAACACCCAAGTACTTAAGGGAAACTCAATGCCAGACTTTGATAGCACAGAGTGGAATTGCTGGAGTGGATTAAGTCAAGAGCTCCCAGAAGGTCTCTAAAGGAATCCACCTCCTGGCACTGCAGCTTCTGATGCCTGCTTTCCACAAATGATGGAAAGCACAAACTTAGAGAGGGCCCTGATACTTCACGATCAATTTAACTATTCACTAGCAAGCCACTAGCTAAAAAACCCAAAATATTACTATTTGGACACAGGCCACTTGGGATTTTGTTCTGCAGCAATGCAAAACACTGTTGGGAAGTGTTTTCAGACACTCTCAGAAAGAAAAGCCTGCACATATATCACAACACACTAACAGAAAATTGTAAAAAAAATATTAAACCTTTTATCTTCTGCTATCCTACTTGATAAAAAAGCAACAGTATTTTAGTATAAACCTATGGCTAGACTCTGATCTCAAACACACTACCATAAAAAAAAAAAAAAGCAGTAGGTGAAAGATTCAATGAATATTCTATCTGGGTTTCAGCTCCATATCCTGTTTGCACACAGTTTACTATGCCTATAAAGTTGATGGTATGAAGCAAGTGTGCAAGACAAAAAGCCTATTAACCAATTTCAAGCACAATAAGCATTAAAATACAGTGATATTTTTTCACAAAAATAAGCAAGGCTTCAACAGCAACATAGGTCACACATATTTTGCCCATCAAAAGGTAAGAAAGGGAAGTTGTGAAGGAACAGGAATTACTTATGCCCCTGACAGTCCTGCTTTCAGCACTGCTGCCCAGTTCTAGCACAGATGTGGCTACATTTAGGCAGTGGCTGGCTATTCCACACCCTTCTGCCTGCAGTGCCTTTCCCCTGAACACAGAAGGATGTGTATTACACGTGTCCAGCATGATAGGAGCTTGTAAATGTGGCAACACCAGGGAGACTTCCAAGCCTCCCACGAGCACATCTGGCAGACAATGCCTGCATCTCAGCCACACTTCAGCAAACCCCCTGAGTGTGTGATTAACTTTAATAACATGTTTGAGTCTCACTGACATCAACGGGATTCCAGCATATGCTCACATGCTTGCTTGGATGAGAGCCTCTGGGGGTAACCAGCTGCTGGCTTCCCAGGGAAGCACCGGCAGGTGACAGGCGTAGGAAGGGGTAGGGCAATACCAGCTGACAGTGAGCCAAAGAGACAAACTCATCCCTGCTGGCCCAGAAAGCCAAATGCCACCATTCTGCAATGCAAGTGGCAGCCCTGTCCTTCCTCCTGGCTTTGGCAAAACAAAATATTCAGCCACCCAGACAGACTCTGCATCCCACGAGGGGCTCTCAGTATTTACCCAACTGGCTCAGAGTCCCACTCACCTGGCACTGCCAGAGAAATCAGCATTCCCAAACAGAGGGAAGCACATTATCAAAAGATACAACCTGCCAGGTCATTTGGCAACAAGAACATGCAATTGCAATTGTGTTTAGCAAAGACATTTTGCCATGAGGCACAACATTTGTACCTTGCCAACTGTACATACCTTCCAATATCAAAAATCAAGTATCTTTTTTAATCAGGGCTTTAACTTGACCAGCAGAGTGAAACAACCTTAAAAGGAGTGGGAGAACTGAATAAACAGGATCAAGGAACAGGTCTTCCTCCCACCTTTGAAGGCATGATCAACAGATACACATTGGGAAGTGACAGGAATGGCTCGTACTAGTTGTGACACCACAATAAGTAGGGTCTGTGAAATCTATCCTTTAAGCCCAAGAAAATGAAAGGGTGCTGTTTGCTACGTGCTCAGGCTGGGGAGCTTGCTGTCACAAGAGGATTAGAAGTTAGACAAGTTAACCAAAGGGGAAAAAAAACCAACACACACAGGGAAGCAGGCAGAACCATTCACATGGAAAGGATTTAAGACAGCTAGAAGGAAAGAGTATATTCACAGGGAAGCATCATTGTATGCTTGCTTCTTGCTAGTCAGTCAGGTAGGGTATCAAGAAAAGCAAGATTTTTGTCTGACCTCATGTAATTATTCTCAGGAATCTCAGAGATACAAAAGAAAACTAGAAAAGCCATCAGATGATGGCTGCTGGATGCAGCAGGTTCAAAAGGGTGGCTGTGAAGCAAGATGTGCAAGACTACAGAGAGCCTGCAGTTCTTTAAAAGCACAGATACTAAGCTGTGTGTAAGGTATGTCACAAACATGATTTTACCTCCCAGTAAAAGCTTAGAACAAACCATGGTTTGAACTGGATAGTTTGACATCATTCAACACAGGGCACGTAGCCCAGGAATGCAGATCTAAGAGATAACTCTTGGCCTTAAAGCAGCAGGTTTTTCTCCTTTCCAAAGGCTTACCTTATGCTCTATACACTGGAGACTAGATTCAGCCTGACTTCTGCTGGCATAACATAAGCTGTGTGTGCTGGTGGGTTCCTTGAAAGACATCTGTGATGCATTAAGACCTTTCTAGTGAGTGTCACGAAAGGGAAGTTTTTATACTTCCACCCAGTTTGCTTTAGGGAAGGAGCCATATTCACATGCCCAAAGCCAGCGAGGTGTAGCACACAGTAAGCTGCTCACCTCCAGCACTGTCTTCCTTAATGCCACCAAGGAGTAAACTTCAAAGTAACAGGTTAAGCAGTCCCAGGAATATGCATGGGAATTGCTTCCTGATTTCAGCAGGAGGGAATATGCTGCAGTATTAGGAACAGTGTGATCAAGGCAGTGACAGGTCACGGATCCTTGTCTTTTAATAGAAAAGCACATTGGAATCATCAAAGTTCTACCAAATTTGCTGGACAAACTTTGGATGACAATTCCCACTGGTTTACCTGGTTCACAGTGCACTGCTGCCACAGGATCCTGTTCACTTAAAGACAGCCAGAGCTCAGACTCCATCTCTTCCACTCAATTTCTTCTGCTCAGCTATTGCACTCCATGCATTAAGATGTTGCTTGCTGCCTGATGGCTGCAGCAACCAGCTTATGAGTTTTGATAGTTTCATTTCTGCTTTGAAGAGACACAAAGTACTGGCAAATAAGGAATGAAAAATATGTCCTGACTCACCAAAGGCCAGGTTTATAGGCCACACAGGGCATCTGTGTAACATGCAGGGATCTCAGCAAAGCAGCACCTGCATGCCTGGGTGAGAGCTTCCCACAGGAGCTTAGGCTGGAATACTTTGCCATGATTGCTAGTTCACACTGTCTCTCTAGGAGGTTGTAGAGGATGATACAGTGCAGGCAAAGCCCCACTGAAAGCTCAGAGGCTTTGTACACCATTGTGAAACACACAGAACACCGGAGAGGTTTATGAGGCAGAAGAACAACGTTTTGCTTTCAGGCTTATGGGGCATGTGGCTGTGCTTTTGAGCCAGTTTTTGCCATCTAGAGGTGGTTACTTAAAGCCTGTATAATCTAAGCTGGAGGAGATGGAGGTTTACCAGTACCTAGTCAGGCAAACTGCCATCCCTGAAGGCTTTACAGTCTGATCCAGACAGGAACAAACAATTATGGACTTGGTTTCAAAGCAGGAAGTGGACGCAGCAATGGGGAGTGCTCAGCAGATGAAAAAGCAGCGTGATTTTTATAAGGGATTCAAAGATGAAGTAGATTAGAGTGCTTCTCCTGGGCACTAAATATTTGAAATGTGTTGGGAAACAGAAGCAGCACATAAATATGCATTATGAAACATCACTGACTGCCCAATTGCAGCACTTGGTAGCTTCCAGCATGGACTCAGTAACAATCAGTCTTCAAGACTCTGATCATTTAGTGCTTTTCTTTTTGCAGAAACCCACACAGATCATGCCATCATCAGAGGACAGTTAAAATATATAAATGTCAGAGGCCAATCTAAAAGCACCTCAACAAGATAATAAAAATTATCTACAGCTAAATGGATAACTGATTTCTTGTTCTTCTTCTCCCTCTTTTAGAGGGTTACAAAAAAGAGTGTACAATAATGTACAATAAGCATCCCAATTATGCTTATGGACCTTCTAGACGATAAAATACAGAAATTAGATATCTAAGATATGGCAGAGGATCCTTTCCTTACACATAGAAAACACACATCAGTTGAGTCTACAGGCTTTGTGCCAGAAACAGAAGCAGGGAATTAGTTATCCTATGATTTTTCACTCTGAAGCTGATTTCCAAGATATTAAACGATTTCTGTTTTAAAACACTCAATAATAAGAAATTATCCTCATTTTGCTGGCACGAATCTGAAGCAATGTCATATCAGTGGTGTTGGGTCAGCAAGCAGCATCTCTCCTTAGTTATGGGTGAGTAACTACACTGGAACAAATGAGTTAATATTAACTAATTGGCACCAGAAAGATGGTTCTCTTCCAAATAACTCCAAACAAAGACTGATAAAAATCAACAAGATTTAATATCATCCACAACTTCAATTACATTCTAATGCTCCAAAAGTAAGTGAAAGGCATTTACATGTCAACCCCCCTAAATGTTTCCAGTTATGACTGAAGCAGGCTTGACTCTTCACATCACACCATTACATCAATGGCATTGAACAGACTGTTGTACTACAAACAGTATAAAAACAGAACAAAGTTAAAAAATGCAACTACACATGAATCCAACCCAGAGTCTTCCAGTCTGTAGCCTAGGGTTACACTAATTCGACCTGCTGCTGAGGTCTGTGCTTTTCCAACCTCCTGTATTTGCACTCACAACAAGGATTGACTCAGCCTCCTGCTCCATGTACCAACTTTTCCTCCCCTGTATCCCTGGGGAACATGTGGTGCTCTCAGTTCTGCTGCTCTGCTGATCCCAGACCTTGCCATCAGCAACAGAAGGCAGAAAATTTTTAGCCATGGCAAAGACCCAAATGTCTCAAGACTTCTGCTTGGACTTAGAAAAACAGCCAATTATCCAGGCATCCCAAAATATCTAACTACACTAACACTGCTTTGGTACTTCCAACTATGTAATATGGGATAAAATCACAGACCTTTTCTTGTTTAAAAACAAGCCAACTTTAACTAGGTATCAGCACTCAGTTTGGGGAGGGGTTGATACCTGCTGGTTGGTGAACATGTTTTGTCATTTGATGTCTCCTGGCCATGCTGAACAACAGCAATATTGGAATTTGGGCAGACAAACAAACCTTCTTGATTTCCAAAGAACTGCTCCTACTATGACTTCTTGGAGACAGTACCCAACCTTAGCAGTTCTGCACTCTGCTCCTCTTCACATTCCCTTTGCTTGGTCACTTTGAGTCTCTCTGGGTCACATATAATTGAAAATGTGAGCAGTAGCTTGGAGCAATTAGCAGTCCCTGTGCTGAGGGGGAAACTCAGGTAAGAAAGACTGAAACAGATCCAGCTTGCTCAAAACAGACATTTTCTCCTAACTTACACAGCCTGTTGGACACCAAATTATCAAACCATAACCAAGGATCACTTCTGTCTTCTGCTACTAGGCAGAAGCAGCCCAGAAACATAAACTGGAGTGACATCTTATCAGGACATCACTGACACAAAGATTAACCCTTTCCCAGCTAAATTATATACAACCTTTTCTTGAAATAGTTCTTACAGTCTACAGGAAGATCTGATTTTATGCAGTTTAGGAACAGTGCACCACTCCCTCTGATACTGCTCTGATATAGTGAAAAAGAAAACTGTAGAACAGAGTGCTCAGAACTTCCTTTCCCTCTTCAGCTATCCTTTGAAAGTGCCCTTCACTCACAAACTGGTGAATCCTCACTTAATCTCCTGCTCAGAGGGATCCAGTCAAAGGGCAGCTCCTCCTCCCCTCCTGGAGAGAGCAGTGCTGCAAAGTCAGCAGTGGGTGTGAGCTGGAGGGCCACCATGGGAAGGGAATTTGTGACCTTCTGGCTCTAGGCTATGAGTTTGACCAACCAGGCCATGCCCAAATGAACTCTCAGTTAATTTTTCACAGACTTAACTGAATCAGCAAGTCCCAACTACAGGTAAAAATACTTGGAGCATACTCCCAGGTATATATTTAGCCTAGCTCATATGGATACTCAGGTGCAGGTACCTTTCTCAACTTCAGGAATGCTGATACTCTCAAACTACTGATACTGACAGATGATGCCTTTCCTGGGCTGCATCTTGGTTCTGAGAGCCTCATTTACACAGGGATCAGAAAATACTCATACACAGAATGAAAAATCCAGAACCAGGGCCACTTAATACAGCTGTGCACACACAACAGATGGCAAAACAGGAACATACCTGCAGTGTCATGCTGTCACCCAAAGGTCCCCCTGCAGCCACTGATGTCTCATTATGGAGATGCTGTATAAAACTGTGGCAAATCAGATGTGCAGCACAGCAGCTACTTGCTGAGAGCAATAAGCTCAATTACTCTAAAGAAGTTCCAGAACTCCCACCTCTCATTCTTGGTTTGAGTTTATATTTCTCTGCTTTTCCTTGGAAGGCACCTCATGCAAATCCTGAAGAACCTTTCCACACCACAAGAACACAGAGGCATAGAGCATGGTGTTTTCAACATTGCTCTTAATTTCTGTAAAACCCACCAGTCCCACAAGGACAGTGAATTCTGATGGGCATTAAAAACAATGCCAGGGATAATCTGGAAAGGTTCTGCTAGAAACATTCATTTTGGAGGATTTTTAGACAAAAAATACAAAGAGCACTGAGTCAACGTGAGCTGAGAAGCATGCAAGCAGGAAAACTTGCCAATAAAAGGCACTCCTTCTGAACATAATGTTTTGTCTAACTGCTTTATCAGAAAATCAATTTACAACTGCTTCTTACTACTCTGAACTGAAAATGACAGGGGTGCAAAGGCTCTAAATCAAGAAGAGGAAGGTAGGCAGTGTAGGGCGGCCCTCATTCACTAAAGCATTAAACATCTTCTAATTTTGCTTTTCAGAGAAATCCAGAATGTTAGTTTCCTTCCCTGAGAGTGTTTTTTGGTTTGTTGTTTTGGTTTTCAAGCAGTACAGTTTCTGCTACTCACAGTTAGAATAACCTTGTGTCAGTCACCCAATGCTCTGGAGCAGTCTGGTCTATTATAATCACTTTTTCATGGCCAAATCTCTTCAGACAGAGATGCCTAAAACTGTGAATTTAGGACAACCCTGTTGCCAGAAGAATAAATGCCTTAGGTTTCGAATGAAAGACTTTGCTAACAAAGCCATCACAGACTGATAAATTCTGGTAGCACTTTCTAGAAGGTTTAGTTCTAACTTGCAACATGCACAAGGTAGCTTAAAAGAAAAGTTGGAAATCAATCTACAAAGATTAACTTTAAATGCAATTTGAATTAATCTACTTAAAATGTTACCATGCCCCTTTATTCTTGCTTTACTTCAGAATATTTTCAGTTTTGTATACGAGTTCTCTCACAAAAAGAAAAATGCAATTCACTTTTCCCTTTGCTTCTTTCTCTGCTGCTGCAGCACGGCCTCTTTGTCCATTTTCTTCTGTTACTCACCAGTCCCCAGTTCTCCAGCATGGCCCAATTTCACCATTCAGTTTTCACACACAATTCTGCCTGAACATGGCCTTTGTGTTCTCCAGTACATTTTGTATTCTTACCTGTACAGACAGAGGCAGCATGGTGCCCCCAAGCATGCTCTAAAAAATAATTAAATGTACTCTTTTTCCTACAGTGTCCCAGCCTCTCCCAGAATGGGCAGGGAAATCCTGGGAAATGAACAAACAATGGTGTGCCACTCCAGACAGCTCCAAGTCCACACAAACAGCTCTGACAGCCTCAACTGTTTTCCTCACTGTTCCAGCATGTAAAAATCCTGTCTCTTCATACTTGGGAGACTCAATACCGATCTGTTCTACTGCCAAGAAGGCTCAACACGTTTGCCTGTTAAATTTCATAGGTGCTACATTTCTTCAGCAGGTCTGTATTGCTTTGCCAGTAGCAATGCTGAAAGGCTCACTCACCTCCTTGTGGGAATCCTTGTGTGCTTCCAGTGTTTTCATGATAGTCAACTCTGCATAATTCTTAAACCTCGCCGGCTGGTTCCGCAGGATCTCCCTCAGGACTCGCAGGGCCAGGGCTCTTATCGAATGCTGTGTCAATGAGAAAAATGGACATTAGAACAAGCAGCTTCTCAAAATTGTAGTTTGAAGTGAATTCTCGTGGTTCACCAGGAGTTCTCGTGGCTCCCTACACCACCAGCTCCAGGGGAGTGAGCAGCGGAATCAGTGTAACAAAATTTAGGATTGGGCTCCTTGCTTGCTCGTGCACAAAAAGCCACATAAAGTGACTGTTCTCACATATACAAGAATCAGAATAACTACTTTGTTAAATTCTGTATTTTTGGCAATGAAGTACAAATTTGTACTCACAGGAGGACATCTGCATTACATGAATCTACAAAGAAGGTCAGATCATATATGTTTTGCCTTTCCTCTTTTGCTCAGCTTGGAAGATACCAAACTGGGCTCCATCCATGCCACAAAGCTGTTTCTCATATACTAATGCAATAAAACTGACTCTTCCTGTAACTCCTATGGAAATTACTTTCAAAAACTTAAGTTACTGTAGTCAGCACTGACCTATGTCTTCATTCTTCATATCAAAAGATCATGAGCAGAAGGGGTTTATAACATCTGTTTTAATTTCACAACTTACATTAAATTTTTGACCTGTGGCCATTCCAAATAGATTTCATTATTTTAGCAGACTTACTCTACTTCATACTCCGCCTTTAAAATACGTGCTTTGCTATTCATCTGCAAAATTCATACAGTAGCACAATTCACATGTGTTTAAGACAAAGTCATCAGACTTTCTGATACTTGTGTGATGGTGCTATGATTAAACATGTAGAACTAGAGCAGCTCATGCTTAAACGAAGAACAGCGACTGAGAAAACGTCAGCCACCTACCCTGCTTCAGAATTAACATTTCTGAGAGCATGCCATATATTTTACAGGGAGTATAAGAAATACAATAGATTTTTTGAGGCTTTGAAGCCTCAATATTGTAATGTTCAGATGGAGCATGGCTCTGATGTGAAGGTACAATGGGGTGTTGAGCCTTTACCAAGTATCATTGTGCTTCAAGCTTAACAAATATCTCTAAATGGAAAAAAGCTTAGCCTGTAAATTACCACTCCGATCAACTACCAAACATAAAGCTGTGTTAATAACACAGCTTTTTCTAACATTTCAAAACAAGATCTCCTATAAAAGCAGCTTGTTCTTGATGACATTTTTGTAAGAGACAGAGACCCACCCCATGAGATCTAACACCCTGGGTCTTCAAACCACACAGAGAAAAAGAAAATTAATTTATTCTAGAATGCTTTTATTCTCCTTGTTGGGATGGGTATAATATAGCTAAGAGCTTGTAACTTTATCCTAACTCAGAAGAGAATAAGTACTTAAGTCTTGATAGTTTTTTACTAGACTAGAACTTCTTTTCTGATTCTAGTTCAATTTCCTAGCTATTTATTAGTAACACTCTGGAGGAAACTTTGAACACTTTGGAGTAACTTAAAACTCATCACTGAAGAGAGTGAAAACTAGAGTTGCCAGCCTTGAAAAGAAAAAAATGAGCAGTGCAGTATCACTGATGAGTGGCAGGTTTCATTTAAACTGGTGTGTAGGAACTATTACCCAAGATGAAGCAATATAGAGGAGAGTTAAGACAAAATCTACATCTCACATCTTTGTCTCCAAGCGTTTCCAGCAGCAAGAGCAGAATGGTTTTGAAATGCTCCTCCCAAACTCCAAGATTATCTTCCCTTGTGATCTTTAGCAATTCCAGGAGAGCTCCTTTCCGCTCCTCCACCCGCTCGTTGTGGTTGGAGAGCTCTTTCAGAAGATCAGCCACCAAATCCGAATGGTCAATGGGAACTTCTAGGACAAATGGCAGCAAATCATTTGGAGAAATGGGGAAAAGATCAAAGGTGCCAAGATTGCTAACCCTCAAGGTGCACGTACCAAGGGGCCCCCCAAAAATGCATCAAATTCCAGCTGGCCTCAGTCAAGCAAGCAACAGAATCTGACTAGCCCATAATTTAACCTGAGTTCATAGCATGGCTCATGCATCTGCACATGGCTTCTAATGAACCAGGAAGAGATGACAGTTGGATTTCTTCCAGTTCCAACAATTACTTCTGCAAGATGAGAACTGCCATGGTTTTTCCCAGACACACACACCCAAAGCCAGTGGTCACATGTATGACCTTTAGATTAAAGTACAGTGACTCATCAGTGTACTGCAAAGGAATAAAGCTGATGTGTAGCAGCACTTAAATGAAGTCAAACACTCAGTAACAACAAGCTGTTGAGTGAGGCAATACAGCCACGAAGAGGGGAAGGTCCCAAAGCAATGTCCCTACAGATGCATGTGGTGCTTAAGGGACTAGTTTGCAGGAAACCCCAGGCAAACAAGACTCAAAACCACAGCACAGTATTTTTTCTCAATAGCCACAGATGAGGTTCTGCTGGGACACGAGAACAAAGGGTATTTCATACCAAGCCTCCACTCAGATGCAAAGTAATACACAACACACGCACAGGCAGGCACGTATCTGAGAGCACTACCCACACAAAGATACCCCAGAGGGGCTGCCTGTGTTCAGCAGGCTGCCTGCAGTGCTGCGAGGTGAGCTGATACAAACCATCCCGAAGCTGATCCATGTCGTCATCGAACACCGCTTCCTTCAGCGCGGTCTTGTCGTAGGTGTTGATGGTGTCAGCGTAAGGATAGGGGTTGTACTCCCGAGCACGGGGCCCTGAAAAGGCGCGGGGAGGCTGGGTGTTCAGGAGGGAGGTTTTGTTATCCAGAGCCATCCTTCCACCTTCCACAATGTCACTGCTTCCACGGACATCGCCGGTAGGGAGAGCAAGGCCACCATCTCGAGACACCTGGGGGATCAGAGCAGAGAAAAAAAGGTGTGTTCAAAATTCTATGGAAACTGTAGCATTTTTGGAATTCACCCACCAAGAGGAAGAGGCACAGAATTATTTACATGTATTATTTATACATACTGCTAAAGTAAAACTTTGATTACTACCTCCTTTCACACAACTACACCTGCTCAAAAATATCCCATGATCACAGTTTTTGTAACTGCACTTGCAGCATAAGATACCACATGAGCTGTGCACTTGGAGTGATCACAAATCATAAGCCTGTGAAGGAAACCATTCATGCATCTTAAGAACTAACATTTCCCATTACAGATCTGACCACACACACTCCATGCAAAAGCCATCACTGAGCCATGCTGAGCCTGAGGAACACCAGCACTGTTTCCATCCTACATGGGAATCCCACAGAAGCCCAGTGAGCACATTCCACAGGAGGCCAGACTTCAAAGGGAGCCAAGGGAAACAATCAGTGAAAGCCCGTAATTAAGGTATAAGAAGCTAACAACCAGTAAGCAGAAGACACCTCTAAGAATACAGCAGGAATAACCAGACTTTGTACACTAACAATCCACAGATGGGTTTGATCACAATGTTTTAAACCGATCACAATGTTTTAAAATTTCGTGTATCTGGGAACACTAATCAGTGGAATACTTACAATGTCACAGTCTTTCTTTCCATCACGTTTGATTGGCTCATTCAGATCCTCTTGACTACGGAAACTAAATTTCTCAATTGCCTCTGTGACTCCACGAAGAGAGCTGTAGATTTCATCAGAGTTTAGGTTCTCCGTGTCATAATCCAGCATACTAAAGACCAAACGTATATGAAATGTTACAAATGAAATTGGAATACGCTTCTGACTGTTAACAAAAACAAGCTGGAGACAGATGGTTTGAAGTACCCTTTCTAACAGTGACTGGTAACACAACATGGATGGAATCAAAGCCGAGTTCAGGTCTGAGTTTCCCCTCAAATGGGGCTAAAACACTGCTGTAACTGAAGGGAAAACAGGTCCACTGTTTCTAACATTCCTTAAGTGTGCTACCTTCTGTAAACAAAAAAACCCTATCCCCAGTGTGGCAGTGGTGTAATTTACAAAGGAAAATAATATCAATCACTATGAGAACTCAAAGGGTTGTGACAGCTGGTGGAAATTAAATCAGTGACATTTAAGTTTAATAATGTATGAAACTATGACAGATTTAAATGTAAAGGAAAATGTATCTTGACATAAGCCTTAGTCTAACATGGCCCATTTTAATTTAATTCACTGGCACAGTGCCTTGATAAAAAAAGCATTTCAGTATTGGGCCTAAGTTTGGGAATTCTCTCACTCAAATCTGACACTTTCTTGCAGTCTGTTTCTTCCTCAGAAATTTCTCAGCAACATAAATCCTCAAAAGTTTTGGGATTCCTTGAGGAGTTATCCAAAATTAAATCCCATCATAAAGTGCCTTGCATGCAAGGACAGATGATACCAAAAGATCTGGCTAAAGAGAAGTTCCTGCAAGCTTGGAGAAAATAAAGAGGCATTATTGGCAGGGCTTTGCTCTATCTAGGAGAAGTTGAGTTTGCATGACAATCACTAAATTAATAGATCCAGCAACAGAATTTCTGGCAGAGTCTCGGATCTCAGCAGAGCCAGAAGCAAATAGACTGAATCAGACATTTACATCAAGTTGTTTGTCAATAAATGGCAAGAAGTGGCTCCCTACAGTGGTGAATTACTATTTCATAACATTTTGGGAAGGATGACAGGATGGGCTTGGAGGCAGATGGCTGGCCAGAGTTGTGTTCCTTTTCCACAAAAGAAAGATTCCCTATGAGGTGGGTGGGGGAAAAACCCAAACAAACAAACAAACAAGAAAATCCCTTCTGAATTCTGGGTACACAGCTGTTATTTTCAATGGAACTAAAAGTAGGATATTAAATATCTATTAAATATCTAGAACCACAGCTTTTTTTCTGGAAGCAACTTGGGAACTTGAGACAGAGGACAAGACTGGCGCTGCCCAATTCGTTTGGGATTAACACACTGAAAATAGCCATAATCCCTGGCTCCCAAGCAACACGCTTGCACTGCACTCACATAAGCATCAGCACCATGTGTTTTGGCAAAGAAACCAAAGAATAACTCCCCAAACAGTGTCTGGCAGGTAAGGGAGAGCAAGAAGCCACTTAAAGAACGGACTAAGATCAGGAAACAAAAGCTGTTCATAAACCTACAGATGTCAAAGTATTCAGGGCTTTTCAAACAGCTGAACAACACTATTGCGCTGTGATGGCTTTCCAGACAGAAGGGAAGGCAGTTTTTAGGTTCTTCAGAAGTACCAGTCAGGAACAGGAAAATCTTTGTTTCATATGACCTCAAAAATTTACGTTTTGAGCTCAAGCATGTTTAATTCATAGATCTTAAAGCGTTTTTCACACAACATTGAAGTGGGCAATGAAACCACCATTTGAAATGGTATACATGTGACTGTACCTGTGTACTCACACCAAGAGATGACATGACTTCCCAAAGGTCACACAATTAAATCCATGGCAAAAACACCAAGAAATAATCACAAATATAATACTGACAATAAATCTTCTGCTGAAATCATCACTTCTTTCCTCAGGGATGAATTTTGCTCTACACTGTTACCAAAGAACAATCAGAATACAGACTCTTCAGTGCTAAAGGACTAAAGCAATTTCTCAGCGCCACCAATCTGATGCACTTGTCAAAGCACAAACCCACATTTTAATAAAAATCTAAAGAATCCAGTGATTTCATATGTCAGGAGTAAGCCTGTGTAGGAGGTCACATTATGGCTGTGCTCTACATGAATGAAAACTCTACAATGTGAACACACGTCTCTACTGACAGTATGTGCACTGGAGTACTTCACAGACAACACAATGCGGGGAATAAAAGTAAAATGGAACTACACTCACCTTTCAGGGGAAAAAAAAAGGCACAAAAGGAAAAAAAAAATTATGACCCATGCAGAAAACTAGAGGAAAGGCACAGGATGAATAAGAAGTGAGTAGAGATGAGCAGTGTTTAGGGATGTCACAACATTATTTTCCATCTGCTGCACAAAACCAATGCAGCTGTCTTTAAGTTTACCAAGATACAATTTGGCAGTTTTTCAGTCTGGCATAAAATACATTTTACTTCCATAAATTGTTATTCAGTTTCCAATCCAAACTATGTGTAAGTAATCCACAGTTTAGTGTCTTCAAGCAGTACACAGTAACTCACACCCTTGTACTTTCAGGCTCTGGGCTGGAATATACGTTACATTATTCCAAACCTTATTATCTGGTGTCAGATTAAAAAAAGACAGAAAAAACACTCTCAACTAGTTTTATTCCAAAAATCAACATAGATCTCCTCCACAGATAACTCCAGTGTGTCCTAGCAGAGTCAGAACATTAATTTAAAGTTTTTAATTCCGCAGGTAGTCACAGAAGTACCTACTATTGCATTCTATTTTCTCTCTCAGATGTCACAACTTCTCAAATTTTGAGCACCCAAAGAAAAATTTCTTTGCTTTTCTTTCAATAGTTTTTCATTAGGAACTTTTTGCTTTAAGGAAAGACTATATATAGTCCTTCCTCAGGTAACAGGTTTCTCCTCAGGAGAAACCACATTTACAGAGTCTGTTCTCAGGGTTTAAACTTCAAAAAATCTAAGGAATTTAATAGAGATCTGACAAACTAAATTTGTATTCAGGATGGGTTTTTTTATTAAAACCAGCATACAGCTTTAGTCCAGTGTATTGATCCAAGATCTGTATGCAGTCTGGAAAAAAACGTGAGGGCACAGGAGGAGGAACAGGTGTCAAAATTGCAATTGATGAAATCTTGTGGAGTAAGGACAATTTTAATTTCAATACTACAAATTTCCAAGATGTTCCACAATCACATTTTACAAGCAAAGTTCTACGTGAAGAGTGCCACATGCACAGCACAGCCAAATTGAAAGATCCTGCCCCTGGTAGCAAAATGCAACCAGTACCTGCCTAAAGTGCTCAGCAACTGTGTTCTGCATTGGAAACCAACTGTGAAGCATCTTCTTGAATGGGTGCAAGAGTCTGGAAAAATCCACCTTTTTTTATCCCCACTTGCATGCTGCATCTTCCCCAAGCAGCGAGCAAGTGGCTGCCCATGACCCCTGCTCTCTG
Source organism: Rhipidura dahli (assembly GCA_013399225.1). Taxonomy (NCBI): domain Eukaryota; kingdom Metazoa; phylum Chordata; class Aves; order Passeriformes; family Rhipiduridae; genus Rhipidura; species Rhipidura dahli. Next base: position 1,927,663 of record VXAC01000790.1, on the reverse strand, counting down.
AAAGCTACCATATCTCTGAAAGCTCTGAAGGCTCTTCCTTTTCCAACCAAAGCTTCTGCAAGTCCCACATTTGAACAAATCCCACAGTGTGAAAGGTAAATAATACTGTGACACCTCAGACAAGTTGGTTTAACAGGTAGCTTGTTACCTGGGAGAGTAAGAGCGTCTGAAAGTCTTGTGGGAAGGAGCAGTGGGGATGGAGTTAGGCTGAGAAAGGGGAGGGGGGTGCTTCGACAGCCCATCTGCACTCCAACCCCAGAGCCGACTGCCGTGACCAGAGGAGAAACAAAAGAGAGAAAAAACAGAGAAAGGAGAGGGAGGAAAAAAAAAAAAGAAACTATAATCTGAGTGGCTTAGTGCTGTCATGCTGCCTTGGAGAGAGAAAAAATTAATAGAAACAAAATTAAACAAGAATACTCCGTTGAGCCTCACAAGTCATTGTTTTGGCCTTTAGTATTCATTTCCATTTTTATTCCTAACATAATATGATTAACAAAAAATCCAGTCCCTGCTTGTACTAACCAGCAGATTTTACAAATGGATATAGCCTCTATAAACAACTCTATTTATAATGTTCTACGCAAACAATCCCTAGCCACGTGTGTATTCAAACTCTAAGCAGGTATTTCTAAGCAACAGGATTTCCCTGGAAGAAAGGAAAATTGGAGTTTATTTTTTTATCAGACACCTGAAGGTAGCTTGTAAAGTTTGTCTCCTGGTGCCTCTATAAAAGCCTGCAATCAGGCCCTACACAACCAGAAAACCTTTGCAGGGCTTTCCAGACAGAAGGGAAGGCAGTTTTTAGGTTCTTCAGAAGTACCAGTCAGGAATAGGATCTGCTGAATCTGTTTCACCAGATTCAAACCCAAATATGCAGCAAGTGAAAGTCAGGAGTGTAAATGCATCATGGGGACTCGGCCCAGGTCTCAGCAGACAAAGCTGGAATGACTGGGTGAAACCAGCCTCTGCGTTGATTCAGACCTCTCCTTAAACTTTCACAGCCCCTTTGAGTTATTGTTTGACCCTGTGCCTTTGGGTCAAGACATCCATCCCTGTGTCAATTTGTCTAATCTCTACTTTTGTCGTTTTCCCATTATGGTACGTGGATTTTCAAAATCACCTTCTAAAAGAGAATAAATGTTTGAGCTGATGGAGTATTCACAACACCACTTTGTTTCTATTACATTCCAGCACTTTGTCTTGGATAGTTGTATTTGTATATATGCAAGTGAAAGATACTTTAAGATCAAAAGTGACAAACAAGTCAAGAATCGCTCCAGTGCAAACAGCAGCAAAGCCAGTAAAAAAACTCCTATGAAGAGCAGTGTGAAGAATTTCACTCATTAACCAGCAATCAAATCCCACAGCTATTACATGCCACTATTATCATGGAAATACCCCAGACTCCCACACTGCTGATCAGAAGTCTCACAGCTCAGGTCTCACCTACCTGAACACAGGCCACCAGGTGGCTTATTTTAATTCTGTTTCCATGCCTTTGCTTGCTCAACTTAATACCTAAAGTGACAAATTTTGGTTTTAATGGTATTTTCTATTTTCACTGAAATAGCAAGCATGTAAACTTACACAGCCAGATAAAATTGTTAGCCTTTTATTCTGATGTATTTCCTCTAAAGAGCTTTGGAGGAATAATTATTTTTTTAAATTTAGGTGATTTTTGTTTATTTGTTTTTAATAATCGAAACTACACACAGGCTTCTGGGTTACTAATAACTGCAGAAACCCATTCCAAATGCATTCATTTGCTATTCCTTCAAGTATTCCTACAAAATTCTAAGTCAATCTACCATTCAGAACAGTATTCTAACAACAAAGGACTTCACAACTTAGCGTTTTCATTTCTGTATTACAACATAATTTATTAAATCTCAGAAGATTTTCTCTGTCCAACACAAACTCAAGCCATTCATCTGTGCTTTGCCTAGGAAACATTCTTCTCTTTCAGTCTGAAGTCTGAGGTTTTATCCTATTATTTTCAGCCTTCCCAAGGGCCCTTCCCTGCTTTTCTTTTTCAGAAAGAACCATCTTTCTTCTGTAACTCCTCTCACCAAAAATTAAAACTGTTAAGGTAAAAAAAAAGCAGATACAAATGCAGAAGTAACTCACAGATGTAGTGGATATGTTATAGTGACCATGAAGCAGAACTGGAAGGAGTAAATGAAGGCAGGAGAAAAGACTCTGTCCAAGACCCTGAAAGCATGCTACCATCCTGAAAACAACTTCAGGGGATACTTAAGTAGATGGTATCATCTGGATAGGCAAATGAGCTGCTTGTACAGTCCAGTTCAACCAAGACATCCAAAATCTATCCAGAGAGCCCAAATACATGTACACAAAAATACATACAAACACCCCCCCCCCCAAAATCATACATACATACATAATACAGTAAATCTGTAGCAATGAAATCTTGCTGATTAATGTTGAGGCTATTGTCCACAAACCATCAATAATATGGGAGAGCAGCTATGCTTAGCAGCATTTTCATATTCCTACAGGACCCAAACATCCTTTCCACACATATCCCAGCTCCAAAGACATGTATGCCCCTCGTTTTGGCTCCAATCAGGGCATCAGGAAAAAAAAATAAAAGGAAAGTATAATCTTCAAAACCAAAGCTGGCATTAAGAACTGGAGATAATCCTTCCACTGACTGCACTCAGGCTGCCTGCACAAGACACAGACAGGCACAAGGTAAGCAGGGTCTGGACACGGAGCACCCCAGGAGGCACCGGGAATACACAGCCTGACTACAAGCTACATGGCTACAAGGCCCCATGAAAATGTAAAGACAAGCCTACTTTTGGAGGAGAGCTAGACAAAGAAACTGGGAATCTTTATCCTTTTACACTGCAATCAGAATAACCTGGATGTGTTTATGTTCTAAGTTTGTAGAGAAAAAAGTGACATTTCACACCAATGCTGAATAGCGAACGACAAGCATTTGAAATGGAAACGTGATACTGAAGCACCAATACCAAAAATGCAACCCTGCAGCACACCCTACTTACTACAGTCTGTCAGCACATCTTTCAAAGCCTTTTCTCTGAGAGAGGGACATCCAGCTACATTCTCCCTTTAAGTCAGGACCATGCCCAAACTGTGCTGCACAAGACATTTTCCAGGAGGATGCAGCCCAGCAGAGCATCAGAAGCTACTGCCCCTAATTTGCACTGCCACTGGCTTTTCTACAAATGGCAAAAATCTGCAGATACTGTTACTGCTCAGAGGTCACTCACCACAAAAAAGTACAACCTCTTCCCTCCAAACATTTTAAAGGGTTTTCATAGCAGCTTCCACCTTTACGTATCACTGAAAAATTACTTTTAAACATCACTCCTGAATAACTAAATCCAGCAAGGAAGCAGGATGTGCTTCTCAAAGACACCTACATTTTTGAATAAACACTTCCAAGAACTCTATATAAAATGGAAGCAATGATTGTTTTCTAAAGGAAATTCTTGGCTGACTGCATCCAGGGCAGAATTCTCTGGAGTTACATGCCCTCTCTAAGTAGTGCTTGAGAATAAATCACACAGGGAAAAAACCCCTTCAGTTTCTAAACCCAAAATGCTAGAAGACAACAGCAATAATGTACACTGGATGCTTAAATCAATAATTTGATATTTGCCTCCTGACATCAAGAGGTGAGAAGAAAGCAGAGACAAATACAAAACAGTGAGTGAAGTGGCAATAAACAGTTGTGTCCCAATGGTAAAACCCAAAAAACATGGTAAAGGGTTGTGGAATCACAAAATAAATGCCACATGCAAACATGGCCAACAAAACCACAACGTAACCACAAGGAGACACAGTTAATAATTTCCCATGACAGAAACCAGCAGGGCAACAAAGCTCAAGCTAGTCAAAAAGGAAGCAGCATAGTTGGAACCATTCCCCTGAAACTCTACCACTTAATTTCTTAATGAAACCTTTGTGGAAAAAACTCATAATAGGCAACTCAGCCTTGGCTTGCAAACTCTTGGTTTAGTTTGGAATTACAGCACATTTAAAAGTTGCAGAGATGTATCTAGATATCCAAAATTTTCTCAGGAAACCCCAATGGTTCTTATGCTGCTGGAATAAGTACAATTATTCATTAAATGTTAAAGGCCTGTACTTTGCCTGACACACTGGAACTCACATGTGCAAGCATCCCTTCAGAGAGTTTTGCATAGATCAACAGATTTCAGTGTAAACTACTACACTGCACTGTGAACTGCAGTCCTCACCCAACATCCTTCCTTATGTTTCTTCCATGAGAAATGTCATGAAGAGGACAGGCAGACAAGGGCAGCAAATTTAAGCTTTCCCAGCATGAATCAGACCTTGTCCAGGTAAGAGCTTGATACTTTCCTCCAGTATTTCTATGGTCCCAGAAGATACTGTTTACAATGTCATCTCTTCTGCTCTAAGTTTTAATGGTGCAAAACATCCACATCCCCAGGATCCAAGAGTCCATGCTGGCTGAATACAAGATTTTGGAGTGGACCAATATATTCTAGGGCAGCACCTGGAGCTTCAGCAAAACTCCTGGTTGCAATAGACCTGCTGCCCAAAAGACCAGGCCACTATTCTTCTGCTGAGCAGCCAGGTGAGCAATCTGGGAGGTATTCTGCATTGAAACACAGTCATCACCTCTGCTTGTCCTGCATCCTCACAGAGAATTAGAGGTGAACAGGAGATGCAGCACTCCTCTCAGCAGCACAAGCGGTGTACTACAGTCAGAGGAATTACTGATCACAAGTCCACACCTAAAAAATAGGCACAGCCTGAAACTCCTGTTCTGAGAGTCATCACACACTTTGTGATATATGCAATCTCAACAAGACCTTATTTCTAATGCTGCCAATTAGTATTACCTTTATTTATTACCCACAAATGTAATTCCGGAGAAGGCCACGAAAGAAAACTAACATGATAAGAAAAGACATTAAAGATTACACAGATAGCATGAGGACTGAACACTGAAGTCAATCACCAACCATGTATTAACATGTTCAAACACTGCTTCTTTGCAGAAATCTACTGTACACTTTTTTCTTGTTTTTTGCTTTCAAAGTGAGTCATATTCTGCAAACGCACACGGTGTTGAAATCCTTTAGTATTTTGCAAGGGGTTTCATTAGCCTGCCACATTACCTTGGAGACAGTCCACCATGGGAACAGTTGGTAGGTGAAGTTAAGGGGCTGGTTCTGCTGCTGGAGTGCCGGGAAGGAGTCCGACCAAGGGTATTGCTGGGGGAGCCCTAACACAGAAGCAGGAAGACAGGGATTAGCAACGTGTTGCAATGCACAGGCACGAGTACAACAACAGGTCCAAACATTGCCTCTGTTTGCCCTAGACAAGCTTAGTGCAGTTCTGATTATGCCTCTTGACCGAAAAATCTGCAGCCATGGTTCATGTAGTCTTTAATATGCTCCTGAAGATATGATTCTGAGGATAAAGCAAGTGTATGTGCACTTCTCTATAACCCACAGAACCTGCAAATTTAAATACACAGCATGTACAGCCTGCAAATATTGCCAGAGAAATGGTTCATCAATCCAGTTATCCTGCTTCTCAAACAAGATTTGCAAGGCTCCAAAATATTCTCACCATTACCCTGGCAATTCAGCATTCTAATTACACAGCTATTTTCTACATTGTCTAAAGCATTCTGATTATGCTTGTTAGGAGCATAAGTAAGCAGTCTAACTGATCATTTTTCCACTGGTCTGCACAATTTTTTATACCACAGCAAAATGAGTAGAAATTGCTCTCAATTCTGACACTTTTCACATAGAGTCAAAAGTATTAGAGAATCCAGACCATTTGCTTGGAAGCCTAACACTGCAGTTCTAGCTTACACTAAATTCTACTTGGCCCTGTGGAAGTGCAAAGATAGGGAGGGTTCAAATTCCAGCAAGTTCACAAGATTTCCACATTAAAAAGACAAAAAATTCCCTAATCCTTTCTGCTCTGGGAAGGGAAAGAAATTTCCTATTTAAATCTTCTACTAACATATTCCTTCAGTGAAATAAAAATATATAAGAGCAAAACAGAAGGTAATAGGCATAGACTGAGGCGACCTTCTAGGTCACATTAAAGATCCTGCAAGCTTCTTAAAAGACAATATATCTGTTATTAAACTGGTCTCAATAATAGTCATAAGCCCAGAAAATCTGTGGTATCATGATCCGTTTTGGCCAAAAAGTCATTACTGGCAGGACTTTCAAAAGCACCACCAACTTGAAAGCACAAACCCCACCAATTTTAATGCACTTCTCAGTAATATTTTAATCTCTTCTGGTTAGGACTATATTAAATTTTAAAATAACTGAGTTTTTTATTTTAATGGTCCCTATTAAAAGCAACATCAAACAAAAGCCTCTGTTGCCATATTGCTTCAAGACAACAGTTACAGATAATTCAAACTGAACATCTGCAACAGCTTATCAATGAGCTGCTGTCTTCAGGGCTCTGCTGTTTGCAAGGATAAGGGCCTCTCACCACACTGGTGTTACTGGAGTTCTTGAGGTGGTTGTGCAGGAGCTTGGTAGCACCATCCTGGAATGTTTTTGGCAAGGCACCAAGTAACATGGTAAACTCAGGAGTGTTCAGTTCAAAGAGAGAAATCAGGACTATTTGTGCTGCCTGAAAAGAAGAAGAAAGAAGAGACCATCAGTTTTTATTCTTTGAAAAGAGCAAGCATTCTCATGGTAGTGAACCTTACAGCAAATGGTGTGTGTTTCATTCAAAAAACTCCCCTACCAGCCAAATCTTTGAAATGTTCTTTGTGATGTATTATGATAGCAATAGTTAATTTTTTTTAGTTCTTAAAGTTAAATGTATTTTTGCATTTCTATCATTATTTGCCCAGCATTTTTCATTTATATCATTATTTGTGAAGTGTACAGCTATTCTCAACTGGTGAGAAACTCTTACCATTGTCCTGTCCAGCACATATTTCAATTGAACAAGTTACTGCAAAGATTTACTGAGAACAAATAAAGCTAGAAGTTCAAAAAGTATCAAGACTCTAGGACTCCAATTTGTCATTCCCATGCTTTTGATTTTATGTGTGAATGGGACTAGCTCTCTTCCCACCCAACCTCTCCTCTTCCTAGGGATCCTAAGTTTGTTTCATCAAACAGATAATATACCTCTCCTTGAAAATCTTAACCACTGAGGCTGTTTCAGCAATACAAGACTCCATCTAAAGTGGAATATCTATGAGGACAGTGAGAACAACCATTTTCTCAACCATGGACAGGCTAAACCCCACCAGATTTCCTAAATTTAGTAAGTGAAACTGAGGTACCACTGAAACAATTGAGAATTCTACCATTCATTTTAGTGGACAGGGTTTGTTTTATCTGCCTCAGAGAATTGCTGCCAGAACAGGATCTCCCCTAATCCATTAGCAAACATACAGCTCTGCATATCCTGAACTAAGACAATGGAATCAAATGGGAATGGAAGCAGAATAAATCACAGTGTGTAGACCTGAAAAAGTAATTAACATCACATGTTCCTGACTAGGCCTCCCCAGCAGCATCCAACCCGTGTGGATGCACCAATTCTATGGGCTTTTCCCCTGACTTTACTTTGAAAGTATACAAACATACAAACATTGATAAAAAGAACAATAAAGATGAAGCAGTGATGAAGGACCTCTGATGGTCTGCAGCAGCACCTTCTCCAAGGGGCATGTAGCCACTGACACATAAACTTCCAGAATACAGATCTGGACACAAACCAGTGGCTTGGGGTCACAAAATTAAGCAGCAAAGCTACACACGCTCTTATTTTGGAAAAGCATACACACATGCTTAGGAAGAGCAGACACTTGTGTTTGACCCTTTTGGGAACTTTCTAAAATCTCCTAAAAATGAAAAATAACTTTGAAAAGGCTACAAATGTAATGCACTGCAGTGGGGATAAATGTACATTCATTGTTCTCATCAACTGAAAGAAGGATTTTTTAGTAAGTAATGTGTTCACAAAGGTGCCACAAAAAAAGTGTATCTGCAATTCCCCATGGAGTGGAATTCTTCACAGATGATGAATTTGGGTACACAAGAACCTTTCAGTAGTGGAGGGGAATCACAGTACCTCATTGTTTCAGTGTGCAAACTGCAACTCATGCTATACTGTTTCTTCTGTCTTCAGCAGCAACTAGCACAGCTTTGTATATAAAAACATGTTCCACCTATCAAAATTTGGTAAGTATCATCATTTTCATTTGGCCAACAAAGGAACCAAGGCTCACAGCACTCAAAGGGCTTCCAAGGACTGTAGCAAACAACAGGTCTTCAGACTTCATTCCAGATGGATCATGCTGCCTCTCCTGCCAAAACTCTCACTGACTTGAATAGAAACACAGGATGTCATTATTCACTCTATTATAAAGATCTAAGGATGAAAGAAGTGGGAAGAATTTTCCCCATGGCTTTCTCAGCTCCATAGTCTACCCTCCTCTGACCTAAGTTTTGGGCAACTCTGCCATGAAGCCTGCCTGATATCCAGCAGGGAAGTGTATTTCTGTCCATTTTGATCCAAGAACTTTTACGTTTTCACCAGCACAGTATCTTCTGTAATAAAAATATTACTGCACACAAGAGATCTCAGAACAAGGAACAGCAAGTTTGGGTGAATGCAAAGTGATAAGTCATGCCAAAGTACATTCCCACTGGTGAATGGCATGCATATCCTCGATGGTTAGGAGTGGACATGCAGATCCCCTGTGTCAGAACAAGCAGATCTCACACTCACTGAGATGGAAAACAAACAAACAAACAAACCCCAAAAGCCCAAAACCACAAAAAACTGCAAAACCAAACCCCACGAAAATTGATTAACAAGGTTCCCAGATTGAGAAATTGCTTAGAATTAGAATATCTGGAGTTATCAACTGGTAAGTCAGGAGCTGCCCAAGGTGTGGAAGGATTTTAGATACCTTTGTCCCACATATCCCTTATTGACAGGTTAGAAATAAAACTCCATCCTTGGAGACCTTCTAAGTAAGTAGGGCAACCAGGTACAAGAGCACACACACACTCTATGATGGAACATTCTGGAGGTACCTTTCTTGTATGACAGAAATGCTCCAGATGCATCTCACAGATCTGAGGAAAACCTTCAGCAGAGCTCCACCACAAACACTAATACCACAGACACTGTCCTACAGGAGTGCCTGAGAGAGGTTTCAGGTCTCAGAGGTCACTAGAGTTTTGTTCCACGTCTGTGTTTTGGCTTTAATAAAAACAGAACTGTGTCTGCCTTCCCTCATTACACAAAATACAGCTTGTCTTTAGGAGTGTCTCCCAGTATTCTGTGTACCCAGTACTCTTCAGCAGCTTTGCTATCACCTGTAAATAGTCACTGGGCTTTGAAAGAAGTGGTGAACAGCAGCTCCCAGGGCTTACAATCTTTTGTGGCCTCAGAGAAAACAGACCCACAGTTTATGCCTTTTGAAATAAAGCCAAGGACTACTATACCCTGAGAGTGGTGCTCCAGTAAAGGTCTCAAAGGCAACATTGGAGTTACACGGGTAAAACCCTGTCTGTGTTCTTTCTAAATTGTCCTCCGCCACCCAACTTCACTTCCAAGTTTATTTCAGGCAAAAGCCATTATTTGGAAGTGCTCCCATAATTTCCTGCCTAATATTTAACACACAAAGGTCTTGGTCCCTGCTACCATAAGATGAACACTGTTACTTACTGGCTTCAAAAGCTGGAAGATCCATGCTAGCTTGTAACATGCTCCAAGTCTCACTCCTGCAATACTTCCCTCTACTAATACAAGTGAATGTAATGAAGAGCATCAGGAGCAGCATTTCCACATTTGTCTTAATAGTTAGATGTGGACACACTTGATAATCCTCTAAGTTCCACTTACCTAGCCTATTTTTACCTAATCAAAGGGCATCTTCTACAGATAATGATAAAAAGAATTTTGAATCTGTGGATTTTCAGCTTGTGACAAACCAGGGACATTTTCATAATCTCTGAATTTCTAGACATCTTCTGAAAATCTTGTTTCATTAGATTACTGTCAGAGTAAATAAATTTAACAAGCAATAAAAAAACTTATTTCTGTACACAATGCACAAACATTCTCCATGCAACACTCATGCTTGATATATAGTCTGAAGAAAGTAATATCTGAATTTTCCCTTGCCTTTGTGTCCCTGTACCATTAGTATGGAACACTAATCCATCTCCTTCAGTGACATATAACGTAGACCCTACAGATTATCTAATCTTAATGAAACCATTCTCTGCTGGCTTGAGCTGGAGAAACTCCAGTCACTTCAGACCTTGACTATGCTAGAGAGGGGGTCTGGCTCAGTGTCAGGTTCTTGAATCATTTGCAAAGGATTGCTTATGTAACTTTGTTATTTTCCTTATCACAATGCAGTGAGGGATCAGGTTCCACCAGTCAGTAGCAGCTCCCAAAGCTTCACACTTAGGTCACTGCAATTCCTGCAGTGTCAGCCGCTAAAGGGATAAAAATGCTTTAGCAATATCTGTTTTTTGTTTTTACCTAGATGGTGGAGGATAGTCAGATTTATCAAAACCTGTAACAATTTCAACTTGGCTGAATTACAAGAAAGCCTCTTTGAAATTTTTTGGGCTTATTAAGCAAAAAGATCAAGGCTAAGTGGAAAAATCCATTGATTTTAGAAAGGAAATGTGGTCAGTGACCTAAGGTTAATAAAAGTGCCTTATGATTGCTGCTGCTGGTCCAGTGGACCAAGCAGAATAAGCAACTCATTGCTTGCCTACATGAAGGCAGTTCCTAATTTACTCAAACATTTATTGGTGATGGGCTCCCAACACAAGCAGCCTCATAAAAGGAGGGGACTTTGTACCCTGATCCTTTATGAGGAACTACAACAAGAGAATTAACAGAAAAACATATCAAAGCCAAAAATTACTTCAGACAGACACACTTTTTTCAGGCTCCCAGTCCAGGTCTCTTTACACAGCTAGACAGTTGAGTTGAGACTGCAAACACAATTAGTGTGATTAGTGCACAAGGCTTTCAGTCTACCTGTTTACATTTCTCTTCCAAGTTTCCTTCACCAGGCCCTGAGGAGGCTGTAGTTGTCCTAGCTGGCAAATCCTCACCCACCCAACTATGCACCGTCTGGGTTTGACAAACAGGAAAGTTGGTATTATTCAAAGAAAACAGATTTCAACTCAATCACCCAAACAGTACACATGCTTTCTTTTTGCAGGAGAATTCTGATCAATTTCTTGCTTAATTTCAAGTAACAAAAAGCATTATTTGATGTCATCATTTCTTTCAGCAGAGGGCAGCTGAAATTAATTTTAAATTAAAAATTAAATTCAGCCACAGCTCTCAGGCTACAGATAATCCCTTAGTTCTTCTACAAGGCATTGCTTTGGCAACCTCCTGGTGGCCTCCATAGCCACTTGAAAACCTCTGCTGAGGTGCAGAGCCTAAGCATTGCTGAACTGAGATGGCACTTGCATCTGGCCAGCCAGGAATGAGAGAATAGGGGCATCTCCCTGCACCTGCCCTCACAGATATCCCTAAGTTCAGAGGAAGTTACTGTCAAAAACTTGCAAACTCCTGTCCCCAGTCTGGACATCAGTCTGGTGGACCAACACTGCCTATAAATGCCTTTTATCATGTGATCAGTCTGGGGAAGAACCTCACTAACATCTACTCACTTCTGACAAACACAATCATATTCTGAATGCATCACACACTTCACCATCCTGTCTAAGGCAACTGTGGTTTTTAATAACTCAGGGCACAATGGAGCAGAGAAGCTCTCTCCCGTGTCACTTTGAATTACACTAAACTGCAGATCAAATAGAGATCCACTGAGATCAAGAGGCAGCACTTGCACATTAGGCAGCTTGCATTAGCACACACTGGCACACAGCTTCAATTCTCCAGTGAGTAGCTGGTGTTAAGTGAGTTATTCACATCTACGGAGAGTTTGCAAGCTTTAAACAAGTGTTATTTCAGTGTACTTTCCAGCAGACAATTAAGTATTAGCTGGCACTGAACTAACAAACTATCTAGCAAACCAAACCCTCCTGCTTGTTCCTTTTTCAGGCCTAGAATCAGATGAGCAAGGACGTCCACATTACAGGCATGGCAATATGAAGCACAATGGCTTTAGCAGTTTATACATAATCCAAGCATGTTAGCTTGAGTACAAGTTTTTAAATACACAGTTTTCCAAAACAGTGGTAATAGAATACATTGTTCACGTCCAAATCCTGAAAAGAAAGAGTTTGTTTAACGTATTTAAATAAAGAAACGGATTAAATCCATGTTGCTATTGTGTTTTACACAGCACACACTTTATATGTCATGAAAAGCTTTTACAAGTCAGAGAGGGTTACATTACAAGTGTCAAAAGGCATCTCAGAAAAGTGACAACAAAAAAGATTGCAGCACCAAATCACCACGTTTGGATTACTTTTCTATACCAGATTACGACTCACATACACTGTTGTTTCATGACCTAGGCACAGAAAAGACCATAGCAAAAATGTTCATTATTTCTTAAAAACCAGACATTACCCCAGAAATCAAGTTGATGAAGACTGCCATGAGTAACTTTGCTCATTAAGAAGTGACAGTTGTTGCAAAAGCAGGTTTCAGGACTAGAAACAAAGGTTACACTTCATTAACAACTGAGAAACTTCTCTTATACACCTGGCAAGCCAGAAGTCTGAATTCTCAGGCAAAAGTTCCCACATATAAACTAAGAAAGAAGAGCTACTGAAGTCATATGGTTTGTAACGAAAACATGCACTTTAATCTGTAAGGATTTTCAAAATGCTAGAGGAAGTATGGCAGAATTCTCTGTCGTACTGCAAACAGCTCTGCAATGCATCATGTAAACATCACCTCTAGACTTGATTTTCAGAGTAGATACATCACCTATACCTGTGTAGGTGTGTGTGTTTATATGAATGGCACATACACACAAACATATTGTGCACAGACACATAATACACGTGTCAGTACACACATTCTGTGAAGCCATTTCTTTTCTCATATTACCACGCACTAGCTCTTCTAGCAAACACAGTATGTGCTTCTATTCAGCTCCAAGCATACTAGAAGGCTGTAAAAAGTGGAGGGACTCATTTTAAGGAAATCTACCCCAGCAGCACACTTCCAACAAGCACACCGTGATTTTCTGGCCACTAACATTGGGTGAAAGCCATTTTCCTTACACTGAGTACACTGAAAACATTTGGGCTCTCCTAGCTCTGTAGCATCAAAATCAAAACAAACAGAAAATGAGGGATACTATTTTGGAAACACAGCTAGGACACAGAGATCCTTTTTGTTGTAATAGCTTTAAATCAAGTAAACACTACAGTCCACCAGGTGCCATTTCTGATGTATTACACTATTATTCCTAACACTATGTTTTAAATGCCTGATAAAAGTGAAACTGGGCATTTAGACTGAGTTTGACTTCTTTAGGAATATTTTTTTGGCTGAAACAATTTGCCACTCAAAAGCATTTCTGCAAATGTCCTCTTTGCCACTGCTACAGTAACAGGCCATGACCAACAGTGTTTATTGCTCAACACCAGTAAAGATCAGCAAAATGCCATTTCAGCTCACTAAGAGGCTTTGGGAGTGCTGTTACAGTGACACATCTGTCCCAGAGTTGCAGAAGTCAGCCTGATGCTAGATGGAAAAATAAAACTTTGAAGAGATTTTAGAGGTCACATGGCATCACCATGCAAAGGAGCTTAATTTCCTGTCCTTAAAAGTGTTTGCTTTCCTGTCACTGGTCCTCCGCCTACAGATATCACAGCAATATTTTATCCAAAGTTGCTCTATCTAGGCTTTACTGATAGATAGGATTTCCTTATCAAAGTGACAATATCAATATTTCTCAAGAAATGACCTTGAGGATTGCTAGTTAAAGTACTAAATATGTCTTCACTGTCTGGTTCAGCTTATGCAGTCTGTTGGCCTGCAGCTTTCTCTCCAAAATCTTCATCTTCTGCATAATTCAGAAACTGTTTCTCAATCAATTTTAGTGAAAAAAATCTGATCCCAAAGTAATTTTCTTCGGCCATCCCTACACTTCACTGGCAAACCAGTGGTACCAATCCAAGGAGGGCCTTCCCCAAGGTACTCCCAGGGGGGCTTCATCTTCATGAAAATAAGAGCAACACAAGCACCCTCCTGGGCTTTTTGATTCATTGCAGTGGTTTCTTACCAAAACCCATCCAACTGCCTGTATTCAAGGGCAGCTGGCAGAGACAAGTGGGGCAGTAGAAAGAAAAAGTTTTCCCAGTTACATAAGGGGAAGGCAGAACATGTTGTACATGTGACATAAGGCTGCCCATAACAAGAAAAAATGCCTTCAGGCTTGTAAAATAAATCCACTGTAGGAATGTTTCATCAACAGAGAAGCCAGTCAGGATATTTGGAACAAAGGAAAAAATGTCTTCTGCCCTGAGATTAGTACTCCAAATACCAATCAGGCAATACAGATCTTGTTATTTATTATTAAGACCAGAGCTGGGCTGATTAACAAGATGGTATGAATTGTCACTGGCCCTTCACCTCAGAAAGCCTCATTCCCCTTCAGCCTGTACAAAGTCCTCCTAGGCACTAAGATCCTGTGCCCTCACAGCTGATTCCACACCCACAAATTCTGGGCACTTCAGTTATATAAAAGTTTCCATTCAGACAAGCCTTGGACAGGAGGCTTCTGTAGGCTTTGGCCAGAGTCAAATGAGAAGCCTTATTCTAACTTCCATTCTCAAACTGATGGCTCTTTTCCAAGATCAAACTATTTTCCCACACAGAGCCCATGCCTGTCATCCAAATTCAATAAGCACTTTACCTACGTAAGGAGTGCACAACAACTTTGTTGGCAGTATTACTAATAAAATGGTGAAGTTACTGACTTACAATGTTCTCACAGACCAGTCATCACAGTATTAGCATTGCTATTGTGTTACTTTTCTGCGGGGCAATTAACTGGCTTTTGTATAATTACTTCATCAAATCAAACGATTTCCAGAGGAAAGTCAGAATTAACGCCCTGCTACAGAGAGGAATAAATCAGTGCAGAGGAAAGTCAAGTACCTCATACAAGGTTAGATGCTACTGCAGTTGAAATCACAGCTCAGTTATCTGAAAGCCTGATCTGTGCCCACTGATAAGCTCTGCTTGGGGAAAAAGCCACGAGCTGGCTGCATGTGCAGGTATCACCAAGAGATGCTCTCCTCACACTGGAAACACATCCCATCCAGGCCTCCACGCAGCACTGCAGGACCTGCTCCAACCCTGTGGCTTTTGTTCAGCATGGAGGGCAAACATCCTCACCTTTCCTCCAGCACTGCTTGCAGGAAGTACACCTTAAGCTGAATGTGGGGTAAACACCCACAAGTACCAACAATCTTTAAAACAAGACAAATGTTTACCCGTAACACACTGCAGATCACTGTATTTTAAACCTAAAGCTTGACAATAATTTTATCTGTACACAGTTCATGGCTGCTATCAGCAGTTTAAATGGTTTCTGCCCTGAAAGGGAATCACGACATTTTGTCAATGACACTCTTTAGTATCAACCGCATGTTTCTCATAGCACATCACATTTTCCTTGTGATAACAGAGCTTATGTTTAACAACAGATGTCATTCCACACAGGACCATAAATAGTTCTATGCAAAACATCATTTCCTTTGACTTTTTCTGATTTCACTAGCTACAAAACATGAGCTGTAGTTCAAGTCATGTCAGATTGGTCAAGTGTGCTCATTAAGTGTACTTAGGAGTTGTCACAAGAATACAAAAAGTTATTAATAAAGCTGTAGCATTCGGTTTGAAAAGATTTTTGGGCTAAATGTCATTTTTTATTCTATTTTTCCACACTGCCTTAACACTATGTGGCTGGGACCTCCACGACCATCACACACAGTAAATAGTAGTAATGGACAGATGATCACTAACAAAAGGAAAATCTCAGTATAGACTGAAAATATATTCAATTTCTTGAACAGACACCTTGATTGCTATCACAGGATCAGATCTGCATGACTATTTGCCATGTGCACACACCAGCCACATGCCTTCCCCACTGGTGAGAGAGATCACCAGTGTGAGGAACTCTGCTTTATCTGCCTCTGCTCAAACCCCAGACAGAACAGCATGGCCACCACACACAGATGCTACCTGCATTATGGTAGAATTCAGTAACTCGGACTTGGGTGAGGAGGATATTGGCTGTGGGACTACATTTCTTGGGGGAAAGAGTCCCTGCCTCCACAAGAGTCCCTCCTCCTCCCTGCTGCTGAGCAGCAGCATCACTGCTCCACCAAGTGAGCCACAGTCATACCTGTGCACTGGGCTACACCAGCCAGGAGCCCTCAGCACCAAGGATGATGTGCACTGTTGTCAGCTTGCAGGAGCTGAGTTGATTACAGTGGTAGTCTTAAGCCCAGATTCTACTGACAAACTACCTATTTTTACACTTTTTACAGGCCTCTTGTGGTACTTCCATCACCTGAAGACAAAAGTGATTCCTCTCCTTCCCAATAACCTCCATTGCCATCTCCATTTTCAGGTTGTCACAGTGTTTACAAGGCATGGTCTGCTTCTCATTTAGAAAACCTCAGATCTTGAAGGCCACCATAATACCTTCCACAAGGGTAGAATCTTCTGATGCTTAAATGAATCATCTTGATATTCAAAAGGTACTACTTTTTTTTTTAAGTTATATTCTCAAAAAAAGCATGGCAATATTTAATTGTGTGCTTCAGAACATTTCACCTGCCTGGATTGGCTCTTGATAATCCAATTCACTATTGCATAATGAATTTATTAGTCTGTTAACTACAGTCCTGACAGAGATAATAGCCAATGATTGCTTATAAATCCTCTGCTACACTGTTTCTTCTAAAGCCTCTGGTTTGTACTATGTTCTTAATAAAACCAGAGCACAGCAATGGTATGATGAAATGAAGATCACCTGTGCACTCATTTTTAGTAGCCTAAGTTAGCTTAACTGTGTAATAATTTATTTGAAAACTACAGGCAGCAAAGGCAAATCCAAGTCACATGCAGGCTTAATAAAATACATTTTGATTCAGTAATCTCTTGTCAGCCCCAAGGCACTTGCCCAAGTACTGCTCAGGCAGAGTTTGCTGGAAGTTTTTGCCAGAGCTGTGCAAGCCATTGGAACAGGCAGAAGGATGGACACCTCAGTGAGCACCCGCTCCCCACAGCCCTGGGGGAACAGCAAACATCCAATTTCTCAGCTGCAGCAGCTTCTCTGCTTCCCTTTGCACGCAGCAATGATGACCCCTAATGGTG
Organism: Rhipidura dahli; assembly: GCA_013399225.1. Classification (NCBI taxonomy): domain Eukaryota; kingdom Metazoa; phylum Chordata; class Aves; order Passeriformes; family Rhipiduridae; genus Rhipidura; species Rhipidura dahli. The sequence continues at coordinate 1,910,308 of VXAC01000790.1, read as the reverse complement.
GAAAGTTTCTCCTGCTGAGCAATATGCAAAGATTTTGCTTTTCAATGCATATTTCTACTTAACATAATCAGAATTTCCCCTCACAGCCCAGCAGCAGAGTGAACTGCTTGAGATCCACCTGAACTGCAACACAAAAGCAGCAGCTTTGCCTGATCAATTATTTCTGACTCTGGACACAGAAACATTAAAATGCAAAGCCATATTCCAGATCCAAGTCCATAATTTAAAGTAGCCTTTTATTCCTGAGGCAGACTGCATTACAGAAGCAAGTTTCAGTTACAGTGCTGTGAATTATCCCTGCAGAAAAGTCTTCAGAAAACAGGATGTTCCTTTGTGCCCCAGAACCAATCACCTGCATGTGAGCAAGCAAACAGCACACACCCAAACAGCTTCTCTGAAGCCTTCCTTCAGCTGCTGGGTAATGCTGCACACGTCTGTGGCAGCACATTTGAAACCCAGCAACCTTTTCATCAGAATCAAATAAAAGTAAGTTTATTATTTCCAAAGTTATAAAATGGTATGTTATTCTAGTATTAAGTCAACATTTTATGTGCATAAAGTGTTAAGTTCTCATACAATTTTTACATTCTGGAATTATTTAAATGTGGTTGGATTTTTTTTTTTTAATCCAAGTACATCTCAAAGCCTTTAACTTCTACTGGAAATAGAAGGTAATTTTAAACTGTGTTACAGATGCCAGCTACGTAAAACTAAGTCTTGCTTTTCTCTTGGCAGAGATGAGTATCACTACCTGCCCCATTTTAGCTTGCCTGACACCTGCATCTAGAGCAAGATAAAGAACAAGGTAACTATTACCCAGGCCTGACCTAATTGTGTCAGTTTTTTCCAGGTAGAGATAAACATAGAGAGCTTAAAAGAGAAGGGCTGAGAGCCCCTGGCAGCTTACTGATTTGTTTACTTTCTTTTAAAAACATTATAACACTGAAGTTGTGCTAGCTTTCAGTCTACAAAGCACAAACCCTTCACCTAAACAAAAAACAAACCTAGAGATATTTCCAAAATGCTCAAGAAAAAGCACATTTTCAATCTATGATCTCTTTTTGCATGGTAATGGTAGGTAAAGGCACACAAGTACCTACTAGGAAAAAAAATATGAAAACACGCTTCAGAACTGTGTGTGGCCTGAATTGACAGTTTTGTTTGGACAGTGAGGTATACAAAATCAGGGCTTTTTTTTCAGTTAGAGTCTAATCACTGAACTTTTCATTACCTTTATGACAGGTTTGTTTGATTTTTTCTCCTTTCTGAACAGCAATAATTACTTCAAATACTTCATTGTCCTGGCTTACCTTTCTCACATCTGAGCTCTTTGGTTCTGTTGTCCAAGTTATAATTCTAGATACAGCAAGTCTTGTCTCACTGGAGTTCACGAAGTCTGTTGGATCCATCTGTCTTGCCAAGGACTCAATATACTTCAGGATAGCAACTTTCACCTGAGAAATGAAAAGGGATTTGTGAAGCTCAGGAGCTGTCAAAGATGCCTTTTCCCCATAGGAACAGATACCATTACAGATTGGGAAGAATTTGTCACATGGTGGGGGAGAAGGATTCCTGTGACATGTCTCAAAGTTGCCAATATAATTTCTGTATTATGCACATATTGCAAATAATCACCTTCTCATGAGTTCTGTGCTTTATGGCATGCCTGACATGACAAGCTAAGACAAGCATGTTGATGCTTTTAGTGAAATGGCTTTTGATACTGACCTTCAGATTTGGTGTCTGGGTCTGATCTACAATAAACCTCATCAAAATGTTAAATTGCTGATCAAATGGAAAAGAATCCCTGTCCAAAGAAAACAAAGGCAAAGATGTAATGCAACATAAACTAAATTAACTCAATACCTTAAAGCTTACAAAACAGATTTCAACATGCTTTTTTTCTTTGTAACTTTACCATCAATAAGAGGAACTCTAAACTTCAGGATTAGGTAATTATTGACCCAATACTGGAGAAAACTCCTAAATCAGTATCTTTACACACTGTTACTTTACTGTCTGAACACTTCTTCAGCTTTTGGCACACCTGTCCATTCCTTTACATTTCAGACTCTGCTTTGTTCCCTTATCTCTAGAAGCAGCTTGGTTTATCTTGTCCTTAGGGTTCATACCTGGTTTTGAACTCTCTCCTCTTTTTCCCTACTTTATCCTATTTTCTCCTACATTATTACTACTTTTTCTTCTCTTCCTGAATTATCTTGTTTCTAGAATGAGCTGAACTATATTGTAATAATGTCCTGTGTGGGACATCCTTTGAAAAGGACATGGAGTACAGAACTGCTGTAAGCACTGCAGTAGCATTCAAGATCTTATCCTGACCTGACTCTTATTTGTGTTTGAACAACATGAAAGAGGTGCTGAACTTTGTGGTAAAGCACCTTTCATATTCTGAATACTGCAATTTTTTTGGTACCTGTCAATCAAAAAAACCTAATACCCGAGCACATACATCACAAAACCCTAACATTAACCAGTTATATATTTTAAAATTTATTTTTTAAAGTTATTTATTTAGAAGAGAGACAGGCCTTTTTAATTCAATACTTAAAATACTGTGACATAACTTTGTTCTCCTTTATTCCTATCTTCATCAAGACTGAGCCCTCAAAATGCACAGCACTGCTGGATTTTTAAAATGTTCATGCCTTCCTGTAATCCTGAAAAAATCTTCACAACATTTTAAATCTGAGTACTCTACCTGGTGACATCCAGAGCTTTTTGAACTTTTGCTTGCACAGACCCCAACAAATCTGCTCCCATTTTCTTTAGCAACTGGGTCAGGAGAACAAAAAGCCAATCCTGCAAGTCATCTTTATGAATGATGATGAAATCAACCAGGGTTTCCAGAAACATGCTGAAGACCTATAAACAAAACAAGTGTCAGAGAAAGAAATACAGTTCTTAAAATAAAAATATTCAAAGGGGAGGGGGGGTAACAGTCTGAGGTTCTGGATGATTTTGTTATTAAAGTTTCATGAATGAATGATTTTAGTGACTACATTGCTGTGGGAAAATAAAGATCAGACAAGACATCTAAAATGTGTTGTATTAAAATAAATACCACATGTAAGGAATGAAGGAAGGGGGTAGGAAACACTTACTCTCTGTTGTGAATTCCACGGCAAAGCAGGCCATGCAACAGAACAAACCACTCGTTAGCACACAGAGTGATCAAGGATGCAGTTTCTCAACAGATAAAAGACACATTCATTGAAAGCTTACATTTTCTTAAAACACAATCTCTTCTCAGCAGTTACTTAAAACATTATATACCTTGGATCAGATTCAGTCTCCTCAATCAAGGAAGTCACACATTTATATACATTTATATGAACATTGAGATGATTTGGGTTGTGTTTAACACCCCAACTAATGAGCTTGTATCAGTAATTCTATAAAAGCAGTGCAGATAATGGATCACTGCAGGACATACTTAAGACCAGTGTGCAATAAACTCCCACCTTGCTCAAAAATTGGAAATATTTTGCAAACAAATAATTACACCTCCATCCTATCCTTTCCACTACACATACCTTGGGAAACCAAAACATTAAAAACTTACAGGTAGGTACTACACGCTTGGTGAGACCTGCGGGACAGCTGGTTTACAGTATAATTAAGGCCAAAAATGGTCATTTTGAGCAAGACCTGTGACAGGTTACTCTGCCTGCCCATGAAATGTCCACCTGACAATCATTTATTAAAACTGGTTTATCAAGCGGCCTTGAAGTACAAAGATTTATACAACTTATTCTTTCTCAAACTGCATTTAACCCAACTGCAGATGTTTTTACACAGCCATTACTGGTTTTCCTCAACTAGCAAAACTCAGAAAAGGGCATGAAATTCCCTATTCCTTTCTCCCTGCTGCCCCTTAGCTGTTAATAGAAAGCCACTAGTTTTGAACATGCCTATGGGTCCTACCTCCCCATTCTGCAGCCCACTTCTCCTTAAGAAATGTCTGTCAATTCATGCCACAGCCTTTAACTTCAAAGGTCAGCGTTACAAAGAAGGCAAAGGAGCTATATTAAAGATCTTAATTATGAGATTCAGAATAGTATTTTGGTGAGGCATCTGCTCCCAGGCATACACAAAACACAAACCCCAGTGGCTGTGATGCTCGTGACCCAACACAGACCACTCTTCCCTGTGTGTCACCAAAAATACACCCTAGAGAAGTGCAAATCAAACTGAACTTCTCACTCCAGGAGGTGACCCCTGAAAGGCATCAGGCTGCTCCTCAGCAAGTCGGAGAAACCAGTTCCTAGCAACATAAGAGAGACCAAGACACATCCCTTTCTTAGAAAACAAATGAAAGCCAAGGAGATTTATAAATGCCAGTTTTCCCCAGCAGATGGCAGGGGTAGAAATACAAACTACTCATCTTGGAACAGGGTCAAAATGTGCACACATGGTAACGTAGGAGAGCGAGCCAAGGCTTTTGTCATCTTACCTTGCTGTGAGGGTCAGCAAACATGCGAGTAAATATTTCACACAGCCTTTTTAACTCCACTCGGCTAAAATACATAAATAAAACACAATATTAATGCCAAAGTTTGAGCTGCAGAAAAAAAAAAAACAAACCAGCTAATAAATATTAACAGCTGAAAGAGCTAACCTTCTTTATTTAAATGTTACTTCAGTCACACTTCTGAACACTTTGTATATCTAGACAAAGCCTTTACTGGCACTCCAGCTTAACTGCTGGGATCACCAGTTTTACATTATGAATCTAATAAACATTTTTTTAAATCTTAAGCCAGACAATTGTATTTTCTGCTGCTTTTATTTTCTTCTATATTCTGTACTGCAGAAGACAACTTGAAAATGTGCATGTTTGGGAGGCACTTGGTTTCTGCCTGAGTCAAGGTCACTGAATTACTGAATTGTTTAAGTCACTTAAATTGTCTTTTCAATTTAAGAATAGATTTTTCAAGTCTCCTTTGTGTCAAGGATTTCAATTTTCAAGTAAAATCAGAACTTCCTGGTTATATACTAATCAAATATTTTGGTTTAAATTCCCAGTTGCTTCAGTACTATCAGTCTAGAATCACAGATTATTAACCGAACAGAACTGACTCAAAGTCTGACAGAAGGCACATTGAGGAGACAAATATATAGAAATGGAAGACAGATTAACAAATGGTAGTCTCTTAAATCAAAAGATAATTACATCAAGGAACAATCTAAATTCCTATTAGCAAAAGATTATTAGGTGCTCAGTAGTGCTCTTTTTATGGTGGGGGGGTTGGGGGTGGGGGAAGACTGATGCATAAGATACTGAGTTAAGAGTCAAATGCAGAACTCTTTGGTGCCAATCTGCAATGTATTGAAAATAAGTCATAGCTTTCCTGCAAGGCTAACTGGCAAAAAATACAAAAGCTCTTCTTGTTTATGGTGCAAACAAAAACAGAGCAAGGCAGTTAAGTTACATTTCCTGCATACTATAGATGCAAATAGGCGTTTTTCACAATAACAATGAAACCAGAGCAACTAGTGAAATAAATACTGATTGCTCAGAGAAGAGTTATTGAAGATTTTGACTATAGGTAATGTATTTCCAGACCAACACTAATTCTACAATCCACCAACTTCTCTCTTTCTAAAAACAATCTTCAAGCAGGCCAGAATATGGCAGTAGTCTACAGGTATTTTATATTTGTTTGTTTCAAAGTAATACAGGTCTTGTTTTCCCCCAATAAATCTATGAATGAAAGGCTGATTAAATTTTAAAAGGGCACAAAACCAATGGGTTTAAGAGCCTGGTAGGGAGGGAAAAGTCTTAGTATCAACATCACAGTAAACTGCCATCTTAATTGAGGGTGAGGCTGCACAGGCTCAAAATGACTACAACACTCTCCTGACATCATGTAGACTGCAGCTCTCTGAAAGGAACCTTATTTACTACACTAATGAATTTTGTTTCTGGACAAAGGTTATATAAAGCCAGGAAGTATAAGTGTGCCTGTTTCTAAAAGCCCTCAGACCCAAGGTAACAATGCAAGTACTAAAATACAACAGGCAGTGGAAGAACATTTCCTTAAGGGACTCATTTGCCTTGTTTTATTTAGAAGACCTTATGGGAAGAGCCCTTAAAAAAATGAACACATGAAGCTGTAGGAAACAAAGAGGATGGGTAAGTGCCATTCCACTTTGCATGCACATCTCTGGATATGCAAATCCCAGCTAATAGAGGATCAGCCATCTTTCAGTTCAGAATATTAAAGAAAACCTGGCCACACCACTGCCTCTTATTAACGTGTTATACCACAACAGAAGGCATCAGGTTTAATTAGAAGACAGACTTGCCCCTTGGACTAATGACCTTGATGATGTTCCTAAGATGCCGTGGGAACAAACAGGATGATAAAATCTAATCATCAGAACAGGCACCAAATCAACTCTGAACCAAGGAGGAAGCAGATCAAAAGAAAACCAAAATGAAATAGAGAGAACTAAACCCAGTATCAAATTTAAAAAAATAGCTGTGCAGAGGTGTAGTTTCTGGGACAGGTTTTAAGAATTATTCAGGATCAAAGCTAAGACAACTTGCTAGCTTGAGGGACTAATGACAGGAGAGTTCAAACACTACAACCAGCAGGGTTGAAATCAAGAGTTTAATTCCACCAGCATTTTTGCTAAGAGCTACTGACTTGGATAAACAGCCCATCACCAAAACTTCTCAGCACTTCCTCCCTTGCAACTATCCCCAGCAGCACTCCAAACCTTGCTTATAATCCTCGTACACTTTTGTGGACAAATCAGAATCTCACCCAACTTTTTCATACAAGTAATGAGGTGCCACCGTTTTTCCAGACAGTTTGTTAAAGAGAAAGAAACAAGACAGCATACTTGATGAAAGTACCTTTTCAGAGAATCAGAAATAGACCACATCAAAAGCATCTCTTATCTAGAGACTCCAACTATCCATTTTAAAAACCTATAGCACTTCCCATTTAAAGCCTGTATCACATCATGTGAAGTGCTAGAATATTTTTATGATGGCAAGAAAACACCTTTTTCAGGCCTACTCTCAGTACATTTTCATTCAGATTGTTAACATGAACCATCAAATATTTTCAGCCAGAGTGAAGCCCTTTTAAAATGGAAACAATTGCACAAACCCAAGTAGGGAAGCTCTAAAGCATACAACAATGAACTTGACTATAATTTAAATACATACTATTCGTAACAGGGAAATAAAATTGTCACAGCTATTTGTGAATGTTATCCTCAAAGGAGCCAAGAGATAAACAGCTTGTTTCAAACACTTTCTCCATAAGCTAAGGGTGAAATGTCTATGGCCTGAGAGCCAGTTGTCTAGTTAACAAGACCTGTGGCCATAGGGAGTTTCCACATGACTACTGGATATTTCTGAGATCTACTAGATAATTCTAAGACCTTTTTTAATGTGTGATGTGCCAAAGGTGTTTGAAGGAGTTTTATGGTTCTCAGTAAGAGAAAAAGGTCTCCCTCTCCTACCATATGCAAAGTTTCAGAGTTGGTACACCTACTTAATTGCCCTAAGTAACTTCCTTCCACTTTATACACCACACCATGTATAGGACACAGGTTTCTGATATAAAATTTTGAAAGAGTTCTAAACAAAATCTATAATTGCACCTAACTCAGCCTTCACAAAGAGTCCAAGTACAGCCAACACCAGCACCGTCTGATCTCAGCTTTGAAACGCACACCCTGAGTCATTTTAGAGTAAGAGCAATGTTTGCTTCACCAGCTAAATTGCCATGGGAAAAAAAAATACTGAAGGTTCAAACAGCCTAATGTAAAAACGGCACCACCCCCTGAGCATGTTTACAACAGCACCACTGTGGGAAATCTCACTGTGCTGCAACAAGCACCTACCATTGGAGGTCTTCATGAGATGGATGAAGGCTTAGAAAAGACAGCATGCTTACCTGAGCCCTTTCTACATTACTACCACAAATTACACTGATGACACAGCAGAAACCTTTCCAAAAATTAACTGCAAGCCCACATTGTGGAGACAAAGCCTTCACAGCCATGAAGACACTACCTGTCTCCATAAGGCAGGTAAATAATACTGACTTCTGGCTGTAGCCATCCCTCATGAATTACTGACACCAGAAAATTATGAAGTCACCTCAGTGTCCGCTGGCTTTTCAGTAAATTCTGAAGACCTATGAGCCCTTCTTTCCTTTCAGACCAGTTGGAGCTGGCACAGTGGTTCAGGACCTCAGCCACATCTTCAGTCTGGCGCAGGTAGTGTGGAATGCCCCCGTTCCTGGAGCCATAGGAGCGCTCCGAGCAAGCGCTGGATGCGTCGCTGTTGGCATCGTCATCAGAGTACATCCCATAGGGCTCGTATCTCCTCCTCACTGGCTTTTTCTGGAAAAGGGGAAACTCGGACTTACCAAGTTATAAATAGTTACATAGATGCCAAAAGAAAAGCTTTCTATTTGCAATCACTAGAAGGAAGATTAGTGCTACTGTTACAGTGACTGAAGTGTTTTACAGATGTCACCATGCACTGCCTGCTTACCTCTCACAGTACAGCAAGACAGACCCCACTGATTTCAGTGAGACTGAGTGACTCAGGGGAAGAGGGCCTGCCTTCCCCAGCATGAAAGCAAGTTATTTATGCCCAGGAGAATTAAGTTACTGGTAATTAAATTAAATACAATAAATGTTCTGTGGGCAATAATGGTCAGTTCCATTGTTACAGATGCTATGATGACACAACCTCNAAAAAAAAAAAAAAGGTAAGGAAGAAATAGCTGAAAGAATCTGTGCTGGCATGCCTAGTCACTTTGATATCGATACTGAAGTGACTCTAAAAATGCACTGGGTGTAGGAGATGGCAATTTCACTTTTAGTTTGGGCTAGGATTCTTTCCAGAGGCTGCTAAGGGAGTTGAGTCATTTCCATAACATGGCATTAGAGGACCTAATTCCCTTAGGTACATCTTTGACAGCCTTGATCCTTACAGAAAGAATAGTAGCATAATTATGGCAGCAAAACAAACTCTTAAATAAACCGTAACGAAACAGGGTAGACAAGATAATGTATCAGAAAAAGATCATCTATATTCTGAAGTATTTTCTACAGAATTCCTTCCAGTGTCCAGTCCTGCAGGTCTTGGACTTGTGAAGCCAGCAGAGTTTTGCTTCCACTAGGACTGGAGGATTGAAGCATAGAAATTAACTCATGTGCAGTATCATGGGCGTTAGCAACAGGGTGGGGAGAGTTGGAAAGTAGAAATAAAAAGTCAAGAAAGCACTAGTACCTTGCTCCTGGAGTCTCCTAACAGCTGTAGGCAGGAAAATATTGAAGGGTGGGAAAAAGCATAGAGAATTATGTCAGAAGCTTATGTAGGGTTTGTTTTTGCAACAAAAACGTATAGCAAATGTGTCTTAGCAAATTAAAAAAAAATACAGTTTTTGCAAAATAAAAGTGGGTATAATAATGCCTGACTTTATCCCTTAACTGTTGCACTACTCATACTGCCCACAATTTCCCTTCGGAAGCTTGGAACTGAGAATATCTGTTGAAAACTTTTTTAGGAACAGATCTATATTCAGCAACTCTTTGTTTACTTTTTAGAAATCTGCAATGAAAGGTACCAGAGATTTTGATGATTTCTTTCCCCACATATTACTAGCAGCGTTTCATTTGTGAATCTTGCAAAGAAATTCTGATATGAGGAAGGCACTATCTACAGTACAGCACATTTAATCAACTTCACTTGCCAAGTTCTCTTTCAATCCACAGTTCTTACACCACACTGTTTTGAAGATTAGCTTCTTTTAAGACCCCCTGGTTGGCACCACTGGCTTAAAGGCCTTACTTAACAGCAAAGTTTCCATCACCCTTTGATCTCTTCTGACAGATCCAAGCACTGATTCCCAGTATAGACACTGTGGGTTTAGGCCAAGTACAGCTCAAACAGAATCAACAGGATCCAACTGGAATTGTACAGAGGGAGCAGAGGTCACAGAATGACCCACCATCTTTTGTTTCAATTGAGAATTTGGCTGAAACCATCTCTAGAGAAGTTCTTTTCATTTCTTACTATATGGAAAAGACAACTCTCTGAAAACAAGGCTACTGGATAAAAGCTGGCATCACAACATTCTCTCAAAAGGAGCCTGCCCAGGCTTTGTAAATTGCCTTTTGTCAGAAGGCAATGAAGAAAAATAGAAAACTGGGGTGGTGGGAAAGAAGGGATCAACAAGACTGTGTTGCATCTCCTGAAGCCATACAAATTCAGACTGATCAACCAAGTCAGCAGCACCAGCTAGTTTGCAGCTAGACTTAAGTATTTCCTTTTTAAGTGTTCAACCCTTCAAAAATTTCAGTTTAATGTTATTTAACTTCAAAGACAGAATATTTAAAAGAGCACTGTGTAAGTCTAGCTGAAGATTAAGTCACACCCAAAGAAATCTCAGGGCTCAGCAGTCAACTGAAACACTGTGACACTCTCCTCCCTTAAGAAACCTGCATTCAGCAGCTGCTCACATGCGGGGATGAAGCCTGATTTCATTTACACAGGCAAGCCATTCTCTGTAATTAAGTCCTGAACTGCTCTGGTAGCAAATTTGAGGTGCTGAGAGCAGAAATTGGCTCACAAGCTGTTATATTTGGTAATGAAAATGCTCACTAGTGATTCAGCCCACTAAATGCAACAGTGCCATCCATTATATACTGCTCTGCCTTTCTTTGTTCAGAGATACTTCCTTTGTTTTAAAAGGTAAATTTTGTAAAAAGGGTCATTTTTCTAGAAGTGCTCTAAAGGTGCCATGAGCTGGGTGATAATCAGACATAAAAAGGAAAATGTTAGCCATCCTTGGGGAAAGTGAACTAAGAAATGGAAAAAGGCCATCTACCACAAACACTGGTGACATAGTTCCTTCTCCTTAAAGTGCATCTGAGACAGATTCTGAGAAATCTGTCTCAAAATACATCAGGAAATCCTTCCCTTGTTCAGGTCTAGAGGTGGAGAAGACCCATGGGTACCCAGCTAACACGATACAATAATTTCCCCTGCCTCTACACATGCTCTCTTCCCCAAATATTTGAGGTACATACAAAGGCTTAACGTGTGCTCTGAAGAGTAGAAGACACTTTCTGGGTTCTAGCCGAGATACCACAGTACAATAAGATCATACAGGACAATAACATTTTTTTAAAATGACACAAAATTTACTAGGAAAAGCAGTGAATGTTTGCAAGTATTAGCAGCAAACTAGACAAATACACTTCAACAACTTGCAACTTAACTGTATGAGATGGCACAGATTCCATGCAAGCCAAGTTATGAGCTCTCTGAGTATCCACCCAGGTGCAAATAACACAGGGCAGAAACTTGTGAAGTTCTCAGTTGTTACTGAAACCTGATCAGGAACTGACACCAATACAGAAAACTGTTTTTCTGACAAAATCTTCACGCAGGTAATAGACAGATGAAAATCTCTGACCCCATGAGTGCTGAGCACTGTCACAGTGCTGTGCACATCCTCTGCCAGCCAAGGGAAAGGCAAACAGCTGATTTAACCCATCCTGCAGCTGTAGCCAGCCACAGCCGTCTGTCTGACAGCAGCAGCAAAGAACTGACATGAATAAGGAAAAACATACTGCTGCCAGTATACCCAAGGTCAAAACAGCAAAAGGTAACTCTACAGCATCAGACACTGGCACGATCAGAATAAAGCTATTTAGAAAGAGGAGAACATACATACAGGTAACTTTAAGCCAATTTCCGGTGTTGGAAGCATTTTGTATTTTTCCTCTTACCAGTGCATCGGCCACAGCAGCCTCCAGATCTGTGCTGGTGCTCAGGACTCGCATGGCATTCACAGAAGCAGGCATCCTGCCTGGCTGTCCGAGTCCAAACCGGTCTGCACAAAAGACAACAGTGAAAGGGGTTGTTAAATGAACTCACATTCATTTGAAATCCTGATCAGGTGCCTGAGTAGTTCTCCCCATGGACTCTGGGAACTTACAGTGCTTTTCCATTAAATGCCCTTTTACCAGAGCTCCAGAGAGTCTGCCATTAGGCTGAGAAATAAACTACTGCTTGTTGGGCGTTAAGAGGCAATTTTGGATCCTCAGGGCAAACTTTGCATTTATTTATTTATTTATTTTAAGCTGGGAAGCAGGGTATCTATTTTCTTTTTACTCAGTAGTCTCAAAGTTTTATTTTAATGTCAGAGGCAGACATGCCTGTCCCAATCTGGCACTCTCAGAAATCAAGAGAAAGCCTCTCATTAACTTCAGAGAGACAGCACCATGCCCAGTGTCAGAACATGTAAGTACCCAAGCACTCATCTGTCCTGCAGCCTTTTCTCTCAGGCAAGGATGTGAGACTAGTAGCACCAGATTAGCCTATTTTATGTCTCAAGGCTTGATCAACCAGTGGAATATACTCCTACACCTTTACAGTATAAAAATGAAGTTTATAACTCACTTGTGAAGTGACTCCAATTTCTGTTTAGTACTGCTCTTGAGAAGCAGTTTAAATTCCAGAGCTCTATATCAAAACTGGTTTTGAGCAGACAATATCATCTTTTTCCCTTTGAATTTGATGGCAAAGCTCTCGGTGGCATCCAGAGCAATGGCTTTGAGTCTAAAATGCCATTTACACTCCTAAATTAATTAGTTTACTTTATCATTTGCCCAGTCTACCAAAAAAGTTACTGAAATTAGTTTCTTTAGCAGAGCCAAATTCAGAAAGGTCCACTAGCAGAGATATGACAGAATCAGTAATTTAAGCATCACAGGCCAGGTCCTGGCAGCCCTCCTTCTAGAGGGGGGCAGATCAGATACCAGATACTGGGATCCTGGCTCTGCTTCACAAGCAGAAAGATTGGTTGTGACATTCCAAGTTTTCCTTTCATTGAGGGCTTGTGTTTGCTCATGAAGGACTTAGAATATCCCTCCTGGAACATATGGTTACACCTCTGTCCCTGTACCCACACATGCCAACAGGAGTTTTGCCAGCAAATTCAGTGGTGCAGGGATCAAGCTGCATGGACCCATTTAAGAGACCTTCAACTGATCCACATCAAGCAGCAGGAGAGAAGGGTCAAGTCACACAGGTCTTTTAATAGTTCATCTATATTTAATTTAACAGTGGAAAAATACTGGTTATCAAACTGCTGAACTGTACCGTGGATTTGCTCAAAACTGAGGCCAAACATGGTATTCAGCAGCTTAATGTGTTTTTTTGGGAAAATACTGCATATCACGAAATTTCATTGCTTTCTTCTTTATGAACCTACTGCACTGAAATATCTTTTAGGGATTAGCTCACACTGACACGCATAATTTGAATCAGAGATTGAAGTTGGCCAGTTCTACTGTCCTAATTACAAAGCTTTATTCAAGATTAAGCTACTGTGGGGAAACAGGGAAGATTTTTAATATCTGAAGTATTTTGAAAAGAAAAAAGCCCTGCAGACTAATACTTATTTCAAACAGAAGTGATATCTATCAAAATTTACTGTTTCTTAGAGTTACATACCCAGACAAGACATTTCTGATTTACAACAAAAGCACATTTTCTACAAAACACATTACAAGGGAAAAAAAATAAACAAACTTCTTAGAACTACTGCCAAAAAGTAATCAAATCATGACATTTCACAAAAAAATAAAAGTTGTATGTGTTATTACTATTCCCTTTTTTAATGCACTTGGGTTGAAGAATCACTTCAAATATGAAGATGGAATAGTGTTTTATTCCTAAAATGGAAAAGTCTGTGCACTCTTAACAGAAGCACAGAGATGGTAATGCATTAGGTCTGATTGAAACTAAAGACACCACTACAGAAATATCTCCACTATAAAGCTGTACAGAAGACGAGGGTTTTCCTAAGTGTAAATGAGATCTGGTACAGTACAAGGGCTGTAAATGTTGAGATAAGTTCTGGATTTTGTCTTATATTTAAATTTTGTTTTACATTTAAATCCAACTCATTTACATTACTCAAGTGATACTGAGATCAGAATTTGGCCTTAACTTTTGAAACTACATAGCATGAAAAATACCACTGCCATTTGTTTTCAAATAAATTTAGAACATTAGAAAAGGGAAGATAGTTGTTTTGGGTTGTTTTTATTTTTAAATGAAGAACAAAATGACAAAGTAATTCAATTGTAGATCAGTTTAAACGCCCAGCATAAAGAAACAAAACTAAGCTTTTTTAACACGTTAAGTACAGTGTGGCATGCTGGCTTCTATCTCCATGGCTATCAGGAATCCTCTGAACTACTTTGTTCAGTGATTTTTAAATTCACAACAGCCAAGTTAGTCGGGGCTTCTCCCCAGGACAATGTTGCCATACTTAGGTGCAAAAATAAGACCGTAAGAGAGACCTCAATGTACCTCTGATGTGGGGCTGGGAACACATCTGGCTCCAGGAATAACCAGTACAGCCAAGCCCAATCTTACTGGGCAAGAAATCTGTGGATTATGCTCTGGCCACATTCCCTTGTCTCCTTGGCTAGATTCATTATACTCACTACAAACTTGCTGAAAATTTGCAACTACCATTATATTAATCCTATTTTGCCATTTTTCAGAAGATTTCGGCCTTCTGTAGTACACAGGTAACCATACAAAATTTGATTATGCTTTGTACCAAACCACAGGAGCCAAACATGAAGTGACTATCACAGGAAGCCGAAAGCAAACAAAGCTTAAATCTCTATTACAACTGAGATATTTTAGGTATTTTTAATTATTTTGGTTAAATACGAGCTCAAATCGTTATTTGAAAAATACCAGTCAAATCAGCTTGCATCATTTCTATCGAGAAATGTTTTTAGTTAAGTAGTAGCCATTTAACTAGACTCATGAGAAACAGAGTATTTTTCACTCCCTATCTAAAGGCTGTTAATTAAACTGTGTTCACTGTAACAAATTCCTTATACACTTTTAGCCTCCAAGGAAACACTGAAGCCCTCATCTTCTACATAATCTTTGTCCCCACAATTAAGTTTCTGTTGTCCCAAAGCTAACAGCCCTCATTCAATTCTTTTTAAGATTCCCAGTAAAACATCCTTATTTCAAAAGGAATTATGGGCTGTCCGTAACTGCAAATCCAGTACAAGGGTAGGACAGAAGCAACTGGAATCTGCAGATTTTTCTCATTACATCTAACCATCAGTGACCTTATGCAAAGCCCAGTGAAATTAAGGGACTTTTTTCCCTTTCAGAAACTTCCATGCTCTTTGGACAAGGCCTTCAGAATTACATGAAGGATGGATCAGCATGTGTTATGCTCCAAAGTTCATTTTGAAAGCTCATCAGGTGCTTAATTTTGGCTGCTCTTGTGTATTTTAGAGGGGATCCCATGAAGAACTTTCATTAACAGAGACAGGAGTCCATAATATTTAGTAATAAATGGGATTAAACCCATTGGGACTCCGTCCTAGGCATTGGAAAGTGCTACACTGCTAAAGAGGAAACAGAATTTGCAAGCATTCTGCATCAGTCAGGATTTAGCTCATGCTGCACAACTGATCCAATTTACAGGAGAATTGAGAAAGCCCTGGATCACCCTTTGTTTAAACACTGTTCACAATGTTCCTAAAATACGTAAAATTAAAAACATCCAATAAATGAAACTCAAAACAAAAAGCCACGTTGAACAAAACCAGAACAGAAAGCCCCGCAGTGGTGAGAAGCACATGCCGAGTGCTGGCTGATGCACACGATGGCAAATGTTAAGATGGTGTAAAACAAGACTACGTATAAGAAGCGGATTCATGCAGTTAGCGCTTGTTCACCTGACTGCCCAACAGAATCAGCAGTGGAGAGAGCACTAGTGGACCTGGAATGACGTCGAGAAGCTGCAAGTAGAAGGAATGGCAACACCCACAGGATTAACACACATTGAACCCGAGACAGAAAATGCCACAATCCAAAGGGGATGCGTGTGACCGCTACCGGCAGAGGTGTTCACAGTGACAGGGAATGGCGCTGCATGTGGATGCGTAACAGCTACAGTGCAAGCCCCACAGCGACGCCTCCGCCTGTAGCTTCCCCCTTCCCCCGTGACCATAAACACGATGCATGACAAAACTCATTTGGAACAGTCCCAAACCGGGTGCAGCTCAGCAAGAACACCCCGATGCACATCAGTCACGTTCCAGACCCGTGGGTCTGGCAGGCGGCCGTCACGAGAACGTGGAGCGCGTAACTACAGAGAAGGGTTTAGA
This sequence comes from Rhipidura dahli, assembly GCA_013399225.1. NCBI lineage: Eukaryota > Metazoa > Chordata > Aves > Passeriformes > Rhipiduridae > Rhipidura > Rhipidura dahli. The sequence goes on along the minus strand of VXAC01000790.1, from coordinate 1,894,081 downwards.
TGTGTCTGATCTAAACCCCAACGTGAAGCCATGAGGAATGGTTACGAATTGTGCTTGCAGGTATTTTTCCACAACACTTTGGCCTATGCATAATAAAACCAACGTTAACAAAGAGAATGCATAACCACGTAAGTAGAAAGAGTCATACAGGGAGGACACCAACCACTGCAGAGGTCCTCGGGTTGGTTTCTTTTCCATGTAAACACATGTACACACATATTGCAGGTGTTGCTACTTCCAAAGGTCTCTTTGCTTTTAACAGATTTTGCATACATGTTTCTTGAACCTCAGTATGTACATGCACAGCTAACAAGAATATGCACATCACACACCTATCCAGAATGGCACATGTATACAAATTGTTAAAAGCAATGGAGCACACACAGTAGCAGAGGAGCCTAAGCCAAATACAGCTCCCACTTCAATTCCCAGTTGTTAGCAGCACATCAGTCACAAAATGCCTTTGGAGAGGTATTCAGTTCTTGGATTCAGCATACAAGTGAGTTCTTTATGAAAGCAAATGAAAAATGGGCCCAGTCATTTCCAAATTACAAAAATTTTGTCTTTCTAAAGAAGTTTTCCCTATGTCTAGCAATGACATGCTCACCAGCTCAAAGCAACTGACCCAAGAAACCGATTGTTCATTTAAGCAATTCATCACCACAGACTCACTGAAGGCCTTGTTGCTTTAGCATCATAACTAGTACTGTCAAGAAACTGAAAAAATAAAGCAGAATCACCTTACAACAAAAATAGGCTTTGTCAATTATGCATGTAAGTGTGCAGCAGAAAGTCTTCTGTTTAAGGCAAAGCATTCATAAACACAAATATTAATATAATGAAATAGAAATCAGCAAAGTGAGAAAGATAAAATTTTGGGGTTTTTTTTGACTTGGACAGCTTCACTAAAAACTATACAGAATATGCAATGTGGTCTTTGATCATGGAGAACACACGCAATTATTCAAGAGAACAATCCCACTGACATCATAAGTAGACTCATGAAAGACTTGCATGATCAGTGCAGCATTATGGACTGAACCTCACAATTAAGGTTCATAGGTCACAGTTGCTTTCTCCCAAGCCATCCACTGTGCCCCTGCAGACACCACTGTGCAAGACCAAGGCCCAGGGAGAAACAAGAATAACTAAAGAATAAAAAAACGCCACATCTCTGCAAAAAGGCTGAGTATAGACTCACTCTGGAGTGCTTTTACAAACTTAGGAAGCAGGACTCTTGACACACAGACATGCATACCTGCACAGCAGCCTCAAAACAAGCTGCAAAACAACAATTATAAGGTAAAGACAGCAGTGCTGACACTGACCATAATACTCTTAAATGCAAGAACCTTGTCACCTACATATAGCTACTCTGAGTGTAATTCACAAATATACAAGTTAATCTTTATAAGCAAAACCAGACCATGCACAGCAGGATTATATTACCTTTGCATTAATGCAAGATTAACTGGGTTCTAAAAATACTGTAAGAGGACCACATTGCTTTGGCTTAAACTGACATACATAAATTTCTTTGAGATTAATTACACACTACAAAATTAACAAGTTCATGAACCTATTTGAGCTCAATGAAAACACAAGAAAAAGGTAATAGGATAACAACTACATTGGGTTACTGCTGTTATACTTCCATTGTAACCTTTATGACTTAATAACAATGGATTTCTAGAAATGCATTACTTTTCAGGTAATTAATAGCATGAGCTAAAATGAGAAGACTCCTCACAATTTGTTAAAACACGTCTTTAACTAAGATTTTACAGTCAGTGTAAGAGTCAGACTCAGCACTGGTGGGAGTGTACAAAGCTCACACCATCCATGGTTTTGATACACTGCATTTGCTTTTCAGAAGAAGGTCTCAAAACTTCAAATGTATTTTCAATAAAATAAACAAAACACAGCACAGGACATAAAACACTGACAAGCTAACTCTGAAATCCAGCCTGCTTGTACATTTTGGCTGGAGGAAAAAAGCGTCATCCAAAATTGAAACTAGGCAGCTTAACTATAAAAATAAGCTACAGTTGTGGATCTACTTTCTTTTTCTAGTTCTGGTATGAAATAAGCTTCACTTAATCAATAAAAAGTTTATCTATTTATCTTAAAGAGCTATGAACCAAGTCATGAATGCGAGGGTGAACTCCTTCCATTTTCCACCAAAAGTTGAGATATTAATGTAAACAAATTATTTTATAGCTCGATATAATGAAGTCTTTGAACCCAAAAGCTTCTCCAGTATTAACTTATGCTATGTTCCATTTACACACCACATTACATAACCGTGTTTTGTCACTACGTGCAAAATAGATCCTGTAACAGCATTCTTCATTAAATTACTGCATAAATGAAAAGGGCCTGGAGATCAACTGTATTTCATGTCTGAGATGATAAGTTTTGATACAACAAGCAATGTATTTGGTTGAATATATGACATGGTATTTGATCAGAAACATTAACTTTCTTGCTGTATTCAACATTGTGCAGAAAATCTTCTGCATACGGTAAGTGTAATGAGATTTTCTATTTGTACTGTACACTTCAGCTGCACTTTAATGATGCTCCTTTAAAATCTCAGTCTTTCCATGGTTTTAGACTGCCTGACAAAGTTTCCTACAAAACAGCATGTGCAACTTAATTGATGATTGACTGTCCTGTAAAACCTCTACAAAAAGAGAGCTGCTATCTCCACTGGAGTAGTTAGGATAGAAATTATATACTGTAAGTATACCTAGCTGTAAGAAAACTGAATCATGAACAATTGAGAGTCGTTCAACAACAGGCTATGGTGCTACAAAACTACTTCACTGTGACCTAGAAAATCCAGGCATGCCCTCCCATAGATCTCCATCAGTGTTATTAAGCAAAGCGCAGCAGCCCCATACAAGCTGATTCAATGAAACTAAAAATTGCAAAAGTTCAAACTAAGCTATTTCTCTGCTAACAGTGAAATGCTGAGAACCAGAATTGAAGCATGCAGAAGAAAACAGAGAGAGGAAAAACTGGGGTTGGAAACAGGGAGTGTCAGGAATCCAGAGGACAGAAGAGAGCTCATTCCACCTAGCAGTGTCTTGAAAGGGCAATCACAAGGGAAAAGGGAAAAAAAAAATTGACCCTTAAAGCTCCAATGCCTACATGTACTCACCAAGCGGAGGGAAGCCCCGAGCAGGGCTTGTATCTCGACTGCTCTCACGGCTGGTATCACGACTGCACCCCTGACTCATGCTGGGTCGGGGGATACGACTGCTCCGTGCTAGCATGCAGCATGGAGAGTTTCAGAGAAGGTGAACAAGTTTAATGAGGACAGAAAGCTCAAAGTCAAGTCACATTTCTGTTAGTTATGGTAATTATTACATTAGTAATTACAATTTGCAGCAGCCTGCTCAGGCTCTTTACAAACCAACTACCTTACATGCTGAGCTGTGTTTGTGATGTGAAATTTCAGCAGCATTAATGTCTGGCTGACAGTCTGCTTTTTTCTTAAGCAATCCAAGTTTTGTTATTCAAGTAGAGCAGGAATCTTCAATCATTTAGGGAAGCTCTACTGTTGCAAAACAGATGAGGCTGAAAGAAACCCTTCTGGAATATTTCTTCCTTAATTATAAAATAAACAACCTTCTGGAACAAAACAGCAGATGAAAATTTTTTAAAGTAATCATAATACTGATATGATATTTTTACATAATTTTTTAACAAATAAACTAAGGAAAAAAGGTGTACTGCACAGACTTGCAGAGATATCTTTCTCCAATGAAAGATACTGGGAAAAACATTAAGAACCTGAATACCTGAAAGACAGGTTAAAAAGTGATTTGAATTTGAAGAGAACAGTAGCTTCAGAATTCACCAGAAGCTAACTTCTGCTCCTCAGACATTTCTAAAAACTTATCTTTATGGTTTTATATGCATACTGATTGAGACATTTGCACACTTCAGGGCAACTTTAACCTATATTCTTTAGTTTGACAAAACCCTACATGCTCACAGATGTTTGAGACCCTACGTGTTTTTAAAATGTTTGCAGAAAGTTATTTAGCAAGCTTTATGCCTGGTAAAGAATACAGTATTTTCTTAGGGCAAAAACCAGAAGTTAATTGTCAGGAGAATTTAATGACAAGAGGCATTTTCCTTGCTATTTTGAAAAGGCAGTAGCATATTTCAAGTGTTCAGGAATCGCTGTTAAGGAATTTTCTCAGGCACAGAGTAAACCCTAATCTACCAGCTTTGATGACAACACAGCAGAGGCACATATGCATGACATGAATGTGCTAATACTTTGATTGTATCCTCGTTTTTATGAAAATTATGTAATTTGCATGCTTCAGAATATATATATATTCTTATAAATCTGTTGGTTTGTATACAGAACTTAAAAGCCTAGACTCAAGCTGAAGTTCCTCTACAGTGCTACAGTGCTCTCACATACACTGGATATATTAGCATCCTTCAAGCAAAACAGTACAGAACAAAATAGAAACCTTCATACTTAGACTTTAAAAATCAAATAGAGACTTCTGCCAGATTCTTGCTTTGTCAAATCCCCCCCAGTTTTGCAAAACCCAGTTCGCATCTCTCAGATGAATTAATGGTTCTGATGGTTGACCTCTGGTGTCAGACAATGCAAGATGAGCTATTAACCAAGCTGATTAAATCACCATAATGTCTCATGGTACAGGGTTAGATGGTCATACAATAAATAAGACAGACTAAATTTTAAGAACTGGATGAAATTAGGGTCCATGAGTACAATAATCCCATGTCAGATGTACAAGGGAAAAAGGTTACAGGTAACTACAGGTAGAAGTAACACTAAAGTTCTTCACACAAATACTCAGCTTGAAATTGCAGACTCTCTAGAAGCAAACTTCTCATTCTTGGGTCTCATGCTTAGATGTAAATAATGGCAGCCTTCACATCAGGTTTGCACAAGCAGTCATCTCTCTTAAGCAGAGAGGATCTGCCCATCTTTGCTATAATACAGCCCTACTAAAAACAGTAAAGGCTCTTTAGAGAGGGAGAGATGTGAATGATTAAAAAAATTAATGGATGCACACAATAGATTCTCCTTCCATACCAGCTAACAGCAGCAGCATGAAGTATGAAGAAAATGCACTTTAACTGCATGAGAACACAGCACTAGGACGATGCTACACATGAAGCATAATACTGACTGCACAAGCCAAACACTGGGTACTTCAGGTTTAATGGTGAAATAAAAGGGTTGCATGTTACTGGACACAAAAGAAAAGCAAGAAAAAGAAATGGATTGAAAGGAACTGAAGGATGAGTCTGCTGTGGACTCCCGGGACCCTGCCTCACGCTTGCACCAGTGTGTTGTGTAGAGAAGATTTTGTATCAGCTACTCAGACTATTTCCTTTAGAGACACTGCCAGCAGTAAAGGCCAACAGTATTGTCATTTAGGTAAGTGTCTCACAGTGTGACAGCCTGTCTCTGCAGCACAGGGAGCAAAAGCAGAGAGGACAGACACAAGTCTCAATTTGAGAATTCTCAATGCCCAAAAGCTGGACAGAAATCAAGTCAATGAGTAGCAAAATGGATTAAGAGGAGTACACAGCACAAAAGCAGACAGAGTGTCCACAGCCAGCTCTGCTGTGAGAAAGTCTAGGACAGGACAAGGACGGGTTGTTTTCAACAACATTCCAACTTTCTAATGTGTACTGTACACCTAAGTTTTACCAATTTCAGATGTTAAGTCAGTGCACTTGGACATGGCTCACACCATTATTAAAACACACTATTAAGCTGTCTTATGCCAGTGGAAACCAACAGATGCAGAACATGAAAGTGCCCCTGTTTACCAATCTACCACTTGGAAGAAACTTGTATTTCATTAGGGTGTGAATTTTAATGATTCCTAAGTGGAGACTAAAAATTAGCAGATGCTTTTTTACATCAATACCAGCATTTTAAAGAGTTTGAAATTCTGCCAAACAGCCAAAGGAAAGCTCTGCAGTGGGGCACACCCAGTCAAGGCAAGTCAAGAACTGCCTTCAGATTTCCAATAAACATGCACAGCATAATCCAAACAAAAAGAGTGCTGCTGCATGAAATTGACAGCTATGCTTTCACCACTTTTTGGAGAATGGCTATCTTAAATCTGTCACTTCTTTCAGATCCAGCTGTGCCACACGATCCGCAGAGCAGCCAACAGAACTAACTTCAGGCTGATAATTTTCAATCCATGGAAAATGGATTGAGCAGATGACCTCCTTCAACAGCCCCAAAGAAAAGCTCAGTGTTAAGTGGACTGTACTCCCACTTCCCCAACAGGGTATCACCACTAGTAAATCTCACTGAGCAGACAGCAGAGGCAAGCTTGAGACTGAAGTGTCACAAGCTGAGCCACATAGGTGAGCACATAGGACCTCAGCAGGCTGAATGTGCCTTGTTGTGCTGCCCTGGGAACACAACATACTTCTTCAAGGCTCCCAGCACACAGAAGGAATCTGCTTCATGGATACCTGTAGCCATCGTGGAAATCAAAGCAAGGTACTGCTGCTAACAGGCATCCACATGCAAAGGACTCTATTGCTGCTACTGCCCCAGGAGGGCCTGAAAAACACCAGTGGATGGTTTTTCTATTTGGAATCAAGGTGAGTGGGAGTCTATTTAATGAAATGAACAAACAAAATAAAATACCAAGGAAATATGGGAGACTGAAGCAGCACAATAAGGAAGCATAAAATACTGTTAGCTACTATGTTATGAAGTAATAAGTACAATGGAATAGTGGTATATAGCTGACAGCTCAAAAGCTATCTCCATCTGGATCAGTATCATGACTTTCAGGATCAAATAAATAGAATTTCTGCAACTGAACAGCAAAGTGTCAGACACTCCTGTTCCTGTAACAGCTCAACCCAGGCTGTGTCCATCAACCTGGGGGAAACAGGTGAAAGCCACACATCTGATACATGTCAGAGCTCTCTCCCCCTCTCAAACAACAAGCACTGATTGTGTTCTCAGGGAGCACGTCAGAGAAACGAGATACAAATTACTCTTTCAAAAGAATTCAAGGCTCCTGTAATGTACCTGAAAGCAGGCAACCCAAGAGTGAGGATTTTACACAAGGCAATTTCCCTTCAGGTGCTCGAGAATGTTTCAAATCAGACCACACAATATGATGATCAGTTTAAGCATGTGTGATGGTACCATCCACCATTCTTTCCTTCCTCCTGATAACAATGCTCTTCTACACAGTGATGGCAGAACAATTATCTCTAGGATTTGGGAGGCTTTACATTTTAAAAGCAATGAACAGAAAAGCACAATGTATTCATACAGAAGCCATAAAATAGATCAGGCACAAGAAGAACGCTGAATTTGGAAAAGCAGTAACAATGAATATGCAATAATTTTTATGAATCATAATGGCATATACACTCAGGTGCTTTAAATTCATTTCAGTATACTGGAAAGAATGAATAAAATACTTCTTTATTACAACCTCCTCTGAATAATAATGCAGCTCAAATATAAAATATAAAACTATTGCTAAGGCAATAGGTATAAATTTAATTGCCAACAGTTAGGCTATAATTTCAATAAATTTCAATCTACTAGTGAAGTCTTGGAGATAAAAACAATTTAGTATCAGTATCATTTAAAATGTTCTTCTATATTAGCTTCAAACTTATAAAATAATTTCTATTAAAAAATGAAAATGTTCAGACAGGACATTGAATACCTTTTCATTTCAACTCAGATACACAAAGTTTTATATATATAATATTTACTCACCTGACTTAAAAAAAAAGTCTGCTGAAAAATTTGAAAATAGAAACTATTACAGAATATTTACACAACAGTCACTGAGAGAAGAGTATCAAAAGCAGAACAATTAATGCATAACTCTAAGACATGGTCTAAGAACATGGCTCCAGCATATCAAGGAAGAGAGAAGCAAACCATTTAAGATGCAAATTTTCTAAAACAATCCAAGAAAGTGCTTTTTGCCCTTGATTCCAAGTGACTGTAAGGACTGCTCAACTCATTTTAGGACTAAGCTTATATGAGGTCTTTTTGCTGTGATGGTTATTCACAACAATTGTCCTTGCTTCCCGATCTAATAACATTGCTCATGTTGAATTTCAAACAGAAAACACATCAGGATATCTTTAGGCTTACTTTGAAACTATAAGCTCAACCTGCAAAATTAAAATTACTCTCCTATAAACCACAATCACATTAACTTGTCAGCTGAAAAACTCAGGAGAGTAACAGTAACATAAAGAGTTTCCTCATCAGCAGGAAAGCCCCTCCTCCAAGCACGCCGGCCAGCCTGTCACTGCAGTGACTGTTCTTACCTAGGCCTATTCTGTTGGGACTCGTCTCCCGACTGCATCCCTGGCTCCGAGGAATCTTGCTGCGCTTCTCTGAGGATGATGGCACTGCCTGCACTCTGGATGTTCCACTGCTCAGGCCACCATAGGAGCTTCCTAAGAGCTTACCCGGAGAACTAGACCGGCTACCAGCTAGAAGAGAACCAGAAATAAGGAAAAAAACAATTAAAACCCACCAAGGTTTTAAACACATTGACAGCAAAACTGGAACACAATCAGTTCTATGTAAGAACTTCATCCAAATCACTCAGAAAACTAATGGGAGTGTTCCCTATAAGCTTTCAAGAAGACTAAGGAAAGCCTGTGGACAATGAACACTGACATCAGCAACCCTGACCACGGAGACCAAGCCCAAAGCAGACATGGCACTGTATGAACACCCCAGCTGGCTTTAGGAGAGCTTGTGGAGGTGCTGGAGCAGCCTTGCTGCAGCTTCAAGGGATTCCCAGGCTGCCTCACCTGTCCACAAAGCAACACCAACCAGGCTGTGTGCAGAGCTGTGCTGCAGTGCTTCTGGCACAGGTCACCTGCTGCAAAGCAGCTCAGGCAGCTCTGTGCCACACTCCAGTGGTGGCATTGCTTTTCTGTAATAATTCAGTGAAGGAAAATAAAAAACCCACCACATCTGAACAGATCAGCACAATGATGGGTAAATCACGTGAGCCTCTCACATTCGTAGAGATGCTGGCTTATTTAGGCTGGTTAAACCTAAGCTATTTTTCAGATGATGAAAATTTTTAGCAAGTTGAATAGTTGGCCTGTTATTTTTCCTTGTCTGTTTGAACAGTCCATGGCAACTTCACATTTCTTCTAAGCCATTTGTCTGCAAGACAGTCTACTAACCAAGATTTATCTACATGTTTACAATCCAGCTGCAGTAGATATTTCTATCTGAAACACTCTTGCTGGTTAACTCAGTGAGATGACTAACACTTTTTTTTGCTGTGAGTCTTCATTTGTAAGTAGTTGGAAAATTAAGTAATGCTAGATTAAAGGCAATCATAAATAACTGTAAGAGTCATAGACTGATGACTTCTTTTTTTCTTTAGGTATTTGAGTCCCTGAAAATCTTCTGTTGCAATTTCTGACATCCAATTTATTTGCTGAAACAGCCAATAAAAGTATAATTGAAAAGGTTGCAAGAACATACTCAGGCAAGCTCACATTTTGAACCAATATTTGTGCTGATTTCTTTCTGAAATTCATCTACACATCTCATAAAAATTTCATTTCCAGACTTTCTTGCCCCCTCCAGTTTCTTGGCCAGAGCCATTCTGAACCAATCAAATATACTCCAATATTGTATGTGGTACTGGCTCCATTCTCCCCACCCCACAGTTGCAGGTGCCAATCTTCCACACAGCACCACAATCTAAAAGTCATCTCACTGATGTCAGCAGGGACATACTGAAGTAACTGAGAGAAGAATTCAGCCCCTGGGGTTTGAGCTGCAGCAGTGAGCCAGCTTCAACATCAGGAACGTACACTCACCACATCTGACTGCTGAGAGAAGGCAAAATTACCTGCCATACACATTTTGATATATGACTTCAAGAAAATGCTTTTTAAGTCTTACAGTTAGGAGAGAATGAGGGAAGCTAAAAGCTTAGCAGTTAAAAAATGTGAAGGAAATAACAAGAAAAAGCAAGAAAGGGAAAACGTTTCTTACCACCAGCAGGATTAGCTGATCTGGATCCTTGATTATGAGGGCAGACCAAGGGACAGGCAAAAAGTGGATTAAAAGACAGCAAGACAATACAGCGTTCAGCATGCGGTTTGTGCTATACACAATACAGACAGATTTATTTACAAACATGTCACTCCTAAAGCCTCTGCAGAATGCAGTGAGTTAATGTGCAGATGCAACTGAACTTCCCAAGGTTGACCAGCTTCTCAGCAAAATATCAGCCAAGACCCAAATTCTGCTCTAAATTGCACCCCAACCCACTCTGCAAAATTACAACATGGTTATTTACTGTGTGGCCATGGAGAATTTGGTCCTGTGACCAACTCATTATACTTGAATTCATAAATTATTCCATGCAACGTTTGGCCTAAGGATAAAGATCACATCTGGTTGGGCTAGGCTGGAAACTCAGCAAACTAGACCAAGGCAGCAGGTCCAGATATGACCATCCTAAATCTTTGTAAGGCATTCTAGAGTAATATAGGTCCATAATCATTGAATCCTTTAAAGAATATTTAACTATTCTTTAAATATTTCTGAGACTTGTCTCATCTGGTCTGACCGTTTTTCATCAAACTAAGTCTAGGGAAAAAAAAGACACCTCTGTCCTTGGATCAGTTTTAGGTTCAACACTGAAGAAATCAATTTACATTAGCATCCCAAAGCCCAAATGACCTCAATGTAAAGATTTCCATTTGGCCTCATGCTCAATACACTGTCTTTCTGCAGCTCCCCCAGCCTAACAAAAGGCTATAAACTGCTTTTTCATCCCTCCAGCATGACAGAGCAAAGCAATGAAAGAATGAACAGAGAAGAGCTTTCAAATAGGGGTACAAAGCAAGACAAGTCCTCAGAACAGACAGGTCCTTCCACAAACCCAACCTTCTATTCACAAGGCTGAAGGTCCTCACAACAGGGAGTTTCTGCCTCCCTCCAGTTCCTTTTTAAAGTCTGTCTTTTAGAGAATTTAGAGTCTAAATTCTCCCCAGATACACATGACAAATATGCAGCAGCACCATATGTGTGGCTCCTAGGAGAAAACCATGCCTTGCCAGGAAGCCAGAGAGCGCAGATGTGTCATGTGAATCAAAACAGAACCCTTTTTCCCATATCTATACAAAATAGGTAACGTCCTATTTTCAACTGATGCCAAACCCCATTAATTTTAGACAGCTCACGTGTTCACACACACAGAAATAGAGTCACAGAAGCAGGAGAAGCTTGGCAGGGCAAGCAGTCAGCTACAGGGCGTCTCTGCAGGACCCAGTGCCAGTTATTTAGAGCTACACATCACAGCAACATGAAATTCTGCTGCACGACTGGTAAAAAAAGGCAGCAACTAAGCACTCGGATTTGGGGCCCTGTTTGTCAGCAGGAGCACACACTGCCTAGGTGGGGATTCGTTTTATTACGTGTCCAAAGTGAGCTCAATTCTCTGCTGATGCTACTGCAATTCAAGAGAAACATATTAATAACTCTTTGTTCTGCTCCCCCAGGAATAAAGCAGTTCTTACGCTGGGACTGGGAAACTACTTTGGCCCGGCTGCGGCCGCGAGTGTCAGCAGGCGTTGAGGTGACGCTTGTGGCACTGCCAGAGCTCTGCCTCCTGGTTCGGATCCGACCTGCAGCAATGCAAAGAGAAAAAGACTGTTAACAAGTTCCTTACAAAGGCAGCAGCAGCATCTAACACACTGTACACACAATTACCCAGGGTACAAAAGAAATTTACTGGGAGAGGCAACACCTTTCATTAGGCTGGCTGAGATGCAGGGGAGGGAGTGGAAACAGCCACAGTCCATGAGTCCAAAAACTTCTTTGCTTTCTGTAATGCTGCTATCAGCCAGTTTAATTAAAAAATATTACCTCTCTCTAGTCTTTGCTCCTGTTCTATAGTAGCTTCTTTACAGAGGATCAACAACAAAAAATTTCAAGTCTCCTAAATGCAGCTTCCTGTATCAAATTATTACTTTCTGACAAGGTGATCACCCTTTCAGAGACAGGTGCGACAGATGCCCTCCCAAATTCCATTGCTGGGATTTCCAACTAGCTGTCTGGTGCTTTATATCCTGCTCCACCTGCGCAGGCTGGCATGCACGCCTGTGGCAGTCTGTCAACGCAGTCTGATCACACTTTTATTTCAGGCTCAGTGAATTTTCCCTGCTGTTTACAGGTCCCTCACATTTATCCAGAGATCAGTGTAACTTTACTTGTAATGGAGAGCCCTATTTAACACAATCATTGTTGAGGAAAACAGATTCTGTTTGTCTTCTCTTTATTTAAGCAGAGAATGGATATAAAGTCTCAAAGTGTTCTTGGTCCTTGTTCTGTCCTTTGCTCATGAAAAAGCCACAGAAATTTAAGCTAGGAAAGCTTACGGGGTCATCAGTTCATCCCCTTCCTGGGGCAGGGCTGTTTCCTACAGAATGTTCTTTCCAGTGCTAAGCTTCAATTATCTGTCTCTAGTTAATGGGAAAGAAATGATAATTAAGAGTAACACAAAGAAAGCCTCCACCAGCATTTTTCAACACTTCAGTTCTTAGCCAAATCTGAAGTTTTTTTCTCAGGACTCATGCCAGTGCTATCCTGCATTCAGAGGACGACTTCAAGTTTCAGGCACAATAATGAAGGGAAAAAACCCACAGCAGGAGCAGGTGAGAGAGGAGTCTAGACAACTGCACCCACTGGTTACAGATACTCATCTCCTGCCCTCTGTCTCCTCCATAAGCATACAGAGAAATATGAACAGGGAGACACACACTTCCCACCCAAAAAAACCCACTTCACAGAAGGCACACATACAGGACAAGACAATGGCAAGCAGCCCAGACGAAGCGATTGGGACCTATGTTCCTTCTCTGAGCTCTCAAAATCTTCATAACATGGTCTGCAAGCTTCTGCTAAACACAGTGACAAGGAGATGCCTAACTTTGAGAAGAAAGGGTAAATTTGTTTGCAAGGGAAAAAGCCTACAAGACAGTTCTACTTCTAACCTCTCTACCAGCACCGAGCTTTAAAACAGCTCAGTAGGCAAAGTACAGGTATGTACCTTCAAACAATTGTTTACAGATGAGACATGTAAGGAACCATCAGCATAGAACTGGGAAAACACAAACAAAGCTTTTTAGCCACTGGCTCAACTCAACAAGCTCTGAGCACACCCAAGTGGGTCCAACAGCCATCAAACTGGCTGCTGATGCCTCCTTTACCACCAGCAAGGCTGCAGATTCCTCTGCTCTAGGGCATTCTTGCACCTTACAAAGGGTCAGCCTGATGCACTGCCAAAGGCAGCTCTTGAGCTCTCTGCCAGCCTGATCCCACCCCATGCAAGCCTGGCACGGCTACACACAGAGGAGCACAGCCACTCTGCCACTTGCTAATGAGGAATGGACCCAAAGTCTAATACAGGCTCCAAGGCAGGCGGGCATGGGGAAGGAGGCAGACAGACATCACTCTGCTCTCAGAAGCCTGAATGCTTCCCTTCATTGCTATCAGGAGGGCATCACAGTAAGACAAGAAGTTAAACCTGACCAGTCTTAGGAACCAGTAATGGAATTCCTTTACATCCTTCCAGAAGGGCAATGGAGGCATTGCAGGAAGTCCTAGGGGGATATCAAACCAGAATCCAACACTACAGTCAGTAACAGGCAGTACTGGAAGACACATTTAGTGAGGTGCATGGGCCAAGAATGGCTGAGAAGGCACTGATGTCTCCTCCTCTTACACAAAGGCCACTTAAGATCCTCAAAATTCCCTGGATTTTTCTGCATCTACAAAAGCTTTTTTTTCCTTGCATCTTCATCAGTAGGTGACTAAGAAAGGGAAAACTGGGATGTGTCACTCTTCCACCTTAAGAAATACAAAGCCTAAAATAATATATAAAGTGAAACTTCTGAAACCAATTCTAGAGGCTTTAAAAAATAAAACTGAACTAACACATCAAACTTAATTAACATGTGATTATCAACAAGATTGGAAACAGAGAACTCAGCCCTATTTTGAAACCCCTGAGGGCTGGTGGACAGACTCCTACCAACTTCAGCAGTTTCTGAATGAATGAATGACCAGGAACAAAATTCTGCTTCCTTTTGGACTGATACATTTGCACACTGATTTAGACCTATTGGGTGTCAGAGAGAACAATGTGAGAGGAGAATTTGTTCAGAGTCCCAAAACTGACACTGGTTTTCTCATCCTTCTAAAAATGCTGACAAGCATTTGAACTAACACTGCACTGGACTTGCATTGTGCAAATGGATTTTTAATATATATCATGCCAAGTACAGCATGCATGTATAGTAGTTAATCCATACAACAAAAACGTGTCTCCTACATTCCCCCAGGAATTCTGTTTGCAAACAAGAGTCTGCACTCACACCCGAGAGTTATTTGAACACAGGACTATGTGTGTGGCTTTATCACTCTAACCCAGACAGAAAAACTAATTTTAAGCAGGACTGGAAATAACATATCAAGTAAGTTATTTAGACTTTTTTGTTGTTCTTAAATTCAAGCAAACACCTCCCCTCCCAAAACTTCTTTGTTTTCAAGTGGGTTTGTCTCCGTATCTAGCTCAAACTACAGATGTAGCAATCCATATTTCATAACCATTATTTTTCTGCTGCTTCTAAAAGCATCACTGCATCCTAACAACAACAGCACAGCAAATGAACAGAAAAAGACTGCCCCAACTAGTTTCCAAAAACCATAAAAGTATTTCCATAAAAAAAGCCCTTGATCTAAATTTGACATGTGACACATTGCTGTTGGTAGAGAAAAGACTCTGAAAGACTCCACATAAATGCTTTGTGTTAAGAAATCATTTCTGGATTTTTTAGGAGGTTTTAGTTGTATTTTTTAAAGTTATTGTCATTTTTACAACAATGGTTCAAAATCAACCCTGAAATGTCAAACAAATGCCTAAAACTAGAAAGGTTATTTTGGGGTTTTCATTAGAAAAGGAACAAACAAAGGAAGATTCTATGATAACATTTGTGTTTTACAAGAAGCTTCACCTGGCAGGTCGTTCTGAGCTCTCTGGGTGGGTACTGCAGCATCCCCATCCCCAGTGCTCAGAACAGTCACAGGCTTTATGACACTCAGTCTGCCTATTACACTGAAGAAAATGGTTTTCAAACAGCCTAGGAATGTTATATAACAGCTCCACAACTCAGTTTAATCAGTTCCATGCTGTGAATAGGGACACCTACAACCACACAAGTTATACATGAACACACTGGGAGTCTCTCCAGGAATCAGGTTAATGCATTTAGGTTACACAGCACTGGGGTTTTTGCCCCACTTGGAGAAAAACATTCCTGAAAGAGTCTCTAGCCTTAGCTGTACCACTTCTAATTGACAAATGGACATGGGAGACACACAGTGATCAACTTAAAACATGCTTTATAGATAATCTTTAAAAAACCTTTTATAACCACCAGCAGAATGGCTTCCATGTATATTTAGCACTTATCCAATGTTAGAAAGACCTGACTCTGCACCATGACTTTCCCTGAGAAGCACTTGATCCTTATTGGAAATCATCAGGCTATGGCTGCCTCTGGGTTTTACACAAGATCTCCCTCCAAAGCAGAGGGCTCAGTGAACAACAGACCACTTTGCCCCACACAAACAAACAAACACAGCCAAATCAACTCAGCACTTGCAAAGGGATGGACCAAGAGAAGTAAGAGACCTACTACTTGAGCAGTTCCATGTAAGGTACCACTGTCAGTCATCAGTTTGAATTAAGCCTCGCCCTTAAGGACAGTGGAGAGCTTTAGGCAGAGAAGGAAACAGGAATGGTGATTTCTTTAAACCTGTGCTGCTCCCAAAGCCTTTTATAATGCACTCAAGGTGTCCACCTGAGCCTAAGTAATCTGAAAACTGTAACAAACTCCATTTTATTGCCTTTCCAGGGAATACTAAAAACTATTAAAAATTGTGCCAACGACTGCAAATTGCTGCTTTTGTTTTAAACCTGCCAGTTTCAGGTCAAACTACCATTTGTGCTCTATGCTTTGGAGAAAGGCTTGTCTGAAGGGCTTGACTTTATGCTTGCTTTGAAAAAAGGTAGCAGAAATGCTCTAAACCATTCTTCTTGACTGAAAGTCAGCATTATGCACCCTTTTTAAATATTCCTTGAAAAGCCATTTCATGATACAACAATCAGAAACTTTTCTAAGGCTTCCCTTTAATCAGGTATGACAAACATGGCACAAGTGCCACCTCCCTAGCACTAGCTGTGAACATCAGGACTATAAAGGTTTCTCTCTTTTGAGCTTTCTGTGCATAAAGCCCTTAATACAGTTCAAGAGATGCCCATAAAGGGCAGTCAAGGCACACCTGTTTACTGCATGAAGATCTGCACAAACCTCACTGGCATACAGACTCACCTACCCTTCCATAAGGAAGGTGCATTTCAACACCATTTGTCAATTGGGATGTCACACTTAAAACCAAAGGACTGATACTCAGCTCTTATTTGGCATTCTTGCCACTGGCATCACCTACTCCATCTTGCTCCTTTGTTTGAGCTGCCTGACTCCAAACCAAACCACTGAGGAGAACCAAGGGCAAGGCAGACGGGAACTGCCAAGTCCACACAATGCTGGCTCCCAGCTGAAGGGAATGAGCAGAATTTTACAATGTAGCTACAGAAAGCCATGATGGGAACCAGACTGAAGATTTAATGTCAAGCTGAACCACACAAAAAGACACTGGAATTTTCTCTTAAATTACTAACTGGTGACCTGCAAAAAAACCCAAAACAAACCACAGGGGCACAAGCGTAGGTGACATTTCTGCTCTATATTCTGTTCCCTTCTGTTTCCAGAGCAAGAGGATGTTTTTCTCTTCCCCCGCCCTCTTAATTTTTACATTGATGTCAAGAATACAAAGTTTTGTCTTCCCTGTAGTTCCTGACTCAACCTGCAAGAACACAGAGTTGGCAGAAGACCTTACTCAGCTTCATCACTCAGTGTAGGACACAGTGAACCCTGAACAAAGGGGTTTTTTCCCTGACCTATCTCAAAGGAAAACAAATATTAAGAGTTTCAAACAGTGATTAAACTCATTCTTGAAGCAGTCTGGCTATAGAGTACTGTGTAGTTTTAATTCTCCCTGATCCTCCTTCTCACAAAAGAGAGAATCCTATGGCAAAAAGAAGATACAAGACTTGGCATTTAGCACTTAGGGGATAGCAAATTCACTTTCTGAAAGTTCATCTCAATCTTCCCTGCCCCAAGCAACTTGTTGGGTTCCATTATAGATTTTACCAAATCCAATCTGCTCCTAATGTAACTAAATTGCAAACAACAACCAAATAAAACACCCACCCTTTTGCATCACAACAATAAAGTATTTAATAAACTAAAAATAGAGGTATTCCACAGGACAGCTGCTGTAACAGGCCTCTCCAAACATTATTACAGCCAAGGAGAGGATTGAAAGCTACATATGGTATTTCATATAAAACTCTAAACCTTCAACATTTCAAATGTAGGGCAAAAATAGATAGGTTTAAGAACTAAGAAGAAAGAAAGAAGATAAAAGGTCAACAATTAAAGCAAACAAACAAAAAGCTCTGTTATTACAATAACTTGGAACTTCTGTATAACTCATGACTGATTTAGAAATACAGGTTTCAGGCCAACTTCATACTCCTTATCACTGACAGAACACAAAGCACAAATTCTTCCTCACAATGCAGAGGTCAGTTCATCTGTCAACACTAGGTACCATTACCAAAAATGGTAGAGACCTTTCCCTCTAAATAATAAATCAATGCATCAGTAATAGTAAGGAAAACAACACAGATGTCACAACAGCACAGTGGCACTTCTCAGACCACCACAGCCAAATACAAGCAGCTATCAAAGATATAAGCACAGTCCCATAAGACAGTAATAGATCCCTTGAAAAGAGACTTGCACTGGGGAAAAAAAAAGGCTTTGCTGGAGAGTGTGGTATCTTCATTCTGTGTAGAAAACATTCTTGTTTTCAACTCCTGTCTACCTCAGAAAAAGTGACTTCCAAGTTATCTGTTTTTTGCTGAAGAAATAAAGAACAAGTTTTGACAACGAGCCAGAAAAACAGACTGAGATCCTTCCCAAACTAGTAGTAGGCTCAATGTTCTAGTAAAAAATGCCTTTCCTCCAACTGTCTTTGGTGTAAGCCTTCTCACTCAGACAGTTAACAACAAAAAGAGAGCTCAGGTTTAAAGAGGCTGACTAAATATTCCTTCCCTAGAGATCGTTGTTTACTGTCCTCATTTTTCTGCCATGTGATCATCTCATTCAATTCTCTCACTGCCCAGTCTCTTCCCAAAAGCATTTGGCAGTTGTGGCCTGAGCTTTGGATGGAAAAACACAGAAAACCTTTACACATCAAGGAGAAAAGAAATCACAAGCCTTGTGTTGTTTGGGAGTTTTTCAGTTATTGTTGGGGTTTTTTTTAGTCTGTACACGGGTCACCTTCACCCAGAAGCAGTGCTTTAAATAGAGAAAACCCACATAAAAACTTAGTGACCAGAGTCATAAAAGCAGACTAATGGTTATTAGCAGGGAGGAGCTCAAAGAGAAAGTGAAGAATACCCCATGGCATCAAAATGAGCAGGACAACCATGCAACACTTCATGCAGGTCACCAGTGAACATGGATGAGAACCAGGTAACACTTTGAGAACAGAGACCAGGGAGGGTAGTACGACTGTGGACACACCTCAGTTACACAGAGAGACTGCTTACCCTCGGTTTTACTGGTTGTACCATCTTTAGGCAAATTAAAGAAAAATAAGGAAAGGGTTAATAGGGAAAAATCAGTAACATCAACAGAAGTGGGCACTATATATTAGCTACATAAATATTAAAAAAAAATTAATACAATTAAAGAAATGAAAAATGTTTGACCGAGCAGCAAATCAAACCTTGATGCATTGGAAAAAAACACTTGCAGGTTTTCCCTCCTGCAACAATCAACCTTTGCCCAACTCCATTTTCATTGTTTGCCTCACCATTTCTCTCATGGGAACGTGCAGGTGATCAATATCCCTACTAGCTAAAAAGGAAGCAGGATCCTTCTGGAGCAGCCACGTTTGCATCACTGAGCATGAATTTGCTGCTTTTCTCTTACAGCCTGGCTTAAGAACAAGACTGACACGATTCAGTCTCTCAGCTTCAAGGACCAAGTAAGTTTTAAGCAGGTACTTCCTCCCTCTTCATTCTTCCTTGTGACATTAAGACTGTTTGAAGCCAGTTTAGCCACTGAAGCCATAGTGCAGCTCAACTCAAAAGTGGCTGCATATGTAAGCCCAATGTCAACTACACATTCCATAATTACACTTCCACTGCAATATATCTACATCTTGAACCAAGTATGAACAATTTAAATTAGAATAAGAATTCAACTTCTGCACTGAATACGACGTACACCTCTAAGTCAAGGTAAAATATTTCAGATATGAAAGAAACCTGTCTAAAAAAGGAATCCATAAAAACCATCCCTACATAATTCACCACTTACATTTTAACAGATTAAAGAGCAAATGCCCTTCATTAAGAAGAAGAAACTCCTCAAGGGACTCAGGGAAGACAATACAGACTGCTTAAATCAAGACCACAGACCCCTGAGTTTCCTCCCTGCTGCAAAGGTAGATGGATGACAAATCTAGGATTAGATTAGTGTGAAACCAGCAGAATGAGAAACAAGCTCAGATGATCAGCTCTGCTCACAACTGAGATGAAGCTCAGCAAACACAGTGTCAACCACTGCCTTGCATTTCCTCCTCCATGACTCCTTCGATGGCAACTCCAGGAGAGAAAGATCCAATGCAAAGTTTGTTTTAAGAAACCGTGAGACACCTGAAGGTGATATACAATGCTCTGAGGGAATAATGTGACACATGGGTATAATCCAAAGAGTCAGCATAAGGAACAGATACTTATATCCTGCCTGGTGACATGGCAAAGCCGACCTCCTTTTTGCTTCTATACCTTTCTCTTTTGTGAAACAGAAAGGGAGCAAACTCAACTAAGATGTACTATCCAAAGCATAAAACACTTAATGGAAAACCAGTTTCGGGAAAGAAGGGAAGGAAAAGAAGGAAAAGAGACAGGGGAACATATCAAAAGGAATTGAGTAGCACTGTCCTCAGCCACGTCCCAGAACCACAGTATGTTCTGCTCTTCCCCAGAAAGAAGAGTGAGACGCAGATTATTACACAATTCAAAAATGTGGCTTCAAGTCAGTTCTGTTGTATTTTTTTTCCTTAATCCCAAAGGGCAAGAGATCACACACTGATCCTGGAGAGCTGGTAACTATCTCAGAGGTACAGTCTTCTAGACAGAGTTTATTATTCCAATAAAACTGGGAGGCACTTCCTGCTACTAAAGAACTCTAACTGCAAGAGTAGAATATGTAGATTTACCTAGTGATGCGTATGACCCTGGGGGCAAGGCTGCAGCAGAACTGAAGGGGGTGGATGCTCCAGAAGACGTCACTTTTGACTTGGCACTAGCTGCTGCATTCACATCGACGTCACTGCGGGATCGCTGCAGAGATCCTGGTGTTGACACAGATTTTGTACTTACTGTAGATGCTGCAGATGGGAGTGGGAGATCCAGAATAAAGAAGATTAATTTTTTGAGCTGTGTGCTTCAAAGAGCCTGACAAGCAGTTTAAAGTACTATTTTTAACACTCGCTGCTGGCACTGAAATACCTCAGCTAAGAATGCTTTATCAGGGCAATGTGGGCTTCCCCACACTGCTTGCAAAGATATTCCATCAATGCTGCCCTGATGCTACCTCTGAGAACGTTATCAGACCCAAGCCCAAATGATAAGATCAAAAAGGCTATCAGGCCAGTAACAAGAAATTTCTAACAGAATCTAGATGGGAAAGTTCAACCACAGCGGCCATCACTGGCTTGCGAGAGTTGCTGGTCAAAACAGACCTGCAGGTCCTTCAGTCCAGGTTCTAATAACTTCCTTCCCAACACCTCATCTTCTCATGAAGATCGCTGTTCCCAACACTTGTTGATGCTCACCCTCTTAAGCATGAAGCTTGACTACTCAGCTGCAAGCAAACATGCATTTGTGTGCACAGTCAAGTAGGTTATACAACAACATCTCCTTGAATCAAAGGTCTCAGTAGGTTGTAGTTAAAAACAAACCAGCCAGAACCAACCTTGGTCAGCGGTAAAAGGCAGCTTATATTCTACCAATGAACTTTTGTCTATTACAGTCTATATTAAAATGTATTATTTAGATTATTGTATGCATTTAGTTAGGACAGAAGAGCAGAATATTCCATCTGACCATAAAAAACAGATTAGCAATGGGATGGAATTTAACACTGTAGGACTTGTGTGCAGACACCTCCAGTAAGTGCTGAAACCACACAGTATAAATAACAAAAAATTGTAAAACTGAAGGCACTATTAGACTATGTAGCTGCATGTCTTAGCATCAGCAGCAGTTTATTCAAACTATTACAAAGCTAAACACGCCTTGGCTACAATTTTCAAGGCTTTCTTTGCTTCCCTTCAGGTGTAAGAAATTACTGATTTACTAATTTCTTTTGAAAGCATTATTTTATCAGCAGCTGATGCACAGAATATGGTGTAAAACCCAAAGTAATTAAAATTTCTACATCCTGAACTGCCATTTTAGGGAGTAGTAAACAGTGATCAAAGTTGGTTTTTCCATATCACAATGTCACACTTCCTCAGCAACACCTGAGCACATTTTTCAGCTCCTGTTCTCACCTCTAGATGTTGTACTTCCAGTAGGACTTCTTTTGGCAGACAATGGACGGCTGGAAGTTAACACAAACATTTATTAAAACAAAACTTATATTTCACAGTCATCAAGAGCAGTACAATTCTGTTCTCTCAGTACAAAATGAAGTTAAGAGGAAATTGTTTACATGCAGGAATAAACTACCAAAGCTTGTTGTTTAAGAATAAATACAGCACCACCATGAAATTATTTATAAAAGTACTAAGAAATAAATTAGTATTCACATTATTTGTGCAAAAAGAGATTTTAAAGAACATTTTTAGTAGATTTAAAAAGTTGCACCAGTAAGTTATGGATATTTTTCATATAGGTCTTACACAAAAATCACAGACATTTGGAGCCTAACCTGACTGTATATCTGAGAGTAGCTAAAATACATACATTCAGCAGAAGAGTTACATATTGACTTTGTAATTCCAACTCAAGTTTAATTTAGTCATTTTTTTTCTTTTGTCTGGAAAGAGACAGACTTACATCTCTAGGATTAATGCTGAACACAGAACTTCAATCTGAGCACTGAAAAGCAACTGAATCTAAGCACCTGAAAAGAATAACTAACAATATCTGCTGAGCACAAATAGCTTCCTAAAAAACTATTTATGGAGTCAAGATAACAATAGTATTTTAAAGCCAGTACAGCGTTTTGCTGGCTTTTTATTTTCATAAAGTGTTAGGTAAAAACATAAAAGCATATATATATATATTTATATTTTGGAGTAACCAAGTGTAGAGTCCAAATAATGACGAGATGAGACAAAGCAATGTGATGGCTCCCTTCAGTTCAAGGGAGCTGTCTGTCAGCAGCTGTTTAATGGAGAGGCAGTGACACAGAAAGCCTTACTTGAGACTCTCCTGGGAGCTGGAGGAGGAGCGATCCGACTGTGGCAAGGACACGATGCTGTCAGAGTTCTTCAAATGTGACTGCAAGGCCTTCTGGTAGGAAGACTCCAAGGTGTGGTACAAATGCTCTGCCTCTCGGCTGAAGTGACTGTGGAAACCCCAGTAGCACCTGGAAACAAGGAACAGCACTGTGAACATGCCCTTGTTGCGTTTTAGGGGGCTGTGGCACAAAGGCACAGCCAGAGCCCTTCTCTTCTCACTATTGCCATTAGTGGGCTTGTCAGCCCCGTCATTGCAGCCACCTACTGCCCTACACCATTGAAGAGAAACCACTTCTTCAACCATTGTATTGCTCAAACAGCTGCACAAAAGACAAACCTAATGAAAGAACATTTGGTGCATTTATTGTAAAAGCACAGGTAGCTAATAAAGCTTTATTGGGGAAGAAGCCCTAATCCCTCCAGCTTCCTACTGTAGACAGGATACTGCAGGTCCACCAGACTTACACTAGTTTGGGATTGGGTGTGCAGTAGCTACTTCAAAAACATGTCAAAGGCAGAACACACATGCACGGGCCTGATTCAGGAAAGAACCAGCTGCTGTTTTCTTCCTTAAGTTTAACAAGCAGCCCTCCAAGAATGCTGCAGAGACAAGCCTCTGTACTGATCTGAGGCTTTTGACTGTCTTTTTGGAAAGAAACAACAAGGAAAGGAAAGAGATGCTCACATGGACTTCAGATCAGTTCCATGTTGAAAATAAAAAAGATGAGGGAAGAATTCCTCTATGGTCCAAACCTCCTGGCTGAAAGCTAAACACCATTCATTCTCAGCACAAAGGAGATGAAGACTCTCAGTACTTTTCAGTGGGCAACTAATGGGCAGAGTAAGATCTTACTTAAGAGTAAGATCATCAGCTCAAATGAGTTAAGAACTGTTTGTGTGCGACAGCCAGTCCTCAGAGAGGCCACATGCATTCTCACATCACAAGAAGAAAACAAATTTCTGTCTCACAGTCAGCCACACTGCTATTTAATAAACATGGCAAGAGAGAATTAAGCATGCTTCTTCAAGCCCCATGCCATTCTCCTTGCCATCTATTCAGCTTAACAAATCAAGCTTGTGAAGTCTCAGTGACTACTGTAATTTTCAGTGATGGACATGCTGCCTTTCAAAAGGATTTAAGCAGTCCTACTGTGAAACACCACTGCTTATAACACAGCATTTAGATGAATAAAATTTACTGTTCATTGTTTTCATGTTTTACACCATTCTCTTTCTGCAGAAAAATGTTCCTCTAGAGTTCTATTCAGAAGAGTATGATCCTGGTATACCAGCATACTATCATAAGTATCATCATATTAATGGAAATGCATAAGATCTTCAACAGAATAAAATCAATTGCAAATATTAAAATTTCTTATAGATAAACACAAAAAAATATTTCAGTGTCATAAAATACTACCTTAATATAGGATACCATTTAGCAGTTTACTAGCACAAGGACTTTATTTCAAGAGTAGCAAATAACAATAGAATAGACTACTTCAGTTGGCTAGGACCTGTGAGGAACATCTAGTCCGGCTGCCTGACCAATCCAGAGCTGATCACAAGTTAAAGTCTGCTGTTCAGGCCATTGTCCAAATGCCCTGAAACACTGACAGGTTTGGGGCACTGACCACCTCTCTAGGAGCCCTGTTCTGGTGTTTGACCACTCTCTTGGTAGAGAAATGCTTCCTGACGTCCCGTCAGAACTTCCCGGCACAGTTTTAAAGCATTCCCATATGTCTATCACTGGATCTCAGGGAGAAAGGATCAGCACCTCCCTCTCTGTTTCCCCTCCTCAGGAAACCGCAGAGAATGGTCACACCTCTCAGCCTCTCTTTTTTCTACTAACTGTGAAGTTAGGGGAATGTATCTCGTCTGGATTTTTGTCTCAACCATGCAATAGCAGTGACTCACAAAACAGGGGCAAAGAAGGGGAGGAAGAAGAGACACCAGCAACAGCTTCCACTTACTTTCTTGCCTCTATCCTGGCTTCAGAGTCTGCATCATGAATTCCCTTCTTTATTGTTTCAGCTAACACTGATATGTGTCTGAAATAAGAAAGAAAATATTATCCAGCAGTTCAGAAAGATATGCCACACTTATAAACAAATGACTAATTTGATTTTGCCTTGGTCTCTGAGAACAAACAGTTCACCACATCCTTTCATTAACAATCAAGGATCCTTTGTGACCTTTATTTATTTATTCTTACAAGTCAGTTTTATTTCACCCACACTGCTGTCTAGGAAACAGCAAGCAGCATTCTTCACAGGTCTTTGCTTAGCTATCCAAACTGCCTGGATTCAAGAACACACTCCTAAGCATTAAATAGTCTGGTGCAGTCTAGGGCTAAGGAAATTGCGTCCCAGTCTCTCCTCACACAATTACTTTAACTGGTCATTAGTGTGAAGTAATGTAGAAGCCTCAGAAGCTCCTGATAGGACATGCAGCAGACTTCATCTCATCATCTCGCTTCAGGGAGCAAAAGGAAAAAAAAAATTGTTAAACAAAAATTATTGAGTTCAGGGATTTGCTCAGCCAGGTTTTCCAAGGCTGGCATAGGAGAAACATTCACTAAACTCTGAGAGAACTACAGAACAAATGGTGTATGTGCATACATGCTTTTTTTGGCGGCAAAAATACCTCTGCTCCAGCTACGTAATATAAACTTCTGTCCTAAATGATCCTTTCTCCAGAATTAACCTCCCCAATAAGTAAGAGAGAACAAATCCACCTGTGTTCAGAACTTACCTTTCTAAGGAGTGCGTTTGCCACTCCTGCAACAGCAAGTCTAAAAACTCAAAGCAGCGCCTGAGATGAGAGAGAAGAAATGTTAAGTTTAAGTTAACAGGGACACACTGGCTTTGCCATACCTGACTCTGAACAACAGCCATCTTTGGTTAGGAAGCTTTTTGGGACATCAAAATTCAGTGTTGATCCCAATGAAAACATCAACTTTTCTAACAACATCATAAATAAACAGTCTTAAGTATTAACTAGAAGCAGCTCACTACAGAGAAGCCTGAAGAGATGAACTGACATAAAACAATCCCAGAAGCTTCCTTTTTTATCAAACAGGATATAGGCCCAGAAGATTCACACTGATACCCTGTCCTCTTAGTCCAGGCTTCACACAGAAACTTCACAGTTGGCTTCATGTGGGGACAGACCTTTCCAACTTTAATCTTACTTCAAGATTGTAAGGCACAAGTGTTCTGAAATGTGTTCAAGGTTTGTCACCAGATGCAGCAACCACAAAACCCTTCCTTTTGTTTGACTCAAAGAGAACCAGTTAATGTATATGGAGGAGGCAAGTGTCTCCCAGAGAGGTAGTGGACTGAAGCACTTAGATTTTAAGTGCAGACAGGACCATTAGGCCATGCAGCCCAACATGCCTTCCAGATGATGCTTTCACATAAGACTGATTTACTGGCTGTAAGAAAACAAGTCACTGTAACAGCTAGCAGTGGGGAATAGGAACATGTCTGTAAAAATGCCAAAATAATATGTTGTTATAACAACATGTAAGGACAAAGTTTAGTTTAAAAGCCTTTGTGGAAAAAAGCCTTTTCCTCTTTGCAGTGATGCAGTTAATACAGAATAGCTGACTCTGAATTTGAACTCAAGTCATGGAGGAGAATGAGATTTGTGTTATAATAAGTAAGTGTGTTTTTCGACCCTTTTCACAAATAAGAACAAATACATTCACATTTTCAGAAAGCACATATGAACTGGTAAATATACCAGTAAAAACCAGTAAATGTAAATTAGATTCTCACCTTCTAACTGCAACAGATTTGGAGGTACAGTTACTGGTTATGATGGGTATTAACCGAGGGATGTGCGTGTGCTGGAGGGAAACAAACAAGAACAGGGAGAAATCTTTACACAACAATTCCATAGAATGAAAGACCATCTCCTTCAGCCACCTGAGCTCAGTATGCAGATCCTTATTGCTGTTCAATTCCTAAAAACAGAACTGCTAGATAAAATAACACTAACAGATATGGACAGATTTTTAATATAAAAAATACTTTACGATTTATCAGCTAAAATACTTAACTTGATTTTCTTCTGTAACGACACTTTCTAGTGAGTCAGGGAGCTGAAGTCACTGCAGGAGAATCTAAAGAGCCAGTGGTGACAACCTGAGATATATCAGGCTACCTAGAGCTTACCCAATGAATCACTAGGCAGATGTCACCACTGGGAACTAATAGTTTTGGGAAACATGGACAGTCTGTGAGGTATTTTAGAGCATAATTAAGAGGATGAGTCTGTGCTGCAAGGCTGGTCTAAAACCCTTCCAAAGAAAAATGTTTGCTCAGCTCTTAGATGGATGGAAATATCTTGCCCTGCAAAAAGAAACATTTCTCCTACTATTCTGGCAGAGCTTAACGAGCATCATCTGCACAAGGCTGCACGACATCTGAGACAGCCAAGCCCTGCACTATCAGAAAAGTAGATTAGGCACTTAATCTAATTTTCATTGCAGCAGCATTCATATTTCATCAGAAACACTGCAGTATTTGGAAATGATAACACTGTTCTCTTTTGATGTATACTTACTCGAATGATTAATCTAACTGCTACAACACCAGAAGTGGCCATGACTTTGGCACTATTTGGAATTAGATTAAAAATTGTTGGCATGATGGCTTCTGCCCCATGGTCAAACTTGTTTCCCAGAACTGATGACAGATGTCTGAAAAACAGAATGAAGTCATGCTGGTGAGCTGAAGACTAAGCAAGTCAGACTTGTACAGAACATCTGACATAAGCACATCTGACATCTCAATCTTTGCAACTGTCACCTCCTCTCCAACTCCAAAGGACAGATAATACCATGTTTCAAAAAACAGTTTCTTTCCTTTCATTTCAAACTTTTGTTCTAGATTCATCTGAACCCTGAGAAACAGTAAGGTCAGCATGAAATAAAGTAACTAGCACAGCTAAAAATTTATTATCAAACAAATGGGATCAAGCTGATAGAGTGGTTTTTTGTTAGTTTGTATTTCAACTTCTCTGAAGCTCCTCATTTTGCCTTAGTAAGCATAAACCTAAAAAAAAATTTCAGAAACACTGTAGCACTCTTTTTCTTGAACTATTTCACAAAGGATAGATCATCAGAAACAAAAACTAGCTCAGTCTGAACCACAACAAAACTTAAAAGTTTTCAGTTTTATTGTTCAATGCTTCCCTACTGGCGCATGAAGGCATGGCTTGCTCATTCATTCTGTGTATCCCACACCAGCATTTTAGTACTCAGGAACATGGCTCAGCAGCATTACAATTAGTGGCCTACATGGATGGGGTTTGAAAGAGATGCAGAAAAATCATGTTCTACCTTTAACTATATAGCACTTAGCAGCACAAGATGCATCCTAATTGTGTTTTAACCAGTGACTGTTCCTTTTCTTCTATATCACATTTCAAGCACGTGTAGAAAATAAACTTACCCCAACGTGATACAAGCCTCTCGTACGACCTGAGACCGCAGGTCTTTAGCAGATAATTTAAATGCTCCATCCAAAAGTCTTAAGTGTTGGAAGAAGTTATCATATTCTGCAGCTCCAGCCAAAAGCAAGGAGCGGATCTTTTTCAACTGTTAGGGGCATAAAACAAACCAGTGACTGTTAATGAACAGTAAATATAAGGACAGTCACGTTCAGGACCAATAGCTGGTTCCAGGTTACTTGTGCAATTATTCCTCAATACGCATGGAGGAGGAACTTGATTCTTGATGTCCAAACGATTTTATTATTTCCTATCTTATACTGAACCCATAGCTAGTTACCATACTAAGTACAAAAAGCTAAACACCCTTTCTAACTTAACAGAAATCCAGAAGTGTTGCTTACAGCTACTCAAACTGTATAGTTAATAACCCAAACATTATTTTTTAAACCAAAAGGTATCTTAAACATTCCCTTTCATTCCCCTATTTACAACAGCTTCTAATGTTTAGGTAACCTCACAGCTGACTCTTGTGTTAAAAAGATATCTAGACTTAAAGGGCATAGTCCACATTCAGGCCTGAGTAATACTGACTTACATCCAGAATGTGTCCACTGGCTTCATTAAAACAGTTATCTGGCTCTAACAGAGGTGGAATCCTGACCCCAGCAAAATGGGAAATTTCCTGTTAATATTACAGGAACCACCATCTCATCCTACAGAAAATTCTCTGACACCTTCACAGGCCCTCCCGCACACCAATGCACCTGCACATGGCCTTGATCTCAGCTCCCTGTTAGTAATAAAAATTAAACAGAAATAAAATTAGAAATAAAATTAAACAGAAGCAAGCTCAATCAGGCTAGTCTGCCACTTAGATCTGTAATACAGGGTTTGAGAGACATAGCAAAGCTGCTACACCAGTGATGAAAGCCTACTGTGTAGACAAGACATGCATCTATTTATATCATGAAAACACAGCTCACCTCAGTAAATAAAACTCTGTCTTGACATGCATATAACATCCAATTTTCCACTTTCACACTTCCCACAGACATATTTATTTATTCAAAATTTAAGTCTGTAAATTCTTGCTGAATTATTTTACACCTCCTTTTGCAAAAGTTAAAGTAAGTTCTTGGTAAGCAAAGTAATTTTCTGCCTTATCAGGTAAGTTTTAAGATATTCTGAATAAAACTTGCCATTTTGGTTTTAGCACCTGCTAGCAAATTTTTTTGCATCTGGATTTGCTGCATGACTTCTGATTCAACCTGATGCTGTCTCAACAGACTCTCGTACATCAAATAGCAATTTCCCTCACAAATGTGGCTTAAATTCACTCTCATAAGGAAATGTTTACCTCAAGTTTGGGGGAACATAACAGGTGCTCACCACTAAAACTACATTCCCGCCTCAGTCTGAGGTTCTCTCAGTACCCTCAGTGGGATTAAGCTCAGTGTAGGGAAAGCTTATATTAAAAGAGATCCTATCTAAATTCACTACTTACCGCAGAAACTCTCTGTTCCCAGTCATGTTTATCATCTGACAGTATCTCTCTGATCTTGTTTATGGATTCCTCCAGATCCCGGCTGGAATAAATCTACAGATTGAAAGACAGAGTAGCATTATAATGCAGTATTTACTCCATAAAATCAGGTCACTTCCCAACTACATTCATGTCCTTTGCTCCTCAATGCTTAAACATCATGTGCTAGCCTTGGACACAACTGGCTTTGCATAATGCACAGAATTTATACCCACTGCCTGCAACCAAAAAAATTTAAAAATGATCACAAAATGACTGAAGGATCATCTTTCATTATTTTACTATAGTTTCACAATTTTAAGCAGCATTCCTGCAGCTACTGGTGGCTATATTAGTCAAAACCTACAGAAGATCATGAGTGGACACGTGCTGCTCAGCTGTCCCAAATAAAAAGCTCCAGTGAAGGAAAGTGGATACGTGATGCATCTCAGCTTTCCAGTTAAATCAGCAAACGTGCATGGTCCAGTTGTCACACTCACAAACAGCAGCAATCCCTGAGACACAAGCCACCTTTACTGCTTTCAGTTCCCAGAGGGTTTCACACAAACTACTGGCACACATCACCATTTAAAACTTGCCTCCCTTCAACTTCTAACCTGCTCTCCCCTTAAAGATTTTCCAACATGACAATGAAGCACAATTTGCCAGTGATTAGCATGAG
This sequence comes from Rhipidura dahli, assembly GCA_013399225.1. NCBI lineage: Eukaryota > Metazoa > Chordata > Aves > Passeriformes > Rhipiduridae > Rhipidura > Rhipidura dahli. The sequence continues at coordinate 1,863,667 of VXAC01000790.1, read as the reverse complement.
AACCTATATCCACCTTCTGATATTTAGTACAGTGTGGTTTAACATGTAATTCTACTTACCTGAACCGTTGGGACATCTTCAAATGCCTTAATGAAGTCTTCTTCATCCACAGCACCTGCTCCCTCTTTGGCTGCTGACACACAAATGAAAAAGCAGTTTCCATCTTGTTATCAACAAGAGAATCAATTAAGAAACCACCAGCTATCAAGGCACTTAATCAGGAGAAAGTTCACTACCCCTGCAGCCTCTGAGTGCTGCAGATGTAATGAAAGCAGAGGCAGGGAAACTCAATGCCAGGCACTGGCTAGACATTCATGGCATCCTTCAACTCATAGGCACAGAGGCACATTAGGGAAGTCGTTACAGTAGTCACTCAACAGTTAGGGGACACAGTCTGAAAGATGAAAGGGAATACTTACTTTAATTATATGGGAGATTTTATTTTAAAGGATTTAATCCCATCTATAACAGATGAAGGTGGAGATCTGACAGGTGCACAAACAGACAAATGATAAGGAAGATAAATAGTCTCTGGAATACTAATCAGATTAGAGACTGGCTGATATAGGGAACTTTCTCCATTTCCCTAGGACACATACAGAATTAGAACTACATGTAGAATTGTTGCTCACATTCAGAATGACTGTTCAATTTTCTTTCTGCACCTTCATTACCAGCAATGCCCAAAGGTCTCAGAAGAAAGCCAATGTGTCAGGTTTAGACTGCAAGGGCTGAAGTTTGGCATGTAGCTATAAGCAGCTTCAGTTCAGACAGAGTTGCAACTACAAACGCAAAAATCTACACAGTGGAGCACCAACATGATTTACTCACAGCACTCAGTACAAAACCACACAGGTGCAACCTCTCACAAAATGCAAAATAAATTACAGAGATGTGGGGATTGTTTAGAGATTCACCTACCAGACTTTGGTTGTGGCATGCAGACAACACAAACACAATGACTGCCTAGGAAAAAATTTGTTACTGGATTCTGGGGGCCAGTCTGGAAGTGCTTGCAACAAGCTCAATATGAACACTGTAAATACTTCCTAGACACATCAATTCATACAGGCTATTGGCTTACTTGAAGACTTGGAGCACAGAGCTGCAGAGCCAAGTCTGCGGGTAGTGCCCATCCCAACTCTGCGTGAATTTGCAGGGGCCTTTGAAGATGTAGAGGAGCTGGCTGAGGAAGGTCTGTTCCCATCCACGGAGTCTTCATCATCAAAAATTTTATCTGCCAAAAAACCACATTTAGCTGTAAGTCCAGTGAAGCAAAGGGATATCCCAAGGAACATGCCCATGTTACGACAAACATGCCACATTTTCCAGCCTGCTCTGCCAGCTGTCATCTCAGCAGTGTCCTCATGCTGGAAATCCAGTTACTCATGGAATACCACCAGCTCACTGAACCCAAGCCTTTGCTATTGCAGCCACTGTGTTATAAACTCAATGAATGCATTCAGATGAAAAGAATGAACTTCAAATCTACCGCAGAAAGATGCAAGCCCCAGATAACACCTGGGGTGTTGACAGTCTGCATCTCTCATGTTTATGTCTCCAAGAGCTCTTCTGACATGGACTGTAGTGGAAGTAAAACCGCAAGCAAATCCAAGATCTAAGTGTGGAGGGGACCAGGCAGCAGAGGCTGCCCTGTTGCACACCTGCCAACTGCCTGCACCAGACCAAGAACAAACAGGGCAACCCAGGTAAGTTCACACGGCAACAACCATGATGTTGATAAACCACAGACCATTAATCACAGACACATCTGGGGCTACAAATCCCCTTAAACTCTTTAATTAACACCAGAGATTCCTTACAATGAAATACAAGAAGTTTCCTCTAATTCATAAAAACATAAATATAAGGAGCATTAAACCTTATAGAACCTTCTGTGTACATCCAACTTTAGCCTCTACCACCAAAGGCAAACACAAATTAACTTAAAATGAATTACAGCCACTTTGATTCTCAGTCAAGGTCACTTCAATTCCAAAGGACTGCTTATGTTGCAGTTTTACACAGATTAGCTAATTCACTTGAAAAAATAGCCCTAGGCTGAAAGGTGACAAAGCAGTTGGGCAGTTGATATAGATGGAACATGTAATTATTGAGGCCAGAAAGGCAGCTCAGCCCCCATCACTCAGCTTCTCCACATGAACATTCCATTCAAGATTTGAGACCTGCTTCATGTCCATCCCTCTCCAACAGCCCAAGGTACACACCCTCTCCCCACACAATTAGGAACATTTTCTTTACAATTTTCACATGGCAAAAAGTCAAGGAGGTGCTTTAATCCATGCCTACTCAGGAAAGCATCTGAGAACATCTAGTAACAAATACAAGCTCCTAGCTAGACACTAATAAGTGAAATTCAATACTAGCCGAGCTTTCTGAAACTAAAAAAAATAACTTGATAACAGTATAGCCATATTCTAGGGGAGGCAAAAGAACAGAAAGAAAAGCCTGTTTTTTTCTCAGTCCAACCACCTTTAGTTTTCTCTGCCCTACATGGCACTGGCTTATTAGCAGCTGGACACAGGAGAACTTATCACAGGTCATCTAAAATCCCACACATCCCATTTTTAATATGCAGCTATGCACACACTACTCCAATCACAGCACAACGCTGACATGGCAGGTACGCTTAAGTATCAAAAAGTTTAAAAAGGTGGAAAAGGACATCTCTCCCCTTGATTTGGATGTTCAAAATGTCTTGGAATTTGGGAAAGGGCTAGGGAAAAAAAAGCAACTCTAAAGGAAAGAGGTAAAATAATGACTGGTACTTGTGCTGTTGCACAAGCAAAAGTGAACAAGGCAAAAATGAACACAAGAACTTTGAATTAGATAAATTTCAGGTCACACACCTAAGGAAAATATAAGCCACAATTAGGATGTGGGCTGTCTCTTTAACACAGTGCCTGAAGGCAGCCATGCTACCTCCCTATTGACACCAGTCTTGCTCTGACATATGTAATTCAAAAATAATTTGAAAAGAGCTCAGGGAACAATCATGAGAATGATTAAAGGATTAGAAAATATGTTTTTAATTCAATTAAATGAAAATTCTCTGCAAGAGATTGTTTAGTCTAGCCAGACTCCTAATAAGTTGCTTGATTACATTGTGTTAACACAGCCACTGAAGATTTATTAACACAGTTTTCCAACATGATTTATTAATATTGTTTCTCACCTAATAGAAGAATATACAGCAAGGCAACTGGCTGGAGGTTAAAAACAAATTAAATCCTGAGTTGCCTTTTTTTTTTTTCCTCTCTTCCCCCTTGCTCCCTCCTCCATTTTTTGCAATAATCACAGGGCTGACCCTCTGCTGGGCTAGGAGGTGTGTCACTGAGTGAATTCTCCCACGGGCAGTTCTTAAAAAGCAAAATTGATTTTTTTTTTTCCAAAAGACATAGTATAGTTCAAACACAAATTATTTCAAAACCCACTATTTTATGTGAGTTGCACCAAGGTCAGGGCAGATCAAAATAGACTTTAAAATGTGTAACCTGTGAAGCCTCTAGGAAGAGGTTTAAGTGATTCAGAAAGACTTGCACAGCCATTCAATCCAAAAACTTCTAAGCAGAACTTGTCCCAGTTGCACTTATTTCAAAAGCTCCTATATAAATATTTAGCAAACTATCATTTGCCGCGTGTGTATTAACAGCCAGGAGAAAGTCAGTCATATCTGAAACAAAAGACACCTTTACTCATTCACATCCTTTTTCATCAGGTAATACAATTCTCCATCAGCTGCATTTCAGGCTATCTACATGCAGCCTTAGTTAACTCACTTCCTCTTCTACATGCATTTTTAAAGCCTCAGCCCTCTGAAAGGAGAACAGGGTGTGGTTTGCTATTTCATATAATAAATCAAAACTAAAAAAATCCAGATATTAAAAGCATTGCACTCCTGTAGCATTTTAACAACTAAATAGACTATAATTTCTTTCTAAAACAGGCTTTTCTGAGCATTAGCAAAAATACAACACTCCAAAAAACCAACCAGCCCACCCACAGTTCTGGGGATGACTGGATTACAATCACATTTTCCTGTTCATTAAGTCTGCAAACTAAGCACTACGTATTTATCAAACCAGAATGTCCCTTCAATAACCCAACAGCATTTTCTCATCTGAGGAGTTCAGAATGACAGCACCATGTTCAGAACTGCACATCAAGTCTGCCAGCAGCACGTGGGCAGAACAGAAAGAGAAACAAAGAACAGAAAGGAACCTGAACATCAGAGTACAGAAAAGAACAGAAAACCAAGCTACTATACATTATTGTTAAAAACCCCTTTTTTTTTTTGCCACCCATTGATTCCTGCTCATAATAATCATTTGAACTGGGATTGTATTTTTCAGCGTATCTGCAAATGGCAAATTCAGCATGGGTGTAACTCTCAGGACACCAGCTGAGATGCACTGAAGCAGAATCGGTGCCCCGTTCTAACATTAAATAACCCTTGATGTTCTCCCATCCCAAGACACCCCCAGCGCTCATTTATAAGGACCTTACAGTACTCTCTGTCAAAGACATGCCCTTATAAAAGAGGCCTTTGTCTGCTCGCCACTCTGCTGTCTCAGAGAAAGAGAGAAGACAATCTGCTTTACATTTTTCAATTCCTTTACATTATTTAAGAAGAAAAAGAAATTGCTTACAAGTACATATCCTTCTGCAAATAAGCTTCCTCAACATTCCTTCATATTTTCCATAGCGTGCCCAGATGTAAGAGTGTTTCACGGAGCGCCGCGGGTTTCAGTCCAGCACATAATCAATCATTGCCCCTCAGATTCATTAAGCATGCTGTCTTCACACGTGGATTTAAACAGCCATGGCCCCTGTCCTCTCTCTACAGCTGCAGATCTGAACGATTCTTATCAACACCCACTTCAGCCCAGGAAACTTCCGTTCACTTCCAGGGAGGAAATTCCCTACTAGTGAGGGGAACCCGGGACAAATAATCCGGGATGAAGATGAGCTGAGTCTGCCTGGCTCGGCTGCGCTCGGAACCAGCCTGACTTTATCCCCTGGGAAGCGCTAACAGGAGCATCTCAACAGCTGTCATCATTTGTCCATGACGAATAAATTCAGTCATTATTCATTTTAAAACGTAACCCCTTCAGGTCTGGGCAAGGTGAAAAGTGGGGAGAAGAGGCTGCACTAGCTATTCAAGAGCCATGGTAAACAAGGGTAAACAAGTGCTGGCACTTCCCTTGCCAGAACCACCAGCCTGGGACCTTTTAAAACAGTGTCAAATGTTCTTTCCAATGAAAAAAGATGCTTTCTGGCTTTTAAAAACTTTAGGATGTAAGATCCAAATCTTTTATTTATTTGTCTGAAAGCTTTAGGGAAGACAGCTATTCCATAGTGATGACAGACTGGGAAAAGAGCTTTCCATCATATCTGTTCCTAACAAAAATGCCCCGCTATGGTCTTCAGATTTGATTCTGCAAAGGACTAAACTTGTCTTGGGCCCACTGTGCCCACCCATCACCTGTTCCATTTCCAAGCATCAGTGCAGCTGACAAAGGCAAGATGGGTACCTCTTGCATATATCACCTGCATCACTCAGAAGAATCCCCCTTTTGGGTGAAGATGAAAAGTGGATGACACCAGAGGAACCTGCCTCTCCACCCTTCCTATGGCATGCTCCACCAGGAGCAGACACGAAGATGCTAAAGCTGACATACATTACAGCATTTCCATATTCCATGCTCAACCCCTACTAGGTGGACAAAGCCCAGCTCCCTGAAGATCTGAGAGCCCTTTACAAGCCAAGAACACACACCAGCAAAGCTACCAATGCAAAGAATAGAGTGTGTGTTCCTCTTTACTCCTTTCAGCCAGGCACAAGCCCATGAGCATTGGACCATATTTTTGAGACAGACACCCCTCTGACATGTCAGCTCATGCCCTCCCCCCAGGGCAGCATCTGGCACCCCCATCTCCAGCTGTGAGTTCTGTTGTCACCCTCTGTGGGTGTCCAAGGGAGACAGCTTCAGCTGAGGTTAGATGCCTCTTCCCATTAGCACACATAAAACCCATGCATGGCTTAGCTGCAAGCCTGTCCAGCTCCAACATAGGTGTTGGAGAGGTTTCTCCAGGAAAATGAGTTTATCAACCCACTAGACATAAAGGAATGTGCATATGCTCCTCAGCAGGATTAAATGTTTAAAAACAAAGGAGTGCAGCTACAAGCAGAAGTACATGGGCGCAGCACGTCATTAAGGTTTCCTGCTTGGCCATCTCCCAGTGTCCCAGCTGCTCTCCCCTGGCCCCAGACACAGCTCTTCATTCCCACCCTCCACACCAGGCAGGGTTTTGAGCCTTTAAATGCTGCCCACTTGGGCTCAGTGACCCTGGTCAGCCCGCTCCAATGCCACCTGCCCCCCTCTCTCCCATCATATCCATTTGTCCCAGGTCAACCCAGCCACCAGCTCCAGTCCCAGCCCACCCCAGCTGCTGCCTTCTGGCACTATTTGCTGAACCACCTCATCACCCTCCACAACTGGCTTTGAAGTAGAGTCCCAAAAACCTGACTGCTTCAAGAGCTAAGCAACAAGGACATGCATATCTCCCAGTACATTGTCTTTTTTCTCTTCTCTCACCCTTCACACCACACTATTTAAACTAGAATCCACATCATTATGGGTGGGAGCTTTTCTGAACAAGGTTTCAACAATGCAAATCTAGTCAATGTACATCAGCCACAGGTAAGGGGGTCTGTAGAGACCCAGGCCAAAAATACCAGGGCAGGTAGGTGCAAAATGCTTTTTGCTTTAATAATTCTGGTAACACCACCTGCTTTTCTTTAATCCCAAATGCTTCAGTTTTCCCTCCTTAGCCAGGAAAGGAGACACTAATCATCTTGGCTGCTGCCTCACTCTGTCTAATCACAAGCTAATGAACCTAATAGGTTTTCAACTTTCCCAAAGGAAAAGAAGAATCCTTGAAGAAGCAGCACTTGGAATTCTCTTCTGCTTAAAATACATTGTATTTACACAGACAGCTGTTCTGATACACATCCTGCTTAGTCCCAAGCACCCAACTACAGCAATTTCACAGTATTCATGCCTGCCATCCCTCTGTAAGCACAGGAACTTTTAGGCAGTAGGAATCATTAAAAAGCACATTTCTGTTAGTGAGGAATCCTGTACTTATTAAACCCACACCAGTATGATAAAATTAACTTTACCGAACTGGTATGAGGAAATTGTTGTACACTTTGACCTGACCACATCCAACACCAGACTAGGCAGACACAATAAGCATATGGAAAGTAAATTCCGACTTCAATCTGCAAGAATAAGCAATAGCCCTGGCAACATTCAAAATCTGCTCTCAGGGACTGGCCAGTAAGTCAAACAAAACTGTCCTGCAGAAGACTGATCTGAAATCATGCAACTCATGATGATTTAAGTTACTTTTCTGAGGGACATTAACATTTTCAATCCTGCAATCAGATGCCTTCAAGATGTAGCCATGACACGTGGCTGCGGGGGTGATTGAGAACAGGAGCTTTCAAGACTTGAAAACAAAAGACAAATAAAAAGGATTTAATGAACCTGTTTATTTAAAATACAACTTTTTAAACCATAATGTTGACATTATTAATGCCATCACATCCACAAGCCACACCATGCCTTTTCTAATAGCATATGAGCATTGGCACAATTAAGAACACAGCACACAAAGGTTTTCAGAAACTCCTGTTCATGATGCTAACACGCCTGCAAATGGGAGTTTTTAAGAGTTAGTGAAACTGTCATTTAGACAGTTTTCAGCCATATGAAAGTTTCCATTAGCTTTAAGTAGATTTAGCAAAGAAGCAGTACAAACATTACATTCCTACAAGCTTTATTAAAATTAAGTATCAATAGGAGACAATGTAATAGCTATGATACTGAGTGAAAGAGCACCAGCTCAAACAGCCAAAAGAATTCACAAAAGCAACAAAAACTGAAATAAATTCATTAAGAGCTAGGATTTATAAATTTCACCAGTTACTTAACGATGGTTCATACAGACACCTAAACAAGAATCAAACACCCATGTGCTAGGAGCTGCACAGACACTGCCTTTACCCCATACTGATTTAAAAAAATTAAATAACTGAGAGACAGATGCAGACATGTACATACGGCAAAATCAAAGTGGAGAAGTGATACACATAAGGATTTGCTTTCCTCAAAGTAATCCTTGGAAATACAATATTCCCACAGTGCTTTTTCCAGCCAGCCACACTGCCTTCCCCCAGACCTCAAGATCATCAGCAAATCCACAGTGCATACCTTGGAAAAACACACCCACCCCAAAAGCCCACAGATTTACATAAAGTTTCAATTTAAAGAGCAAAACCAGCTTTTCCCTGCCCTGCACTTACCCCTGTGGTCACCCAGAGGTTCATCACTGTGCCTTGCAGGACACCCACCCTCCATTCACTGCCAGGCTGTCCATACATCTCTGCAGCCTTCACAGACACCCCAGCTATTTCAGAGCCTGTAACACACTCCACACCAGGGTGTTGTTTCTGTGTTTCACTGCCGTGGCTTTCCCTGCTGGCTGTCCTTGGGGGTGCTGCCCCAGTTTTGCTCAGGACCCTTGCAAATACCCTTTAAATTGCACCGCCTTATTAATCCCTCCCCACATAAGCTTCAGAGATAAAAGACACAAAGGGGAGCCCAAGAGATACCAATCAAGAGAAAGGCTGTTGATGAAGGATCACTCAGGGAGATCTGTTAGATTCAGAAAACACCTTTTTACAGAACGAGAACTAGCCTTGTCACAGCACTCTGTTCATGTGTGAACTGCAGATAAAGCACACTATTTTCCACTTTAATATTAATCCTCTGTGCTGCACTGCAGCACCAATGTTAAGATTCTGCCTCATCCTTACTGAAGTTTAATTATTTATGCAAATAATTATATAAAAGAAAGTGAATTCTTCTGCCTTCATTCACAAGACAGAAAAATTCCATTCTGCAAAGGCACAGGAACTCCCTCAGGCGCCACTTCCATACGCACACGTGGCAGGGATGTGTCAGGTTAAAGAGCAATCAATGAACCTTTCCCCTCCTTGCTCTCACCTCCATCTCTGCATTTGCTGGAAAACTTATGGCAACAGCCTGGTCTCCCTGTGTTTGCAGCAAGCAAATGTCAGGATGCAGGCAGCAGGCAAAGTGGGCATCAGCAGCACCCAGCTGCTGGTCATCCACACTACATCCAGCACTCCAGGCAACAGCCTCCTTTGCCAGGTCTGTGGTCAGCTTTGCACAGCATTCACTCTAAAAATTATATAAATGCGACTAAAAGACAGAGCCATTCAACAACAGCAAGTAGTATTTGTTGTTATTTTAATATGTGAGTGAACTGAAATAGATCTGAGGGACATTCTCATGGGTGTGAAGACTCCAGGGCATTGCCAGAGCCTAGATTAAGCTCCATTCCTGACCAGTTTTTTGTACAGATTCCTTTCTCTTCCTCCTACTAAAGATGCAAGCAATGCCACAAATGTTTTCTTGTTCTCCCAGTATTATCTTCAAAACTGCTTTATGCATATTCAAAAAAGGACATCTGCAAATGGCTTGGAAAAAGTAGAAATCACATCACAACGTATTAGAAAAAAATATTCCAATTTACTTGTTCTTGACAGGTTACTTGAAGCTTAGCCACACCTGAAATTGAGTTCTCTGTATTTCCCAGGGTCAGTGCCTAGCACTGCTACAGGAAAACAGCAACCAAGACTAAACCAAGCTCCCAGGGAGACACCTGCTGGCGGTGGCCTGGGGCTTACTTGCCAAAACCCGAAGGGTCATTCTTACCTGGACTGCCTATACCCTATGTAAGTTAATTATCAGGCATACCAGCAATGTGAAGCCTTCAAATGGACAGTGTAGCTCACCAGTGAAGGGGCAGGAGCCCCATGTGCAGACAGGGCAGGTGACTCCAGCCCCACAGCCCGGGTCCAGATTTCCAGCTATTTGCACCATCTGCTGCCAATGACATCACAGGGTGAGGCACTTCTCCAGCCTGCACTCCCCAAATGGCATTCCCTGCACAGACCCTTCTGCCTCCTTGGGCAATGGTGACCAGTGTAGCTCACCTCGATGCTGACTGCCCCAACGCCCATCACTGTCAATGCAAGGAAATTGCACTTTCTACTGTTAGCACTTAGCACTTCTTGAAGGGATGCTCATTCTCTACACACACAGCACACCGAGGTGTAAACACTGACAAAGAGAATGCAGAGCTGTGTTCAGAAGGAAAGAGCATCCTGACATTTTTAGGACAAAGAGCTGTTACAAAAAAAGGCAAAGGCATCTTATTGCCTCCAGTTACACAGAGCACATCTTGGGGGGGGGGCAGAAATGCTGCAGATCCCACTTCCAGCCACCACAGAACATCCTGCAAAACCTGCTACTGCACATAAATCCCTCAGCAGAAAGCTTTCTAGAAATATCTGCAAGGAGATAAAAATGCCAAGCTGCAGCCTTGCTTCCTTTCAGGTTAAGTCTCAGGGGATGGCTGGGTAGGTGAAATTAAGACAGTAAGATGTGCTGGAGGGATGTGGGGAGGCTTGCAGAACCCACCCTTTCCAGTACCCTCGTTTAGGTTTATTTACAATCATTAACAGAGGCACGTTGTCCAGCACCTCATACAACCCCTCCTATGAGATGGTGGGGCATCCTAAACTCTCCAAGCAGCCACCTCTGAGCCAAGAAACAAAATAGGTGCAGTTATCCCTAAACAATGAAGGGAAAAACAAGGCTGTCAGCCTACAGCCACAGAAAAGAGGAGCCTTCTCTACCAAGGCATTATCTGTCTGGTTCAAGGCTAATGCAACAACATGGGTACTACGCTGGCAAAAACTGTACCGTGCTACACACACCAGCGATTCCCACCCAGAATGCCCAGCCTGATGCATAATTAATGTACTTTAATTAGATGACCATTTAAAATACTGTCAAATGCTCAGTGGGCAATAATCGTGAGATAAGAATGTCTAAGACTGCAGGAGGTTGAGACAAAAGAAAAACCACAGAAGGAAAACTGGGGAGAACACTTCCCCAGCCCTACATGCCTTTGGAGAAAGATTATCAACTAGTAAAACAGGCATGACCAGCACGATGACCAGGAATTTCTACCATAAATAAATGCTTCATCTTAATATAAAGATGCATATTACTACAGACTGTGAAGACACATATACAAGCAAAACGTACAGACAAGTTTGGTTTATTTAAGAATAATTCGAAGTTGTATTTTATGATCCAGGCTGTGCTCTATAGTATAAGATGCAAAACCAGAAAATAGTAGATAATATAGGACAGGTTTTACTTGTAGTGAAAAAATGCTTTTTCAGTAAATTTTAGAATGATGTTCACTGGCAATAACTTATAATACTACTCTGCATAGATTTGTGTATTATCTAGATAGGATTAGTTCCAGTTTTTTGACACAATGGAAACAAAGGCCAAGCTGATTCCAGGTCATGCAGAAAAGTCAGAATTAGAGCACATGCCAGAAGATGTATCAGAGTATAGGATTTCCTTTATTTAATCACCATCACATTAGGCTAAATTCTGCTTCCAGCTCTATACATTTGGGATGGAGGTGAATCCAAGAGCATGCAGAATTCTGCCGGGTTTTTTTTAAGTTGCTATTATCTCAGATTTTCTTCTGTATGGTTTCAAATGAGCATGGAGAGGTTTTAGTACATCAGTTAGTAGCCTATTTGATAGATACTTCAGTACAGAATATGGTTTCCATGTGGTTGGCTAACAGAACCTAAAAAAATCAGACTGATATTTAATATAGCTTCAAATATAAGCACAGTCTGAATGCCTGATTTATCCACTACAAAGCAAAAAATTCCAATTCCTGAGATACTTCCATTTCTTGGGCGTTCTTCACCCCTCCTTCAAAGCCTCAGTTTAAGAAAACCATGGGCTCAAGGAAAAAAGTCACAGAAAAATGCACCAAAGCCAAAAATGTGTCACAGCTTATAAAATATTAACAGTGAGCAGGGCTTCTGTTTTCCTGAAGCTTCTTTCCTCCAGTTCCCAACACCTTTAAAACAAAAGGCAGATCTATGCTCCTTCACCCACATTCTTCCCCATAAAGAATCATCATTAGATACAGCAAACAGAGCAGTCATACTCAGAGGGAGAAAAGCAGATAAAAAGGTAAAGTCAAGATATTGCTGAAGTGTTCCTTCCTTTTGTCATTAATTACTTCAGCCTACTGAATTTGATATTCATATTTCAGAGGTAACATAAAACCCCGAGCAAGCAGGGGAACTCTAATACGCTACAAAGAAGAACACATCTTTCCCAAAGCACTGCAATATAAATAAGGCAGTCATAGCATAAAAATATTACAATTATTTAGAGTTTATAAAAAAACAGACACAAATATCCTCCTCCTTTTCTTTTTTAAGAAAAAGGGTAGTTAAAGAAATGCAAGTAGTTTCAGATCAACTCTACCATAATCCCGCCTGACCCATTTTTATTTGGCCTCAGTCAGTGCTGCTTTTCACTTTCTCCCCATGGCTCAGCACCCTTTTTCAGCCATCCTTGGGTCCCTGCATTTAGGTAAAACTTAAGCCTGCTGTCCAGCCATCCAAAACCATCTGCCATGGCTGAAAGTTTGACTTAATAATTGATTCTGATACCACAGCTGGTCATTTGACCTCTTTAGTAACCATCCTGTTTTCTTCCCACATACTGTGTGCACAGTAGAAGACTTTCATAGCTGTTCTATCCAAGAAAGAATGATGAAAGAAATCAGTTTTCCCAGATAAAGCTACTTACTGCATCAAATAACAGTTTGTCAGGATCAAATAGGAAATTCAAACTGAAAAAATTTGTTGAGGCAGACCAGTAAAATCTCGATGAATCGGATCTGAACTCTACCAGTTTCTCTGCTGTTATCTCCTGTACTATTCGACTCTAACATCGAGACCATCTTACCCACAAGAAGAACTAAACAAAGGGACTAAGGGCAGACTAGTTTTGACCTTAATCTCTTAGTTTTAATCAAGTTCAAAACTTGGTAAGAGGTGGTGGAAGCTCTGAATAAACATTTACAAGCAAGCAGAAGGTCTCCTCTGGTTCAAGGGCAAAGTCTGTCAAGTGAAAACGAAGGATGACTTCGCCTCAGGACTCAGACACACAATCAAATTATTGCTGCTTAACAAGTTATAAGACACCAGCTGAGCCAAAGTAACAGCCCTTGAGATGCTATTAAGCTATGGCAAGTGTAAGGTAATATAATTTAACTTAGCCCTAAAGAAAGAAAATTAAGCCAAGCAGAATCATTCACATTTACTGCAAAGAATACAAACATTAATCCCAACCCAGCTAAACATCTTACTCTGGATCTACTCATTAAAGACTTTAGGAAACAAATGCGGACCTAAATGGAATTGGAGACATTAAAAACCAAAGAGGTTCCCATAAAAAAGATGGGAACACTGATTGCATAAAAAGCCTGGCACAGCCATTTTCACAACTATTGGGGAAAAAAATAAGTCAAAACCATTCATCTTTCCTTAGTACTGACACCTCACAGGTGATTCGGCCAACTTAGAGAAGCTGATGTGGAACAAGACTGAGACACGGTGGTGAGCACTGCTGGTGTAAGTCCTTCCTCATTCAGAAAAGTTATTGAAATCATTATCATCACAGGATACCTAAACCCAACTGATTTCCATCTATATAGATTTCTGGTTTCAGACAGGCACACTTGCTGTCTCCATGCAAGACTTAAAGACGTCAACAAGTCAAAACTAAAAAGAAGACAACACTTTATTATTACAAGGAACCATTTTCTAAGCAGCTTGAGATCTCCCTTTTCCCTAAGGCAAGTCTGGCTGGCACAGCAACTTTATACATCTGTGACCATGAAAGATCACTGCAATGATAATTCAAATGGACATATTAGATAGCAGCTTCTTCCCCCTCACACTGATTTGTCTGTGCTGTAGAGAGCCATGTCCCTTCATATATGACATTTACACTTTATTCCTAAACTGCAAGCTGTAAAGTGTAGTCCTTGTAAAGCTCAGCTCCTAGAAGCAAGCTGTCCCCTTTTCAGCAGGCTGCCTACGATATAAACACAGAAGTCACCAGGAGAACCACAGACTCCACTACATCGTGTTTCTGCTTAGTTAAATTGTAAACATGAGTATAACTACATGGTGAGATGAACAGTTCCTACTCTTACTTCAGTTCTAGGCTTCTAGAATTGAATTCACTCTAAAGCTTAAACTCCTTAACCTTAAAACTTATGAGAATATTCACTACTTGCCTGAAACACGCATTACCCAACACAGACAAAATCTAAGTAACCAGAGCTCATTACAATACTTGATGTACATTGCCTGAGTTACAGTTTGGGGAGATGGAAACAGACTCTGGAAAGTACAGAGGAAAGGTAGAGATTAAATTTCTGCAACACAGAGGGAAGGAGGGATAGTCAGTAGAGAAGGGAATACAGGAATCCTTGTAAAACACATATAATAGGAGTTCACACACTGTGTGCTTTGTGAGACATCCCAAGAACTGGTACATATGCATCTTCTTACTAGTCAGATCAACTCACATCATGCTCAAAAAGAGAGAGTCAGGCATCCCTTTCAGTCCAGCAATTCAGTTAAATACTTACTAGTGACTGAAGTCATGATTCCTTATTCCACATTACTATAAAGTCACTCCCCACAGTTTGATGTCAAAATAAAATATTACTAAAAGAGTATCAACCCAAGAGCTAATTTAAATGCCTAATATTCCCACTAACACTGGCTTCTTGGGTGGTATTTTTTAAGTCACTAGACACAAGTTCAAAGCCTAGCATAACTATCTAGGGTGATTCAAGGATGACCAACTTAGACTCTCCTCCTGTTCAGGCATGTTATGGCATCTACTGTAATGCAGGAAGACTTTTAGGTCCACCTGCTCTCAGGATACAAAACCTTTGTATTCAGGGGGTGTGGGAGAACAGACAGAAGTCAAGATAAAATGGACCCATATTATTGTAATATCCTACCAGTTAGGAATAGAAGAGAGTACATGGGCAACTAACTGCAAAACCAAGTAGCACAACATTTGAGCAAAAATCTTATTCAGCAGTAAAACCAGAAATTAATAGATAGCTTTAACCCTAAACAGGGCTTCTTTCAAGGTTATTCAACAAAATAAGATGGGGATGAAGTCTGAGACATTCCATTTTGGAAGCTCTGCAATAGGTTCCCAGGTTGAGATAATGATCTTCAAGTACTTACTGGGCCTTTTACAGTGCAGTAGTAATGATGAAAACTCTCCCTGAACCCAAGTGATGACAGGGAAGAAGAAATTTGTTTTCTAAGTTTGCTAGGAAGATCATGAACCCAACACAAATATCTGCAGCCATCAGGTCATAGAAGTGGCAAGAGCTGAGGGAGGGAAAGCTCTTTGAAGCACCTTTGAAATCAAAGGAAGAGTATGATGCTTCCTCACATTTGCATGATTTCTTACATCCCCATTTTATTAAGTCTTTATTTTTAGCTCATTTTGTTATCATCTTCCACTCACTTCACATTCTTGTACAGGAGAAAAGGCATGACTCAGAGAAGAGGAGATGCAGAAGAGAACCATTACTCTTTCACAAGAAACAAAATGGATGATTTTTCTTTGTAAGAATTCTTGTAAGATTCTCCCTCCTGCCAGTCCTCACTCAAATTATGACACTCTGCAATACCATCTGTGTACTGCATGACAAAAAAAAAGTCAAAGTTCAAGGTTATTAAAGGTACTATGCCTCTCATGGGCTGTAAGGTATCCAGACACACCTAGAATTTACATTCTAGAGCAGGAACAGGCAAAATAATTAAGATGTTTTATTTTAAATACATTTCATTTCAGATACATGAATGGAGAGAATTGAAAAAATAGGATTAAGTTGTTAAAAATGAAATGTGTTTTACAGAGTAAAATCTAATGGTTCTTCCACATCATTCCTTTCACAACAGCTTCCCACTCACATGTGCAAAGCTATACACTTGTATTTTATACGAGTAACATGTATCTGGTGGTTTGTATTTACTAATTATGTAGCAACATCAGGATTCCAGGTGACACCAACACCTTCCTTCCACAAGCTGGAAGAGACACCAAAACCCATCTTCAAATGATAACAACTGGTAACAGGCTTTATCTGAGTTTCATTTCTGAACCTTCAACTCTGTGACTTTCACACTGACTCACAGGCATGCAAATACATCTGTCCCAAAGCACACTCAAACCAGTTGTAAAAACTCTTTGAGAGCTAAGACTCACTACTTCTATTTATTCATTCACTAAGTAAAAGGATCTTGGTGCACAAGTAAATTTCTTTTACAACTGTAACACTGCTTAAGATCAAAAGTCAGATTCCAGACTCTTCTGCCTTTGCTTCACATTTTCACAAATCAGAAGCAGGAGTGACCATGCGTTATGCTCTGTGTAACTAAGTGTTAATACTCACTTTGACAGGCAGGATTACTATCTGTTGACACACTGAAAAATGCTCCCAAACTCCCTGACTTAAACACTATCAGGTATGGAAGTGGTAATAGCACAGAGGAGGTGTGAAAGCAGAGGCAGATATGAGCACCAAATTAGCAAGTTTTTATTACTAGGAGGTGTTTCCAGGCATTGCTTAGACTATCTGAAGAACCAGTATGACCACTGAAAAAATTCGCACAAACAGATGACTATAACATAAAGAAGACAAAGAAGTGTATCAGTAGCAGCACATCAGAAAATGTCAAGCAGACCAAGTTGAAGAAGAAAAATCCACACAAATCTTTCTCCACCCAATTCAGTAATTTTTAGCAGGCAATATAGGCTGTGCTGCCTTGTTGTTTAACACAAATAACAGGGAATGCTCACAGGGCACTGCCATCTGTCAGCAGCTGTTACTGAAAACCAAACACGGGGCAAGCAAGCAGCTCACAGTACCCAGCCTCCAGATGAAAACAAGAAGAAACAGGAATAAAGTGTAGGGGAAAATAATGTCATATCAAATCCCTAAACCCAAATTCTATGCTCAAATGTACAGAAACCTTCAGCATTTCTGGAAAAGGCAAGTACCAGTCACAGCTTGACCACTTCATTCTTTTCACAAGCAGGAGTGCTGCGAGTCTTGTAAACTTGTAGATACTATAGAAGTAAGAGATTTCTGTCTAGGTATGATTATTCTTCATATGTGGCCAACTGCTTTACTAGGTATCAGTTTATTCAAAGAGAAAAAATATTTGTGGTCTCCCAAAACATGAGAGCAGGATCAGCTTGGTTCATCTGAGGCTCACACGGTTAACCAGCTTGAGCCACCTGAACTGCTCACCTCCATTACAGATCACTTACCTTAATTTCAAGTAGCAAGAATTATTAATTTGCCTAGACTGGAATTGAATGTCTCAGTTATACAACAGCTATTTACTATCTGTACTGCTGTGGCAGCCTGCAGCAATCAGTGACCAGCAGCATCCTGGTTCATTGGATAAAGTGTACATCCTACCAGCCCCCTAGATACTGTCAAATACTGAATTCATGCTTAGAAGCCACAAGCCAGCCAGGGAAGCAAGCCTTGAACCATTAGCCTGCATATTAACCAGCACCCAAGGGGCTCAACTATGTCAGTTGAGCTAAAAAGATGAAATTACAATCATGCTGCCCCTCTGGTGAGAGTCTCCTGGCATGATTTAGTCTGAAGAGTCTGAGAAGGGATGAGAAGAACTTTGCCTCGTGGCACTATGGAGAAAGGAACTAATAAGCCTCTTATGGAATTAATGCATGTCCTGCAAGAACTTGTCTGTTCATGTCTGATTCATGTCCCATTCTCATTCAGGCTCAACAGGTAACAAGCATGGCTTCTTAACAAAAAACAACTGAAAGGTCAACAAGCATCTTGCAAGAATTAAAAAACCCATAAATGAACCACACCACAAGCTAAAGATGGTGGCCAAACTTAGGAGTTTCAACTTTCTAAATTAAAATTTCAAACTCAAAGCAATGACAACAAATCAGCCTTAGGCCTGTCCAAGTCCCACTCCTGCAAACACACCACCATGCTGGCAAATCATCTGGTTCTCTTTAGCAACCATCTGTGCTTGCCTTCACTTAAAGAAGAATTAGCAAACAGAGGAACTGGCACATGTGAAGTACAGCACGTAGCAGACAACTATAGATTCACTTTTAGTTTTGCTCAAAGATTGAAAGCAAGTAAGATCAGGTTTTTTTAACTGGGAGGCATGAATTTCAATGACACCTTTACATAAGCACATCCATAAGAAGTCAATGCTTCAATTAGCATAAATTCAAACTGTTTGCCTTGCCTCTTTTTCCATGCAAAGCTTCAAGCATCCCCATTATGCACTCCCTCCTCTTTACAACCTGGAGACTGAATTGATGAAGTCTTCATTAAAAAGCAGAACTGAGAAGATGGGCTGGAGAACTTCCAGTCCCTCTTTTTTTATAGTAATTTTGTGTTTAGTTTTTAATTTTTCTGAAACAGGGTCCTTCTAATTCATCTGGAAACTCCCTCCCACTGACACAAAGAACCACTGATAATTCCTGCCTGGAATAGGGATGGGTTTGTTGAGGTGGGAGTTGGTTCTTAGTCATCTAGATTCCATTTGAACCAGGCTTACTTGGCTTTCTTTTCCAAAAATTATAAGGAAAGAAGGTAAAAAACTTCACTGAAATGAAGAAAACACATTAAAATATCCTGAGTTACAAGAAATATTTAGGTTGTCTACACAGGGAAGAGGAACACAGAGCTCTATCTGCAAAATAAAGCTTACCATTACAAGTAAAGGTTCAGAAGACTCCTAATAATAGTATTTTGAAGAATGGCATGAAGATTAAATGGAACAAAATACAGCTCACCTACTAATTTGTAGCAAACTGCTCCTCAGATAAACAATTAGACTATATCCACATTTAAATATCAAGCTTTAAATTCTTAATATTAAAATTAAAGAGCAATCTGCATCTTAATGCTTCACTGAAAATGTCCATGTGCAACTTGACAGTCACACTGATGACAGACCAATAAAACTGAAGTGAAGCATTATCACCCATTCTAGCATCCATCAGGGAGCAGAGATCAACCTGCTTTCAAACACTGGCCAGACCATCTCTGGCCAAGGGTGCAGAGCACCATCCAACACAGTTCAGGTACATTCTCACCTCTACCTGCAACTATTTACCATTTTTAGGCCATGTAAAACATGCTGTTTCAGACAGCTCTGTGATCCAGCTTTCCTGGGAAGAAGCTGTGGAAATGACCAAACCTCACATGCTCACACTGGAGGCCCTGAAGGGAACATCCTGCTGCAGCTGATGGAGTGCCTGGCCTGCTTTATACAAAAAGACACAGGACCTGGCTCAGTCCACCTCTGCCACAAAGCTCCCAGAGCCCCAGTATCCTGCCACACCTCCCACACTTTCAGGCAGAATGAACAGAACTCCTCATACTATGCTGCTACAAACAAGAAATAGTTAGGATAAAAATAGGGACAAGGCTGCTTTAGAGCCCATGATAATAAATAGGCTTCAGGAAGCAACCTAAAGGGAAGCAGCAAGCAAGGAGCACAATGTGCATACAAAGACCCAATACAGAGTCTTTGGAGAAATCCCACTGCAGCGAGACAAAATCCAATGCACACATCAAAAAGAAGAAAAAAAAAGAAAAAGACATCTAAGGAAAGCACTAGAGACAAGTATGGAGCTTCTTAAGGGGGAGGGAGCAGAGAATAAGTTTCAGTGTGCTGGTGCATAAATATTTTGCCTGTGGAAGCTTGGGATCAGATCTTATTTAAATCTCCAGTGAAAAGGAGCGTGATTGTCCCTCCACATCACAGAAGCTCCATGTGATTAGAACCCTCTGCAGATTCAGCTCCTGCCCAGCACAGAGCTCAAGCAGCAGGAGCATAAATCGGAGTTGAAGTGCACGGGCAGAGCTGCAGCAGGAAGGGGGGTGCCCAGCCCTGTCTCTCCAGGTCTGCCTCCAGGATTGTCCCTGATCCCAGCAGGAGCTGGGGGGAGCTCAGGGGAAAGAAACACAAATGATGGAGAACAGAGTTAGACCCATTCTTCATAAAGCAGCCCTAATTAGAAATGTCAGGTCTCATTATGAGCCAGCGCTCCACTAGACAGGAGTCCCATTACTCGGGAGAGGTGTATGTGGAAGACATGCATTTATTAAAGATGTACACATCTTACCTCTACCCACACCACAGCCAAAGCAAAGTCTCATTACATGGGGGTGAAGACAGCACCAATGCTGCCAACTGCATAAACACTAGCAGGAGCAGTGCCAACACTGTTTCATACCTAGAACCTATATCTCCCCTTCCCTCTGGAAGGCTAGGAGCAGTCATGCCTAAAATACTCCTAACAAGGCTGTTTACCACATAGTCTACCAGCAATTTTCATAGGGACCTGTTCTTTTCCCATTGAAATAATTAGAAAGAGTCCATTAGCATCAAAGGGAGGGGATCTGGAATAAAAAAATAGTGTAAATTTCTCTCCTCTACCTCTGCATTCAAGCATTTGTCTCCAATGAAGCCCAGATATGCTTCATATTCCTTACACATAAGCATCTGCATCTAATACCAGAAATGTCCATGTCAGGCACCTAAAGGATCTTGTGGTGCACTGACAAGCTCTGAGGGAAGGCAGGTTAGGTCTGTCACAGCAAAGGGAGCAGCTCTGGAAACGTGGTTGCTATAGGTTTTGCCATGCTTAAAAAAGGCAGTTCAGGTGACACTTTACAGTAAACAAAGATATTTCTCTCTTCCTCTGTAGTGCACTGTTTGTGATAAAATTCACCTGGCTTGACTCTGAAGGCCAACTGCAAAGCAGCAGCCATTAGCAGCTTTCCTCATGAAGATTTGTCTGCAGTGAGATCCCTGCAGGCTACACGTGGGGTGTAAACCTAGCCAGGATTATTCAGGGCTGTCTGCAGCTTTGGGACTTCAGGGGAATAAACAAAAAAAGAGACTCAAACTGCTTTGCACAATGCAGCAAAAGGATTCTTTTGACAGAACAGCAGGGCAGAATTAATTCCTTCAGCAGGCAGAAGAAACAGTCATTATGCAGTATTTGCTGTCTTAATACCACAGAAATAGGATGCATTTACTTATTATAGCTCAGTTTTGTTCTATTTCATATCACTGTATCTGAGCCACAAACAAAACACTTCAGCCAAACATAACGGAGGAGGAAGGCAGTGTAATGCCAGACCAGGGCCAAGTACAGACAATGCCTTCACTGTACTTCCCACTGGAGTAACAAACCCACACTTGTCTGCTCCTGCATTTTGAAAAAAGCTCCTCTTCAAGCCCCCGACTCACATAGCTGTGACGGCAGGTTTGGTTCTACCACTGCATGTTAAAACTGGATATACCATCTGCATTAGTAAGTCTTCCTCAGAAATGGACTCAGCAGTCTAATCTCATCCAGCCTACGGTCAATGATCTGAAAATGAAAAGTAACTAGGTACAAGAAGACCTTCCAGCCTCCATGCATTTGGTCTCAGGATCTCTAGAAATCACCCAGGTGCTCTTCAGTCTAGACACTTTAATAAAACCTCACGGTTATGGAAGCTGCAGCTATTGTGGTTACAATATGCAAGGACGGGAATGTTCTTTGCTGCTGGTAGGAGAAACACACGTTTTATGTACTTCTATTGCCCATAAAAGCCTATCCTGTATATCACCAATTACCACAGAGTGACTGCTGTCCTCAGAGGCTGCTAATTACAGCTGCTAAACTCAGTCCACTTGTTACATTCTCAACCTGAAAACAAATCTCATCAAATAAATGAGAGGAGCAGCACAGGAATTCATCAAAGTGCTCCACAAGAGGTGCAAGAAATTAATCTCTTCTCCAGGCAGTCTTTGGCCACTGCTGAGGCTGCTGATTAAGGACAGCAATTGAATTCTAACTGGGACAGTGATTCTATATAATAACAGCCCAAAGCATCTATTTAAAAGTAGTTATTAGGAGACTACTCTCCAGAACCCAGCACCCAGCCAGCATAGAGAAAGGGAAAAGAGACACCTATTCCTCTACCACTTTCTTGGAAACTGAACCATTTGTGAGCCTCAGGTAAGGACTTCTATGTCAACAACAATTTTGTGATTATTTTCACAGCAGCAAAAGCTTGTGATACATTCACTTGTGCTCACTGGAGTACTCTAGTGTGCACCCCCAAAAAGTGTTGAAGCCAGTGTGTGTGAAACACAAACACAAACTAAACTTCAAATGAATCTGCACAGTATACAAATACAGGATACTTTTTACTCACACCAGATTGCCCTTTAGCGTGCCAGTCTTCCTCTAGGATATTTGAATAGCTTGTACTCCCATCTCTCAGAGGATTGCTGAGAATTAAAAGGTCGACTTAAAATCACTCCTATATTCACAGGGATCAATATATGTGTGCACTGGCATGTGTATGAACCATCCTACTGCTAAACTTGCCCCTGGAAGATTCTGTGTACCATAAATGATAAAGCTAAGCAATCAAAAATGTAAGATTTAGTTAGTCCTTTCATGTAGAAATGTTACTGGAGTTAATATTGCTCCAGCTTTGATCCCAAGCTCTTTCTGACAGAACACTGACAAAGGAAAGCCAGCTGGGAAAAACAGCACAGAAGATAGCAGGAAGGTGCAGAGGTTTTAAAGACAATGACCACTGCAAATTTAAGGCTTTGTTTTAGAGGTGAAACCAGCCTGACACAAAAACACATGAAAGAATATGAAGGAAAAGATCACAGCAGAGAAAACAGCAGCTACTAAGCATTCCTGAGCTGTGACCACCTCTGCAGCTGTACCAGATGTTACAGCAGTTTCCATGGGAGAGAAGGGTGTAGGATTTTTTCATTCTAATTCTTTATGAACACTGGACTATAAATTAATCTTTGCAATGTGTTCTAAGACACGTGTTCTCTGAGGCAACCACTGGGGTCGCTCAGATCCACACAGTACTTTACCAGTGGGGAAGAAGAGAATAGGCCCTGCATGAAGAAATTCATCTCCATGCACTTAACTTCCATCAGTAGTAATGGAATGGTGCATGTTAATCTTCTACTCATGAAGCCCACACTAAACAGCAGCATTTTATCCTTTAGCTGCCCACTCCTTTACCCTGTATTTTACCCATGTCTGTTAGTGGGGCTGGTAGTAAAGTGGCTCTGCTTAAATTCACCAAAGCTTTGGCAAAAGAGCATTTATGTGTTCATATAAAACCACCAGGCTTAGGGGAAATGATGAAACACACACAGCCAGAGTAACTCTGGTCTTCTTTGCAAGGAAATCCTGAGTCAAGGTACTCTGGATTCAATCCAGAATTCACAATACACTAACGACTGACACATTTACTTTTCTTCTGACATTTGCTGCTGCAACAGTTCAGACAACCAACAGTGACCTGGAGGTCAGACATTTCCCAGCTGATAAGACCAGCTGGACACTGTCCCAGACTCTTCATTCCACCAGCTGATCTTTTAAAGCTGAGAAGTTCTCAGCATGACTAAATCATCATGCTTCATTGACAACAACAAATACATACCTGTTTTCTTTAATAAGCAATGAAGTACATTAATTATTCAACACAATTCCAACTTTGGAAAAATCTTGGATTATTCTCAACTCCTCTTTTGACCTGGACAGGAGGAGCCAGAGTGCAAAGGTCTCTCAGCTGTAGATGGTGACGCTATCCACTGACAGATGATGCAGTTCATGAGGATGAGGAGAACCAGCCCAGACAGGTTTCTGTATTTATTTCCTGGCATTGGGAGGCATTTACTGATGGTGAACAAGGAACACCACACACATGCATGCACTGCTTCATCTGAAAATATATGCAGTAATTGCCTTGGAAAACATAATGTTCCAAAAGGATAAAATAAAGATCCATCCACAGAAATGGCATATACTGTAGCATGCAGCATTCATTCCACAGCATTCAATTTGCCCAGGAGATTTCCATGTTCTGTTACAAAAAGAGCTGCCAACTAACCCACATCTTGAGACAGTAAATATCAATACAAAACCAAGGTCTATAAAATTCAGATACTGACCAACTCAGACATCCTAAAATTACTCTACTACATCCACAGTATAGTAAGGATTTCAAAAAGACAACAGGTACACTGAATGGAGAGAAAAGGGGGAAGAAAGTAAACGCAGCTTTTGCAAAGATGGCTAACAGAAATCATCTCCTCTGAAAGCTCAGACGAAAAGCACAGGCTTCTTACACAGCAAAAATAAATACAATATATGCTTCTCTCCTGTAAATTAATTCTTTTACAGGTGAAGGTATACAGAGGTCCTCTGCCTTTCCATTTCACCTAGTCCCATCCAGCCTCACCGACTACCACAGATATCCTTTCTTTTCTGTGTTACAGAAACGCAGCTATAACACAAAAATACAGGTTAAAAAAAAAAAGGGATGTCTCTATTTGGCACAGTCTTGGAACTGTGATTTCATGCTAATCCAAAAATACTCATAACCAATTTAAATAATCTTCCCAACTGATGCTGCAAAAGGAAGCAGTTAGGAAATGGAAGTCTCAATGCTCACTCAAAACCAGCACGGACCAGCAAGGGTTTCTGAAAATTCATGTCCTTCACCTCTCTCAACCTGTTCTGGTCCCTTATGTATGCACACATCCTCCTCCTTCACCCCATCAAACAGATAATTTATCATATTTTATAGAATCCTTAACTGAGCTTGATGACACCAGGCTACAGATGCTTGCAGACTATTTTTTTAAAGTTCCACTTTTACTGCAAGATTCCTTCAGTCTCTTCACACCGTTAAAAAGAAGCGGAGCAGTCGAACACTCAGACACTAACAAATAAACACATCCATCCCTGTGGCACGTTCATTAGCACCTACCTTTCCCTGTAGTCATTCTCTGCAGTGCTGGGGAGCTGCTGGGGAAGGGCACTGTGCTTGGGAGCAGCCCCACAGTACATGTCTCTCAGTACATCTCTCTCAGCAACTTAACCACCAGCAGACTCGCCACCCTCCCACACCACTTTGCTGTGTGACCTAGCAGGCGATTGCCACATCTCCTCCAAAATAAAAGCCTGTTCAGCACTCAGCTGAGCTCCATGTGCTCCCCTGTGCCTGTTTGCTCACACCCCTCCCCTTCTACATTTGAGAATTTCAGCAATACGCTTATTTACAAAGCTGTTAGAAAGGGAGCAGAGCTCCTCTTGTCCATTTATACCTTCCACAAGGATGTACTATCAGTTAATGGTGTTCATTCAAATATCACTCAGACATTACTGCTCTCACAGCTCCCACACAGTTGAAGAGGTATTTACTTGCTTTTTTCATGCCCTAAAAATGCTGAGGCAATGAAATCAATTTTCTATTTCACTTCCTATTTCAGCTTGAAAACTGTATTAATAGAGAGCAAGCCATAATGGAAATTAAATTATACAAGGAGGTATGAATGCAAAAAAGCACAGTGCAGCATTTATTGGTTCCAAATATCTGTTACCCAGAGAGTTGTCCCTCCTTCCCATCTGCAATCCTGCTGCTTGGATGTGTGTTGACAAACAAACAATATTCCACCCTCAGATGCATGGCATTACTTGGCAAATGTGAGTGATTTTCCTTTGTATAATAAATATCAAAATAACTTCCAACGACTCAGCTTTATTACCAGCAAAACCCAGGAACCTAAAATAGCTCCAGTTTTCATTTAATTGCCTCCAAGTTCTCAACTTCACAAACAAGTAATTTAATAAATAGCATATTTGTCTTATATACCCTCCCAAATGCAGAAATAGTTCTACTGAAAAGTAGCATTCTCCTTCACAGATTTTCAGTAACTAAAATTATTACATCTTTTATTTTAGCACTGTTTTAATTAACTTGCTTACTCTTAGAACACACACCCATGCAGCCAGCTATCAAAATTGCATCCTCCTCTCACCTTACTCTGCACAAGTATCCGCGGGGGAGAGATCTCAGCTCCAGAATTCTGGCATTAAGAGCTCCTGCTTTGATTTCCTTCCAGCCCAAGACCACTACCACCTCCACTGTCGCTGATCTGGTTCTTCTGAGTCAAAATTCAGCATCAACAAGAAAGCTCAATACCCTCCCTGACCACAGTAACACCACCACTATTCCCTTCATGCACAAATATAAACGCATCTCCCAAAAATTGTGTTACTTATATAAAAAATGAAGGTTTACATCAAAGAATATCGTATTAGGATATCACAATGATCAAAAGCTTAAGAAACACACTGGAACATTCTGGTCACTAACAGCTTTCGTTTGGGTCATCAACTCCTATCAGCCTTGTATTTCTCAGTAGAGAATTTATTTTATTCTTAATCTGTACTGAAACTTGATTATAAACTCTTCTGGAGTCCAAGTCTGATTCCAAGTCAACTCAAATCCATGGAAAATCTGAACAGTTTATGTTAAGGTGCTTCCAGATAATACCAAGGAACCCCATGCAGCATGAATTTCTTGGAGTCTCTGTCCAATAGCCTCTCTCTGTATCACATCCAACTAAAGATCATCACACAATGCCACTAGAAGACAGCAGCTGACTAGCTGGCAATTACTGGCTCTTTCATGCTGAAAATGTATTTGTCCCACGGGAATAAGGCATCTGCATAATTAGCAAAAGCAGTTACACAGAAAATAATTAGCTTGCTGAAAGCCCAAAGGGGGAAAACTATAATTTTTGCTTCAAGAGGCTGACTAATTATATGCCAAATAACAAAACAGAGATGCACTGAGAATCATCGAGAAATCCAGCACGGATTTTAACTTCATATTCTAGCTGTAAGGGTTGCTGGTAGCCTAGCAACAAGCAGCATACTTGGGCATGCCAAAACATCCTCTGACTTAATGAAACACCTCAAATTACTATGCAAACCTCCCCCACCCCACTATGCATTTGATTCTTGTGTTACTAAATTATAAAAACAAAGCCTAGCCAAAAAAATAATCAAACAATTCAAGATAAACAAGCACTAATGGACCACAGTATAGAAAGATAAGCAAATACAAAACATGAATTATTTTCAGACACTTGAAATTCACAGTCTGATTAGAGTTGATTCATTAGATTTCTTCTTTGGGTTAAGAAAATGTCTTATTATTTTAAGCAACTTTTCTAGTAGTCTGTGTAAGATTTGTTTATTTGTGTCTTGGGAACCATTAGATAGGAAACCTTTAACAACTCAGAGCAACTCATTAATCTCCAAAGTACTCATATCTGACATACAAATAGCACTGCTGCAATTCCTTCTTTTTACTTGAATACTCAGTGAATTGGTAGAGGAAACTTATCCCAAACAGTAGTCTCAGAGCCAAGAGAGCAGTTTTTACCGTGTTCCACCACTCCAGAAGCCACAGTTGCTGTCCCAGCTGCCCAGTACTCCTGTGTTCTGTGACAAGACAGGTTTGACAACCACTTTAAGTCTCACTGTCATTAGCACAAGTCTGGTGCACAGTTATGAGTGACCCTTCAGCCAACAGCCTGCTCCTGGTTTACCCACAGAGAAGCACATTCACATATTCACCCATCCAACCACTCTGCCAGATTCAAAGGGTTAACAAGACTAAGCTATTTCCACTATTTCATGAGAAAGGCAAATCTTTTGCGTGTGCAGTATTTATCACCATTCCCGCTGGTGACTCTGACAACTGCTGAAAGTGTCACCTTTGTTCAGAAAGTGTCAGGGACACAAGAAACCTGACAAACTTAGCTTGTCTTTAGGCCACAATAAACTTGTGACCACGGGTGAAGATAAGCCTCCTTTTGCTGGCTTAAACAACCTCAAAAAGATAAACTGTAAGTTGCACAGAGCTGTTGACACACCAGATAGGATGAGCATGTAACGCTGTATTTCTGTATTTGCACTGTGCTTGGAGGGCAAGGAGGAAGCAACAAACCAGCCTATGGCGCTAAGGGAAGCTGAACCCTCCCCTCAAACACACACAAAAGATGTTAGGAAGTAATGTTATCATTACTAACTTCACAAATGAGAACTACTGTAATTCTGCAACTATAGACTTTTCATTTCTAGGGAAGATTAAAAGGTTCTGGCAGAACAAAAAGAAATCCTACCCTTTGCTCTCTTTGACCCTTAACACTTCTCCACTCTCTCTTTTTCCCCAGGCTACTTTTTTGTCTCAATGTCCATAGAGGAGATTCTACCAGGAGGAATCCTTGCACACTCACAGACTCCAGGGATTGCATCTTGCCCCAGCACGAGCAAGAACAGCGAGACATCAGAAGATCAGGTTAAGCAAGAGTGAAGAATACAGGAGTACTTGTGTAGGGAAGTACTGAAAGCCAGTCAATGGAATCAGGGACAGGAGACAGGGGTCATAGGGTCTTAGGACCTTGATGCACAACAAGGATATATCATCCACTGACACAATGACAAAGGGGTATCAAAGAAAAAATAACTTTCAGTAAAGCCTAAAAGTAGATTTGATACACACCAATGCTTTAGATGTAGCAATATATCTCAGATCACAAGTCTGCCTCCTCAAAACACCAAATAACAGCAATCTACATAGTACAATGATGCATCAAATTGCTTTTTTTTTTTTGAAAACCCATTCTATTCCACTGCTAGCAAAAATTCCACCTTAGCCTAGCCGAGTGGAAAGCAAGGAAGTTGAATCAGCAGTAAATCTCTTTCAGTTTGAGTGAGGGTTTCAGAGAAATCACCTGGAGGCTGGGAACCTAAACGAGTTTGCTAAGGGATTAAATATTTACTTCCCCTCCCACCTGTTAGAAAAGAACAAGGACATTTTTTTCTCAGGTGCACTTTTTTACCCCTGTAAGCCTCATCCATCTGTACAGACAAAATACTCCCATATTATGCAAAGGTGTCATTTTAACACATTCCACCTCAGGGGAGCCTGTACTAGGTCTTCATCATTCCCAAACATAAAAGAGAATACATTGCATTTCTGAATAATCCAAACTATAACTTCGGGATTTTCAAATCAGTTATTTTATTGTTTCTGCAGGGATGATGTTTATTGTGATCTAAAATGGTTATGGCAAGAAGAATGGTGCCCAGAAGTGAAAAAGGTATTTTTTTCCAATTTAAAAGAGAAAAGACCTCTCTGCTCTCTTGATTTCCAAGAGAACTGTGGGAATGACTGGGAACATCACTTCCCCAGCTCCTGGCCTTGCAGAGGGTGTGAGCTTGATACAAACCCACAGTACTGATCTCAAGTTCTTCATCTGCTCTACTCAGCTGTTGGCAGAAAGATGCATTTCCTCACCAAGAATTCTCTCAAAAAATCTATTGTTAAACAAGGAGTGATACCTATTAAAATTACTTTCTAGCTCATAAGCCTATCTGTAAACACAGTAATAAACACTTGTTATTACAGTAAGCAAAATACTAGTCTCGGACAAGACAGACAGAATTAAGGCTCTGATAAGGGTCTTTGGCTATCAGTCCTAAACACACAAAATATGCAAACTTAGAAACTGTAAAATACAAACAATGTGAGCTTTAAACAGAGCACTGCTGCATTACTGTGTACACTCTATGCCTTTTAGGGCATTAAACTGAAAAGGCAATTCTTCTCTGAAATTACTATTCAATTTACCTTATGAACAATTTACATGCACATGGACTTGAGAATAGGAGATGCATTTCCCTAATGTAACTCAAGAGGAAAAAAAGACAGCTGTAGAACCACCTTCTCTTCTCAAAACTTATGCCTGCTTCTCCTTCTGATACTACAAAAAGACAGCAGATAAACTAAATGTCCATTTTATTTGTTACAAAAGCACTGTATATATTTCTGAACAATCACCATACCTGTTTCCCCTAACAGAATGCTTGCTCTATATCCATTTGAATGCCTCACCAAGTGAAAATTGCTAAAAGCACCAAAAAGAGAATACAAGTGCTTCTACTCACCAACTGAAGTCTGGACCATGTTTCCAGATTTTTGGACCTCATCGAATTTTGTAAAAATTACATTCAACCTGTTTGAAAGTTAAAGAAATACACAATGAACAACTGAATTTAAATTTTAGGAATATTAGAATCATAAAATCACAATGGTTGGAAAAGACCTCTAAGACCATCGAGTCCAACCTTTAACTCAGCACCACCATGCTCACTACAAAACCATGTCCTCAAGTGCCACATCCACATGGCTTTTGAACACTTCCAGGGATGGTGATTCCACCACTTCCCTGAGCAGCCATCTTCTAACATCTTGTGATGTTATGGAACAAATTTGGCTCCGCTCAAGTCATTGGGAGCACTGTCAAAAATGTCAGCAGAAAATAGCCATGCAAGGAAGTTACTTTAAAATTAAAAGGCCCCAACATCAACACACAACAGCTGATAGGAAAACCTGAGATATACCTGAAAGTACTACATTACTGAAGATGTGAAATGGCTAATTGTAGATGTATTTTCAGTTCATCACCACTCTACCTATCTTAACTATTTGCAGAAATACCACAAAACACACCCCTACAAACCAACTCGACACAGCATTTGTCTGTGGCCCTGACACCTTCCCGTTCTTTCACTGGAGAACAGGAGACAACAGTGCGACCTCCACCTGCACGCAGCCCACCTCCAAAACCACCTCTTCCCTCTGAACACTGACAAGCTGCCATCTATTCCACCCTCAGGTCTAACCATGCTCTGCCCTGAACACTGGAGGCAAGATACAGAGCAGCTTTCTTAACACACCTGAAATGGCAGAAGCAGAGGGACATGGCTTTCGTTTTCACATAGGTTTTGTTGCTTTTAGTTAGAGGTTTGGGGGTTTTTTGTTGTTTTTGTGGGGTTTTTTTGGGGGGGAGCCTGCCTTTTTAAAATAAAATCTTAAAACTGATTATTTTTTTTGTGGGTTTTTTTTCTTTATGACAGCTTAAGTTGCATAAACAGAAGCTACTCTGAAGTGTCTCCTCTGTATATATGCAGAACATACAGGAAAAAAATTAATTCACTTAATATTAAATCAGTTAACTATCTGTAATAATTTTAGTGGTTTTCCAAAGATGCTGTGGCATACTTAGGCAAAGATACAGCACCTGAATTAAGTAAATCTGAGTGTTTATCAGATTAAAAAATAAAAAATCAAACAATGATCCTGGGAAAAGTTCCAATCATGCAGTTCCTGAAGTCTTCTGAAGGAAGGAAGGGAATCAAGAGCAGCCCAAAAATAGTGAAGACCTAAGGACATTCTCAACTTACCGAGACTGGGGTAATCCTTTTTTACTGAGATCAGCTCTTACACGTTCACCAACATGTCTGTAAATTTCCACAAGGCTGTTTATTGCTGCATCTCGAACCTGGATGAGATAGATGAGAGAAATCAATCATCTTTACAATTTAAATTAAAAAATAAATCCCTAGGAAGTCCTGCCTTAGACAACTAAATTTGCATATTTCTCAGCAACAACAGTTGACACTATACACATTACCACACACTTCAGGAAGGAGCTTCCAACCCTGCCCTTCACATGTTAACAGTATCAGCAGGTTAATTGAATTGAAAAGGCAGTGAAGGTGTAAGATGAAAGGTTTCGTACAGAAGGAGCTTGGCTGCTTTTGCCAAACTCCTCCCATTGTGTACAATGAGTACATTTACTGGATGAAAAATGGATAGAGACACAAAGAGCCCTTATATTACTGGGATATTAGAAAATTAACTGATTTTTAATGCTGTCTTAAAAACTTACATTTCTATGTTGATAGCAAAACAGGGAGGAAGAGAGGAGCAATCAATCACCTGAGTCACCATGAATTTTGCATGTTTTCCAAACTGATTTGCAACAAATTGCTGAGTACATCCTTCCCTCCAGCCATAAATCTGATTAGAGTGTCCCCTTTCTGTACTTAAATCCCTCCTCCACTAGACACAGCAGGCAGAGAAGGTAAACAAACTATCTGCTCTGCCTACAGAAACACCTACAGAGCTGTGCACTACAGCTTCCCAGAAGATGGCCCAGCAGTTACCCCCACACGCACCCCAGGACTGGACATGGAACATCCTGAGGACACGAGCTAGAATTGCCTGTAGGTGGGAGTCAGAGGGAAGGCACACATAGCCTGCCTCCTAGCCAAAGAATGCCCTGACAGCTGACTCACACCCATGGCACCCCTGCTCCGCAGCCTTCCCACTCAGCAGGTCACTGCCAGCCTCACGCCAGCCCTTTGCCTCTCACCTCCCTGCCCATCAGCCCCATTTGGTGCCAACGCTGCTGGGCACAGCAGTCTGGGGGGACTCTGGTACCCCCAGTTCCTGGGTACACAGACCCCAACCCAGCCTGTGCAGAGCAAGGATTGCCTCTGTGTGTACACAGGAACAGCTGCAGGAGTGTGTAAATCCCATACTGGGCAAGGCAAGGAGCCCCTACCATCATACTTGGTTTAGTCTACCACAGCAATAACAAAGCTTTAGTAATTTTACTTTTGAGAAAATTACCAGAGTTTAAGTATTGTTGTCACACCAGATGCACAGCGGGTTACTCAGTCGCATCAGCTGAAAACAACGAAAGCAGTGTTTCTGAAAAGGGCTCTAATGCCACAGCTTCCATGTCCACAACAAAAGAAAAAAAACTGGACTTGACCTGGAACTGTTTCTCGATCCTGTCTCCAAGAGAGGGCAGCAGTGACCAAGCCCAGCAAGCCTCCCAGCGCTCAGGAGGCACCAGCAGCACAGCAGCAGCTCCAGGGGAGCCCAGGACCAGCCCCTGCCCCCAGGGGCAAGACACAGTCACAGCGATTTGTGTCTGACCAATTCAGGCACAGGCTTTCTGGGGACAAGGGACCAGACCCAGGAGAAAAGGAAAGAGATCAGCCTTGTTTCCCTCTGCAGCTGGATACAGGATAACGAGCTGTGCCACGCACAAGGAACAGGCGGCGCACAGGGAAAATGTCTCAATGCCCTCACCAGCTCTCCAATTCATTCAACAGCTCACCTGTGGCAGGATCAAGGCACCTGTCTGACAAAGTCCAAGCCCTAAACCCAGGATTTCCTTGGGGGGTAACAGCTTGCTTAGGGTTTACCATCCTGCACTGGCACAAGCAGCAAGGGAAGGGTGCTTCACTCTCAACCCTCTTAGCAAGGGGAGGGAGGCCCTGACAGCCAGGGAAATACAGCCAACTCCCCAGAGCTAATGTAAACCCATTCTCCAGCTGGACACCCTCTCCAGACCTGGATCACATGTGTGTCACACACATGTGACGCAGCATTATTCAAAAACTGCTACTACACATTACACACGAGTTTGAACCCTATTTCCACCTCCCTCTTCTCGCTAACCCCACATACTTGCATCTAAATTCAAACAGAACAAAAAGCACTTAGGAGCAACATATTTTATTCCACTTGTATTTTAATTTGCGTTGCATCGCTGATTGAAGGTCCTGGTACAGATTGTCTTCACCCCCTATTCAAAACCTCCTTGTACATCTTCTGGCAGTGCACATGGCCTGGCTGGCTGACTAGTTCCATTTGCCCTCCCTGCCCAGACTGGCTTTTCTCTGAAGGTGAGGGTTGCTGCACTGAGCCCAGAGAGATCCCTGCAGCCTCCCTGTATTCAGACTCCAAGGCACAGGAGTTCCCTTCCCACAAAGGTTTCCCTCTTCTGTTCATCTCATTTGCAGATTCATGCTGTTCTGCTGAACCCTGGGAGTAACTGATATGCTGGTTTGGACATACTTCAAATTATACCTCTCCAAAACCAGCCAAGGGTTCTGCATGCACAGCATTGTTCAGAGCTCACCACCAGCAGCATAATCAGCTCATTCACCAACAAGGCAACCAGCACAACCTTTAGACGTGACTCACAGCAAGAGCTCACCTGGCTGTTTGGATCTCCAAGTAAGTTACATATATGTGGCACTATCTTACTCAGTGTTAAACTCTGAGCTCCAGATCTGGGAATAAAGAACAAAAAGCACCATTATGAATCACAAAGCAGGCTCACATATACAACACGGGTTTGCAGGAAGTTTTGACTTACGCATTGAGCGTTGCAATAAGGCAGAGGCAAATCCCTTCTCTTGTCCGAAAATTCTTGTGTTTGAATCCTCCTAGCATCCTGTCCCACACATACTGTGGAAGACAGAAAAGAGAAAAAAGAAGGTGGGGTAAGAAGCAGATTCTGTCTTCCAGCAGACATATACACCACCTCTGGAGCGCAAATATAAACTTTAAACCCATCCAAGCAGAACAGGACAAGAAATAGCAAGATACTTTTAGATCTAATTCTTTGTTTTGTGCTGACTTCACAGTAACTCCCCATTACCTAAAACAATACTCAGAGAAAGTAAGTACCTTCCAAAGATCTGGGACAAAAACTCTGACATGTACCCATCCCATCCTTGGGAAATCAACTGACACACTCCCATGTTATCCTGTCAGGCAACAGCCTTGCCAAGTGAAGCAAGTATCTTATAACAAGGTGTAGGGAGATGAAGCCATTTCTGACAGAAAAATGGCAGAGAAAACCTGACAGAAAAAGGTTTCCTTTTTTTACACAGCCAGTTACTCATGCTTTTGCAGGGCTCTTGAACATACCTGAGGGTTAGCAGCTTGTTCCATGATCTTCAGCAGCAAGGTCTGATCCTGCTCCCTCACTGAGTCCTTAGAATCTCCCAGCCTATCAAGTAAACTTGGCAGCACTAAGGAAAGAAAACAGGAACATTCAAATCCCTCAGGAAGAAACTGTAACAGTGGCAGAGCCCCTCTGCTCTCCCCCTCCACCAATGGAGGCACCGGCCCTGCTGCCTTCAGCAGAGCCTGAAAACCAAGAGCCCCCCAAGTGCTCTCCTGGGGAGAAGACAGCTTTGTGTCCAGCAGCCAGTGCAGGTGCTGGCAGAGCCATGGTGACATTCACACAGAGACCCCTCACCTGTGCCAATCTGGGCCTTGAAGCGATCTTGCAAGCGGGACACGAGTGCAGAGATGATGTCAATGCCCAGGAGAACCACCTGCAAGCACAGGACCAACAATGAACTAGAGTGCACTGCAATTGTAATTGCTGCTCAGTGCTACATTCATATCTAGAGATGTGCAAGGTACACAAACCACATGCATAAACCATTTCAGTGTTTGCTGCAACTAGCATTTCTAATTAATTGCAAATATTACACTTATAATTAGAAAATGGTATGCAATAAGTGTCACTTGATTATTTACACTGCCAGAAATTAAACCAAGCACTTTTATGATGTAACTAGAATTCAAAGAAAGACTGATTGAGAGAAGCTTCATGAGAAGCTGCAGATCAGAAAACCTGCTCTGATTAACTATGCTTATTTACTGTAAAATGATACATCGCATACTGAATGTACCGTCTAGCCTGTATGAAACACTTAGCAAGACTCAGTAGATCATGATCGTGCTGGTACGAGACATTTCTCCTTAAGTTTTTGCATAAACACTGAGGTTAATCACTCTTGGAAGCATCAGGGACAGCCAGGCTTCTGAGGCAGTGCCACTGGGGCTGTTCCAACACAGCCCAGCTCCCTGTACATCCACACAAGTGTACATATATACACAAACATAGATATATCAATACTCCCTGTACATACACACTACTGTACGTATACACACACACAACCATGACAGTGGTCTTGGCCCCAAGCCTGACAGAGCTCAAGGAGTGTTTGGACAAGGCTCTCAGGAATATAGGGGATTGCTGGGGTTGTCCTGTGCAAGAGCCAGGAATTGCAGTTGATGATCCTTCTGAGTAACTTCCAACTCAGGATGTTCTATATTACTGTCACACATACATATATTCATACTGCCTGTATATACATGCAAGTGTGGATGTACACACGTGTATATATCTGTGTCCGTTGTACACGCACACAGCTGTCTATACAAACGCCCATCTGCGCTCCCAGTCCCTGCTCATACAGGGAGCGCATCCATACCCGCACACTCGCGTTACCTGCGCGCTCACCGGGGCCGTGCCCCGCAGTGCCGCCGCCGCTCGGCAGAGGGCGCGCTCCGTCGCCGCGGCCGCCACGCGGCGGCCCGGCCCCCNGCGGGCGTGCCGGGGGCGCGCCGGCCCTCGCCGGGACCTAGGGCGCGGTTCGCGCTCCCCTACGGGCGGCGCGCTCCAGCGGCCACCAACCGTCCTTATCTGGGGGTTGCGCGGCTGCTCAATGAGCGTATGGCGAGAGTAGCCCTGCTAACGCCTTAAACAACACAGCAGCGCCCGCTGCGTGCGCGGCGCAATTTTTGGAACCTCGCACCGCGACGTGTGCGCGGCGCGTCCACAACAACGCTCACCCTGAGCCCCACCGGGCACTCTCACGGCGCCGGGCCGGACTTTGGCGGTATTGCTGCCTCTTGGCACCGCTCCCGCAACCTCCCGACCCCGCCGGCCAACACAGCTCCCATTCCCACTTCCCCCTCCTTTAACGAGCGCTGCTCCCAAGCCAGCTCGTCCGGGGTACCCGCTGTGCCGCTCTGCGCTGAATCCCTCACGTTCCTCGCGCACTCGCGGTAAATCCACAACCCTCAGCTCGTCACATGGATTAACTCCAAATTCGGCTCCATAGCACCCAGGGAAGTATGCGTAGCGTGCAGGGAAAACAGTCTACTGCTCCACGTCAAGTCTCCTGTGAAAAAACCTTCCTAAATACATGCCCCTGGATCCTAAATTCTCCCAACATACAACTTCTCTGAAGAGCTCCTGCATTCTTCTCCCCTCACAGTAACAGACCCTTCAACACTGTCAATTTTTGATTCAACGCCATTTACTCATACACCAAAGGAGAATTTTCCTCGTGGTTTTTTAGAGCCGTGTTTCGCTTTAACATTGATCTTGCGCACTGGATTTAATCCACCACTGACAAATGCTCACCCAGCTGCCCTAAGCCCTATAGCTGCCTGTGTCTGCCAGCTCACTGGGAGCCTCCCGGCTGTGGTCCGGCAGCAGAGCCCCAGCAAGAGGGTGGCCTCCAGATCCTCATCAGCTGGGAGATGCTTTTAGGGAAAGTAAATGGGACTCTGAGTGCCAGTCACCATTCACAGCTGTCTGATCAGACTCCCATCACGAGCAGCATCCTGCACAGAGATAAGTGTGCTGCCTGCAATTACAGAGATGTGCCCCAGGGATAAATTCGATCCCGGGAGAGGAAGGAATCCATCTCTTCTTCAAACTGCCCGCAAGCCAGGAAGAGTGAGGGGAACTCATCGCTCAAACATGAAAGGAAACACATGCACAGTGCAAACATACCCTGCAGTTCACCCCCCAGGATAAGGCCAGGAGGATGAGCTAAGCTTTGCACGACTTTTTGCTGTCGTCTTTATTAAAATGGGGAGTTAATTAGCACAATGATTACAGTGGTGCTTGAACAGCTATTGAGGAAACAGCAACTGGGGTGAGCAAAAGTTATTCCCAACTATGCTGGATTCATTTATCAACCCCAATGTGACACCTGCCTCAGAAGGTCAGAGGTAGAAAGCAGAAGTCAT
Source organism: Rhipidura dahli (assembly GCA_013399225.1). Classification (NCBI taxonomy): domain Eukaryota; kingdom Metazoa; phylum Chordata; class Aves; order Passeriformes; family Rhipiduridae; genus Rhipidura; species Rhipidura dahli. The sequence goes on along the minus strand of VXAC01000790.1, from coordinate 1,826,140 downwards.
GTATGGATTGACAGAGTCAACAGATCCTCTGCAGACAGATAACAGACGACCGAGGGCATGGCTGGCAAAGCAACAAAGAATTAATTGAATTCCAGCCCTGGGTGTATTGGACTGACTGCATTGAAGAGCCCACGCTTTCACTGCTGAAACAGTTACTGAGGCTCTGCCTGAATTAACACCAAGGTCCGGGGGAAACCTCAGAAACAGAGAGACTGTCACACAGGGAGAGTGATGGGCCCTGTCGGCAGCCACCCCTCTGCTGCAATCCCCAAGCAGGCCTCTCTCCCCAGGGAAGCCAGCTGGTGGGCATAGCTCCACACCAAGGCACAGGAAGGGCAGCTCTCCATCCGAAATTCCAGATAATGCTGCAATGCTGATAACTACAGAGCTATTCCAGGCCTTTATATCAGCACAGATCTTTTAGCCTCCTATTTATACAGGCCCCCAAAAGAGTGATCTCAGAATGAGAATGACAGCCCTTGGCCTGAGGCTCTGCCTCTTTGCTCATTTGACTCCTGAGGTTCCCCAAGACAGTCAATAAAACAAGTTGTGCCACCCAGTATTCAGCTCATTTGGCATATGCTGCTGCTTTGTCTTGTCTCAGAGTACTTTCTGTAGGTGCCAAGGGCTGTCAGCAAACCCTTCTCCTGCCTCTCTCCAACTGCCAGGTCATCACTCCCAGTAAAGAAGTCTCTTGTAAGTTCCCAGGATGCAACACAGCCTTTCCCAACACAGACAATACTTTTTTTTCAGAGTTCAACAAAAACAACTCAAAGCATCTGTCCTTTAATATCTGGGTGGAGTTGAAAGACCTGCAGGCAACTTCCCATATCAGAGAGCAGACAGCCCACCATCATCTGCTTCAGCAGTATGTGGTCACCAAGCATGGCAGACAAATAAATCAATCCATTTTAAAACAAGAAACACCTAAACATGCTCCCATAAAAGGGTAAAGAAGCTGCACAATCCAGCAGCAGCTGATTCAGCACAAAGCAACCACAGTGAATCACAGCCTCAGGCTACCCTGACAGCCTGGATGAACGAACGGGGGTGGGGGAGCGACGAGCCCTTCCCTCCACTCAGCACACCATGCCACAGCAGGGATGTAGTGGCTGCTGCATGAACCCCCATCTCCCATCTTGCAGGGAACCAGCAGTGAGCAGTACATCCCCACGGAGTCGCTGCACTCTGCTGGCCTGCTGCTCAACCTTCCACGCCTGGCAGCTTGGGACCTAAACAGGAATGCTGGAGAGAGCTTCTACAGCAGCTGTGGCACCAGCTTGCTTCACGCTGCTTCAACATGCTGATCGCCACCACTGGTGACACAGCTTAGCTATTTCACTTTGAAGTCTGTCTGAGAGGTTTTTCTTGGAGAAGGGATGGGAAACGGAAGACTAGACTTCTAAATCTCAACATGAATAAAAAGAATTTTAAGAGTACTCAACCAGGTGTTTTTTTTTTTTGAACACTTGCTTAGATAATCTTTTTAATTCATAAGCAAAATCTTTTAATTCATAAGCAAAAACATGGAGAAGTGCTTGCATACTTTGAGTAAATTTAATATACCTTTGAAAAAAGGAGAACACTTCGGATTACACACTGAGAAGCTCAAGGCAAGCACTGATGGCACATCACTGCCTGTCTGATGAGCACTTATCAGTCAGAGAGGGATCAGTTCTAATTCCTTGTAACATGAAACATCCACCAGAACTGAACTGGGCACTCAAGACCAAGCTGAAGTTAGGTGATATTGGCAAATTTAGTTTTGAAGTCAGGTATTTTAGGTCAGCAAGCAGTAACGAAACTCCTGGTAGAGAGAGAAACATGGAGTCAGCTTTTGAAATGCTGTACGCAACTATAACCACATCCACCCTGGAAGAGTTAATCTCCTTCTGCCATTCCAAGAGTTAACATTCCATGTTCCAAGGCAGGATCACATCTGCATCGAAAGCATGAATCCATCTCCCCAGCCCAACAATCCTCACACAGACACAGATGGTAAGTTTTTTTTGTACAACACAATTTGCAAAACCAACACCAGCAAACAAAAAGGCAGCAACAGTAGCACAACTGGTTTTACTGGCATGACTATAAGCTATGGTCAAAGAGCTGAATGGGGGAGAATTTTAAATATATATTCTTGTGTTCTTTCTCTAGATTCATGAGATACCACCCATTCTGTCACCACCTTTAAAATCCTCAAATTTCCTGATGGAATTAGGTGAACCAAAACACCCAATGAAGCCACCTGCACTTGTAAAATAAGCAAAAACCCGGTTATTGAAACTTCTTAATTTACAAGCCTGGTAACAGATGAGCAACTCAGTAAAAAAACCATAGTTCTACAGTGAAACGAATTCCAGAAGAACTAAGGTCATTTAAATGTTGGGAGGTATTAAGAAAAGGTTGTCAGAAATAATTACTACACAGATGTATTTTTACCACTACTGTCAGGACACAAGGGCACCTTTCCTGTGCAAAGGCAAAAAATTCCAGTAACTATCTTCTGGATCCAGTAAAAAAGCCAACAAAAGCCCCTCAGTTGTCTCTTGAACTAAAAGCTAGAGATTTGGTAGAACCCATGAGAAATTCAAAGCAATTTAAGGAAATGCGCCAGAGAGCAAAAAGCTACCACTACAAAAATTCCAAAGACTAATGGTGATGCTTAAAAGAACATGATCACCCTAAGCAGAAGAGCTGACAAGTATGTCCCAGGTGAAAGAGCTGGACCAAGTCAGCCTTCAGTCACACTGCTCCCTGCTCTGCCTCTGGCTCAGGGGAATTGAACGGGGGAGTTCCAAAGAATAAATAATTCACCCTGTTTTGCAGATTCTGAACTGGTCCTTGAGTGGTTGCACATGATGAGAAGAGGAGCAGCCACTGGGCTCTCTCCAAAGGACATGGAGGGAAGCACAAGTTGCAGAGTCACTGCTGTGGAGTACAGGAGGCTTTTCTACCCTAAGCAAGGTCAAAGCTCCAGACAGCACAGCAGGTAAATCACCACTGACACAAACTACAGTCTGCTCAGTCTCCAGAGAAGCAGCACTCATGGTAATACAACAGGAGACTTTGCAGCTGAAAGCAGAGTTACAACTTACTTCACACTTTCACATCTCAATTACCCCAAATACTGCTGGAAAAACAGCAGCAGCAGCATTGTTTCAGAAAGGTGGTCCTGCTTGTGCAGCACCTTACAGCTATGGATACCTGCATGGCAGCACTTAATGCTTAGTGTTTCCACATGAAACAACATCAAAACAAAACACCTGTACAGCCAACTGCTATTGCCTTTGGTTCCTCACCACAAAGCAGTTAAATATCTTAGTCACAAACACTGTCACTATTCCGTACATTTCCATTGCCCCCAGCTGAGCACTTACAACCAGGTCCTCAGCCAGGAAGGAAAAGTTAATACAGCTCTGTGAGCACTTGCCCCGGGATCAGCTTGGGATCAGGACCTCTACATCCTTGTAGCTTTAATGACTAGTTGCACCTCAGAGCTCAAGACATAACGAAGCCTCATACAATGAGTGCTATTAGAGAAAAGCAAAAAGGATATGGCAAGGAAAAGAAAAAGGCCATTGCATTGCCCTATTTAGTTTTTCATAGGAAAACGGAAAGCCTTTATTATGGCAACTAATCAATTGCTAGCACAGTGATGTGCCTTATTAACAGGCTGGGCTGCTTTAGCTAATAACCTTGCCTTCCATTAGCAGCAAAAGGCTGCCACAGTGCACAGAGCAAGTGAGAAATCACACTGGGAATCTGCCTGGAGGCAGAGCCATATTAGCTGGAGCACCTCAAAAGCTCCTAGCACAAAAGCACTGACCCCAACTCCATCTCTAACACTACAGGAATAGAAAGGCTCAGCATATTTTAAAATTGGAACAGAAGTGTTTCTGAAAGTTCAGACAGCATCTGGAAAAAAAAACAAGGCAAGCACACAACCTAGCAGATAATCACCAACAGTCTTCTGCTCTCTTAGGGCTCTCACAAAATCTAGTATGAACTGTAAGGATATTCAAATATCCAGACACTCTTCTTGATCACTAGTTCCCAAGCTTCTGAACATCTGCACTTCCAGATTACACCATTCAACACCAGCTTTTAGGAGGAACAGCAATACTGCAATGCAATGATGACAGGATGCAAGGACAGCCTCATGAGGAGGGCACCAAAGAGGTGCAGACACAGCCAAGTCCCACCAGCTGCTGGCAATGTGAAAATAGCTGGGAATCAATCACAGAGGCAGTGCAGCCACTGTGGTGAGGAGTAGGCAGCAGCTGACTTGAGTACGATACATGCTAGATGCTGACAGCTCTTGCTAGATAGTAGTTCATGAAGCTTTGTTCTTGCCTTGTTTGGGAAGAAAGGAACACATGCCATTAAGAATGCAATAGCATTTTCAGTAGCCACAGTCTTTGTAAAATTCTGGTGACACCCTAAGACCTAAAGCTTTCACATCACCTCCCCACCCTGCACAGACTGCCTGCTCAGCATGTACCACAGAATCCTACACCTTTCAAAAGTGTCTCCAGACACAATCAGCAACAGCCTAATAGTACAACAATGAAGAACTCCACTCAGAAAAGAAGAAGGGTTCAAGATGCCTTTATCAGCCACAGAAAGACACAATAACCCAGGAAAGTGAAGAGATGGGTGCTAGGTAGGGAAGGGGCGAGACGTGGGAAGAAGGAATGCTGCCTCCACAAAGGAAGGCACCACTTCAGCCACAATCCTACCCATACTCTTTCTGACCTATACAGGAAAAAGCCCAGAGGATGACCCTTAAAGACATGGGTTAAAACAGTTTCCAGTCTCTCCTACACCAGTGAGGGGTGCAGGTGAGCTAATCTAACCCAGAACCTACAGCAGCCCCAAGATCCAGCGCAGCCCATACAGCATGTGTGATGCTTCCCACAGCTTACTGTTCAATAAGGTCAATGAAGACTGAGAGCTACTGACTTAAGCTGTTGACTACACCAGTTTCTTCTTTTGTCATTCCCTCTTACTCCCTTTCTCCAAGGTACTGTTAAATGCTGGTTTTCAATTCATGTCAACTTAAAGGGAAAACTTCCCTTTAAGTTTAGCTCAGGATAGCACTGAGGCTTACCATCAGTGCTATACTCCAGCTAAAACCAGGACTCCAGAAAGAACAGCGCCACAAGAACACGGAAGGGGACAGTCCCAGTGCTCATCTGAGTGTGCCTATGCAGGTGGAACCAGACCTCACATCACCAGATCTGTACCAGTGCCCATCTGCAAGCTCTCTGCTTGAGCCACTGTGTGATCCTGCAAGTGACAGGGACATTTGACTCAAGTGACACCACTAGCCCAGGCCTAGTACCCTGCAGAACTTCATATACAGCTTTTGGCTCAGCAGCTCCAACCACTCTATAGCCTGTGCATGCCTCTTGCAACTGTGTCTTACATTCAGCTCTTAGCATAGTTCTTGATCAATTCAGGAATCCCTTTTAATACCTTTTGGAAATCAGTTCTCTTCCAAGACTTTGATCTATCTGGTCTAAAAAACCAATGAAAAAAGATTCTGTCCCCGCCCATTTAAAAGCTAATTCTAGCTTGGAGGGTAATGCTTTCCACATGCTTCAGAACCAAACCCCACATGTCACTTAACAGACAGGAAATAAAAATTATTTAATGCTGCTCTCCTCAACTCCTTTTGACCCGTGTGTCTTTCCCTTTGCCTTTTTGGCTGTCATCATTGAGATCTGGAGCAACAGCTGATGCATCACTGTGAGCTCTCACAAGAGAATAGAACATCTGTTTTCCTCCCTCAGACTGAAAACAGACGCCTTTTTAGTTGTGTCCAACAGACACTCAATTATATGACAGCATAGTGAAGCACAATGCATCTAAATCAGGGCACACCCTCGAGGCACATGGGTGCCTGGCATTGGTCAGGAACCCAAAAAGCCTTTGCAATCTCAGGCAGGCTACCTATCCACAAGTATCCAGGGTCCAGGATACCTGCACACACCAAGGGTAGTTTTCCTGCCTTGGCAATGTCTGCGGAACAGCTCTGGAGCAAACACGTGCACCAAGCTTTGTGCAGCCCCACTGTGGCTCAGCATGTGTACTTGTGGATTATTCTAACAAGCTGTCTGGAAAACCCAATTCCATATAAAATACACTCCTCATTAACCAACTTACCTGACATTCCAGATCTGAAAGAGGTGACACATGTCACTGTGGAACAACTTTTCAACAAAATCTGCCTGAAGAGATTTTACTGGCTACTGCAGTCATGTTGGAAACTCACTGCTATGAAAACACCCGCAAATGGCACCTGGGAAGCCCAGCCACAGCAGGGTGAGGTGAACAGCCTGGCAATCACTGATTCAGGATTCTGTTTGGGACACATGGATAGGCTGACACAGGTAAGACAGCTCAAGCAGTGCCTGTTCCATGTCTGTTCCCACGGCTGAAGCAGTCCAGTCTCCAGATCTGTTCAACTGCAGGCATTTTACAGACAAAAACCCTAAAGAAACAAACCACCAAATCCCCATCCCCCCAGAAAAGAATAAAAATTTTTAAAAAAGCGTCAGCCAAACCAACCCAACCTAAAAAACCCAACTACAAACAACTGAAGGAAAGAGAAGGGAATTCTACACCCTGCACTGCCTGAAGGAGCCAGCATTTTCCTAAAGGAAAAGAACAAGCCATTTGAGCAGCTGACAGCACAAGTGGAAAACCAATTGGAAAATTATAGGGACAAACCACATATATTTTAGCTTCTATATCCAGCTCTAGAAACACATTTAAACAACTCAGGCAAATAGCTCCTATCAACGCTCTAGTGCCATAGCTACACAAACAAGCATCCCTCACGTTAAGAGGTTTCCACAAATTCCTGTGGATTAATACAAGAAAAGTATTAATTAAATGTTCAGCTAAATCATTAGTTCTTGGATTAATTATCTTAAATGGAACTCTTTACAACTGAAATAGATCAGAGGAACAGAAACTGTAAGTGTAACAAAAGAAGCCATCAGGGTTCGGCACAGGTACACAAAGAGCTGACACCACAGGGGAGCTCAGCCAGACCAAGCAGGTACCTCCTGGACAGGCTCTACTCACCTCTCACAATGCTTTCACTACATTTTTCTCTCCTTCACAACTCTTACTGTTATTTTCAACATAACTACAGCTAAGCTGAATCAAGTGTTTAAATAAACTTTTTTTTCCATGATTTTAGAAGATCGATGCCTTGTTTTGTAATTCTGTTACTTTTTCTCAGAAGTTTGTTCTCACAGGACACTTGCTAATAGATCAACCTTCTTGCTTTCTGCTGAACAGGATATGCTATATATTCATGCAAGCAGTTAATAGCACAGCATATCTTTAAAAAATACAGAAACTTAATTTAATATAACTCAGTAAAAGCCATTGTGTCGTGTTTCAGGGGGAGCGAGAAGGTTTTGTGCCCCCACACTGCAAAACCTTGAAGCAACACTGAAAAGCAATTCTGAAGAAGAGTAAATACAACTTCCAGAATTCACATCACATTTCACCTCAGAGAAGAAAAGGAACAACAATTTTCCAGATGTTTCCTTCTAATTAAAATCAACAGGTTTTATGAAAGAAACACTGAAATATTTGTAATTTGCTAAGGAACAGACTACTTGAGTTTCAGCTGTTCCCTGTGGTCATTGCACATACATTCAAAGGTGGGTTTACTTATTTTTGTCTCCAAGAGATTTTAAGGGAGGCTTGGTGGAAATTTCTAAAGCACAAATTACATGCCAGGCCTAACTGAAATACACATCACCCAGAGGGAACTATACCTCTAAAAATGTGCCCGCCATACCTTTGAAAACTCTTCATTCTACACCACCTCATCTCTTTTTATTCCTACAGGTTGGAAGTTATGGAATCCTTCCTGCTCCTGTAACTTCAGGAGCGGTTTATTTCCTTTGAGACACCTATTCCAAACTGAAGTGTCCCATTAGTATTATTTTTTGTTTTACATAAAGCAACAACTTTCACACAGATGGGAACACATGGCCATTCTCAGAACTCCAAAACCGGATGTCTTGTGAATTCTCAAACAAGGCAGACAGAATGCTGGATGTGATAGTGTGCCATTGTTAACCTGGCATGAAAAGGATGCCAGACTGCTTCCTGACATCCCAGCCAGCTATACTGCACATTCTAAACTGAGTGAAATGAAACAGTGACTCTTTACTTTTAGCATAAGAATGGGGATCACCAGTAAATTCAGGTGAGAAGTTGTCTCCAAAGGCCAATTAGTTCAACACCATGTCTACCCCACTGCTCAAATTAGATTAATCAGGCCACATTTCTAGAGAAACCATTTCGTTTTACTTGATTCTTAACATATAGGTCTTCAGCTGTAACTGACTTCAACATGTCATTAAAACCTGCAACAGTTTTATATATTCTAGTTAGAAGCAGCTCTGTCAATTCAAAAGCAGGTTTAATAAGCTTGTGTGTCACCACCTGTAAGACCCTGCTGACAGACTGAAACAGAAAGACTTATTTTTTTAATCCTTCTCTAGGTACAGTAGTATAAGTCAGGCAACAATTTGTAGCCCCCAAAGACTCTGGCTACATGATGTGACCCATGACAATCCTGGACTCTGACAGTGTTTCATTAAGTTAATAAAGGATCTGCAACACGGAGAAGGGAGCAAGATATACACACACATCAAGGTGAAATACTGCCAGTCATAGCAGGAATTGATACATACTTGTCAGCAAAGAAATGGTATTGGGCTTTTGGTTCATTTATCTAGGAGGTTTTAACTTGACATCATCTGATAAAAGTAAAAACTTCAAAGTCACACAGCAATAGGCTTCAATTACTATTTCTCTATCAGTCTGTCAGTGACAATGTGATTCAGGAAGGAGGAGGGATTGCTGCTGGCAAGTGTCTCTTGCAGTCTATGGCACAGGGGCTATTTCAGCTGAATTGGAGATTGAGTTTCACAGATAGTAACTATGTCAGGCTAGAAAACGTAGTTTAGAGGATTTACAATATGACAATGCCCAAGGATAACACAAAGAAACATAATATGCTTTCCAGATAACACAGCTTGTAGTACAGGTTAGAGATCAAGTGGCTGCTTTTTCTTAAGAACAGACATTGTAAGAGAAGTCAGGCAGGTAAGTTGTTTAATCTTCCACAAAATCAACACCACAAACTGATTCAGAAGCAGATGCAGGTACAGTTATGCCTCTTCTTGCCCTTCCTCCTTTTGCTCCTGTAGGTTAATAGCACTTTCCTGCACCATAGCAAGACAGGAAATACAAGGTGGTGTTTTTCATGAGTTTTCATATCCTCATCTGGAACTACAGAGGATTATTACTATCATAAACTTGTCACACTGAGGTCTAGCAGTACTGAATGTTGGAAAGAAGTATTATTTGGCTTCTTCATATACATCTGCCTGCAGTGTTGGGACTGTGCCAGCATGCAGTCCAGTAACAAATGTAGTTCAGTCTAAGATCTGTGCATGCAGGAAAAAAAAATATTTGCGCAGACCTACTCGTACACACACATCACCATTTAAAGAGATTTCACCTCCATCTTTCAAAGGACTGGGAATTTGAGTGTGCACATATACATTCTGTTCCTTGTCTCTAAATTCAAACATCAAAGAAAATGCCACAACCACAAAGCACCAAGGAAACAAAGCACAGATTCTTTATTAACTCTTTATTTTAGAAAAAGAACTTCAAGAGATATGCAGGCCCTGCAGTGGCTTCTGCTGTATCTTGACATTTTCATCAGGCAAAGGTAAAGAATTTGGATTAGCTGCTACAGGCCAGATTCTAACCCATCAGACTAGCACAAAACCAAAACCTTGAGCCAGCTGTCTGCATTCACATTCTCTCCAGAAAAAGGACAGGGAAACCAGCAGTCACTGCACATTTCTCTCCTTTTGATGACTTAATTCAGACCTTTAAAAGTCACCTAAATTCCATTAGACAGGGAAAAACCAAGATTTTAGCTACTATGCTACTTTGGTCTACCAGGGAGATCATATGCTCTTTAAAGAGTTGCCCAATTATGTATTGACCTTACATGGGCTTTCAGGGTTTCTTTAAGTGACTCATTAAATAATCCAAGATAGTGAAAACTTTATTTTGCAGGGCACATTTATGCAGTTACAGTATTTTTCCATAAAATTCTTCTTGATCACTACATAATTAGGACTAGGAGTCAAGATACAGGAGCATTAACACCTCCCTTTTATCACTTCTCCCCAGCAAGAAATACAAGGTCCCAGGAAGAATAGCCATAAAAAGTAAACCCAAATCCCTCCTCAGGAGGGTTTGAGAAGGCATATAACAGTAATCAACACCAGCACTGGTTTGATTGTTCCTTTCACCTGTATAAAGCAGCATGCAGGCAAACAGCACCCTTCCAGCCTACACTGTCTCTGCAAGAACTTGAACGAATTCTCTGACTTTACAGAAAGGAACTGGTGTGCTCCCAGCTCACTCTGAGCACCACAAAACAGAGTTGTCGTAGCAGGGGTCGGATTGGTCTCCTAAGTCTGGCCTCCAAAGCAGGAGATGTGGATCTGGCCACAGCTGCCTCACAGCCACATTGAGCAAAGAGCAAGCCCAACACCAGCCACGCTCAGCAGGGAGCTGACAGACACAGCTCTCCCTCCTCACCAAGTTAGAGAAAAGCAGCACAAGTCAAACCAGTTTTCTGCTCACCAGCTCAAGAACTTCTTCTGAGGCAAGCCTAAAAGCTGTTGCTTGCTTCTTGCAAGCCCTCACTACAGCAGCACACTGCAGTGCAGCCACAGTGCACGTGAAAGGCACACTTTTTCTTAGGCTGCAAAGCTAACCAGGAATACCAAAAAAGGGAGCTCCACCAAGGAATGGACTATGAGCATTAAATAGACACAGTCACAAACCAAAGCACCACTAACACCACCCATCACTTCTGCCACGTACATCAGGTGACTGTAAGACACTCTGTAAGCATGGTGACCACCAAGGGAAACTACAGCTGACTTGCCCAGGACATTTCTGCTGCAGCCTCCAAGACCATTTCTCTTCTCCACTGTTGCTTTTCAGGCTGTACATGCAAGTTCATCCAGAAGAGACTGGCTTGAACCCTCTGTCACCAAGGGCAAAATTCTCCATGCACAAAGATCAATACTACCTCTTCTACAGGTCCCTTTCCCAGAAATGACCTTAATTCGTATCATTACATTCTTGATCACAGCAGAAGTTCCCATTCAGGGTGATATATCAACATTGTGACCTACTTGTCTGCCACAGCATGAAAGCCTTACAACAGTGTCTCCTTGGTATGACTGTAGCTGTACTCACCCCATCTGCCAGCATGCTCTTTTCCCTGCCACATGCTGTGCCTTTCTAGAGATTACAAAAACTATCTCTGCCCACGACAATGCCTTTAAACCTTCATCCCACATCTCCCCCCAGCTCTTTGTTACTGACACTGCTACAGAACTGGAGCTGGAAACCAGAGTAGCTACCATAAAATGGCTAAAGATTCCTTTAGATTGTCATTAAATAATGAAGATGTTACACCTCCAAGGGCACATGACCCCTCAATGTAAAGGAGACATAAGCAAGGCCTCTGAGCACACCTACCTACAGGCAGAGAAGTTTTGTTCTTCTCTACCCTTTAATTACTTAGCACCTTCCTGGGATGAAAAGAGTGGTGTGCCCTCCTCCCAGAATCCCACCAGATCCAGCAGCACAGACGAAACTCTGCCAACACACTGCAGAACAAGGCACAAACTACCAGCCTCATCTGGCACATGTTAACAGTTGTAGTGAAAACCACATTGAGGAGATTTTGCTAGCATGGACTTGAACAAAGGTAATAACCATCTTTTCCCATATCCTCCAGCAGAAAGAAGAAGAGAAATCCTCTTAGATTAGCCAGAAAGAAAATTACACATGCAGAGCAGAGGGGCACTGGAGCAGACTAATTCAGGAGACTGAGAAATCTTCAAAGGATGTATTTTAAGCATAGGTTGGATAAATATCTGACAGAAGACATCCGGGTACGTTCATTTATCTTCTGTGAACAATAAACTGGATCTGACTATTTCCTGAAGTCCCTTATATTACAATACCTACAAAGCCTCCAAATTTCCTCCTTGCCATTAGAAACACATTATCAGCAATATAAGTTATTAGTTAGTATACATCCTTTATGAACAATAAAAGGCAGAGTAATAGACTCTTATTAGCAATCCTCTGTAGAAATACACTACACTGGCTATTAAAGGTCACTCCCCAGGGTAAGGTTAACACCCTGGTTAATAAAACTCTCCAATACTAGCTTAAATCAAGATTAATATACAACCATGAAGTATATAAAGGCTATGGTGAACCTCAGACTCTCTCCTGTGTCTGAAACTTTTCCCCTGGAGGATCCTTAGCAAATTCTACACCAGTGACTCCAACTTAAACATACACACACACAAATACAACTTTCTTCTTGACAGAACTTACTTTGAGCCAAGTTTTGAGAAATATGGAGCATGTACATCACGAGATTTCTTGGAATAACATATTAAAGAAGTGCTCACTCAGGGAACATGAAAGAGCTTTCTCCTCACTGCAAGTAAGATGCAAGGAGACATTTGGATTCTATCATGCTGAGCTGCTCCAAGGCTGAGTAAAACTCCTCATATTTGTGACATTCATTATTCAACGGCAATTCAAAGTCTTAACAAACTTTTGGCTCTTTAGAACAACTAAAGCTGGTTTTTAACCAGCCATACACCTAACTTCACAAAACACACATGCTGGACTCTACATGAAAAAGAAACAACCTTAGCATATTCAACATGCTCTGTATCGGGTTCCGTATCAGTATGACTCAGTTGTGCTGCTTTGCAAGACCTGCTACCAAAACCAGAATAACACATAAACCAGCCCTTTCCCAATTAAACTGAACCCATTTATGCCACACTAAGTGAGCTAAACCTCATGAAAAAGTCTCCAGACCTCTCAAAGCAATAGAAAATTTACTTTAGGCTTGCAGTGTTTTACTCATTAGGGAGAAGTTTAAACTAAATTGTATGAAACTGTGTCAGAAAAGAAATTTGCACCGTTTCCCAGACCATACGGAAAGTGTCTTACCACCATGTAGTAAAAAACCACCACATCTTCCTTAGCTGTTGGCTCTGGAAGGGGCAAGAAACAAGCTGATCTTAAGTTAGATATTCTCCCCCAGCTTCAGCAGTCTTGACACCACCCCCATTTTCAAATCACTACAATGGGCCAGTATCCTCAATTTAATAAGCACAAACATTTTCCCAAAACAACAGATAAGAGACTCAGGAAGAAGGGAAGACTATAAACTTGGACACTGTATATCGAATCCAAGTCCATAACAGCCCAGTTCCTGTATAAAGCACAAGCCCTGCCCCTAGACTGACTCCAGATGTGAAGTTCACAACTTGTGCTCCCAGGCCTTGCAAACAGACTCACTGCTCTTCATTCAAGAGAGGATATTAAACAGCCCAGATTACCTAGAAATAAAAACTTTATTTTAAAACCTTATATCAGGAGATCTTTTTTCTTCTGTGGGTAGCCTGAATATCATAAAGGCAGAGACCACCAAACACATCAGTTACTACAGGGTAGTCTTACACAGTAATGTGGAGAACTCGTATTGCATTATCACAATGCCTATTGATCCTAAAACCACAGGTAAAAATATGACCTCATTTGTGGTTAGGGTTTCCTAAAAATTCATATGCAACCTCTGAAGCTCTTCAACAGATTTTCTCCAGAGCTTTCCCCTGAACACAGATAAACAAAATGGGCAAAATGGGCAACCAACTTCCAAGCAGGGCACTCTGCACTGCTGCTGCAACTGTGTCCTCTCTTGCAGCCTTTAAGCAGAGCGTGACCTCCTATAGGCAGGGGCTGCATCTCCCTGCTGACTGCAAACACTGCAAGCAGGACAGGAAACAAGCCCAAAAGCTCTGCTGCTGTCTGCAAGGTATCTAAAGAGTCATCTCATGAGCCACCTGCAAACAGACTGGACCACTATTCTGACTCCCTACACAGAAAAGAGTTTCGTTGTGGTGCAGACCTGTGGTTTGCAAACCTGGATTTTATCACTACCATCTTTTTTTTACAGCCTCAGCACACAGTGGAGGGAGAAGGGTTTGCTGCAAGTGGAGTCATTACCAGCCTCTTCACTATTAACCACTCTCCACTATCACTCTCCTCTTACTGACACCACACAAAATCCACACAGCTCCTTCACTGCTTAGATTGGGAGCAGTAATGGTTGGTTGACAAGGATCTGCAAAGAGAAGCTTTCTTCTTTCAAACCTGGACTATACAATATGCTTGTGAAGGGGAGAATGGCAAGGTTCTGCCCTCCAGTCATTTCCCAAGAGCCCAAATTACTGGAGGCTCAAGTGCAATTACTTGCTGTTAGGGCTGCCAGCTCAGGAGCAACTAAGCCCTTCCCATGGCTCCCAAGTGAATTCACTGTGGTGGTTTAAGGAACTGGGCAAACAGACCAGACTCAGCAACTGAATCCTGCCAATACACTTCTCCCTCTTTTAAGCAACCTCCTTGAGACCTGGGGGAACAAGGCATCATTAATCTGGAACGAGAAGCATCTGCATGTAGCATAAGCTGGAACACCTGCATACAGCAGCAAGAGAGAAAACACCTTTTTCCCTGGAGCTAATCCCTGCAAAGGCACCTGCTTTCCCAGCAAACCTTTACACCAGCAGACACTCAGTTCCCACTCAGTTGCTCACAACTCAGCAACACAGACATATTAACTTGTAATTGTGATCTTCTGACACACACACAAAACCCACTTGCAGTAGTTTAATTGTGTTTTTACACCGAAGAGGCCAAGGCTGGCAAGCAACTCACCCAGCCTATCTTCCACACAGCGAGGAATCCTCACCAGGAATTTGTGGAGCAGCCTTCATACTTTGGGTAGTGACTTAGAGCTCCATAGAAACATAAGGCAGAAAATGAAGAGCGTGAAAAATATCCAAGGATTTCCTCTTCCTTATGGAGTCACCTTGCCTGCTAGCCTATTTCAGTCCCACAGACAGAGGGGGGTTTCCCTCCCACCATGCATGGTACAAGCATATTCCAGACACTGGTTCTGTAGCTCTCCCTGTGACAGTACTGCTCTGTGCTCAGTCACACCAGTGCAGGCCAAGGAAGCTCCAGAACAGCCTGGTAAGCAAAAGCCTTTAGACTGCCAGAGCTGTGGTGGGCAGAACACCCACGTGCCCCCAGAGCCAAGCTACCTAATGCACCTGCTGGTGCAGCAATCGGGAGGGGGAACAGCTCCTCATGAACCGAATGTTGCAGTAAATACACTTAAATCTTCAGAGCCATTTCCTTCCCATTCATAGGGCAGAAGGGAGGCAGACTACACTGCAAGACCATTGCCAAATTTTCCCTGTAGTAGTGCCTTGCTACTTTATCTGTGAACTAGGAACTAAATACAATCTCTGCCTTAATGCCCAGTGACTAAAGAACATAGCATCAATATTTAAACCAGTCAAATTCTCTTGACAGAAAGCAACACATTTATGCTATGTCTATTGTTCAGGCAGGTAGGAGCAGCAGGCTTCAATGATGTATTTAGCCATTTTGTTGGTCTGAAAAGTAATTCCAGATACTTTCAGATGAAATGCACTACAGAATTTAAAAAATTTGTATTAATCTCATTCCTCCAAAAAATTTTATTTTCTTTTGATCCAGAATCAAAGATTTATAGGATATGTATATCATTAACTCTGCCAATCAGAAGAACAGTGAACCTACAAACCAACTACTTACAGTATATGTAGCAAAAACATGCACTAAATATTTCTAAATCAGATTTTGCAAGATCAGGGGAGAAGCAGGGAGGTTCCTCCTAACAAGCAGGACTTTCAGGAAGTTTTATACAGATTAGTTCCAGTGAAAGCTTTAGACATCAGGCACCAAACAGCCTGATTATCTCTAATTGAAGGAGTTCATGCTCCAACCCAAATACTCAGGACAAACTCAGCCCCTGCTGAAAGATGGCACTGCACAAGGCATGGGCCACCCTCACAGCCCGAGACCACCAAGCCTAGAAAACGACAAAAACACACATGAGGCTCAGCTGTCCACAGTGCAGACAGATCACCTACTGCTCATCACTAACAAAAGAGTGTAAGGAAACAGGGGATCTGCAGCTCCCCAGGAACTGAACATTTATCTCCCTGTAACTCTTCCCTTGCAGACTCCTGGTGCATGTGCACATACTTGCTTTCAGCAGCAAGTAGAAGCTCACTGCATTAAGGAGAAAATTAGCTGTACATGTCAAATAAAAGCACGTATGCTTCTTTTCAAGTTTCCTTTTAATCTTTTGATGCTAGATAAAAGGGAAAAACAAGATTCATCTCACAGGTATGCAACTGTTCCAAAAATGAGCACTGAACAGCAGAGATTCAAAACAGGCACAAAGATGAAAACAATATCCATATGCAGGTTAAGCATGTTATCCACTAACATTGGACCTCTCAGTGAAAAAGAGAATGCTTGTGGCAAAGAACCTCTTTCAGCCCTATGTGGGTTCAATCCTTATCTCCCTCCCTGCCAAGCCTCAGAGGAGCAGGATGCGCCCTCAATTTCTTGCAAGAATGTGGATGCTACCACAGGTCCTGGGACAACCAAGTACCTGATGGTCAGCTTCTCCAAATATCTCACTCTCAGCTCTTGTATTTGCTACAGAACTGTAACCCTTTCAATACAATGACACAACCCCCAAGTGATCACACAGCATGAACCCAAGCAAACAGTGTTCTAGACAAGGACAGCTCTCGTGACTGACACCTTAATTTCAAACCACAATCCAGCTTGTAATGTTAATTAATCAGCTGATCTCCTCAGACACTTAGACCTAGAATGATTCCATTCAAGTAAAATGAGATTGCAGATTTCCCCCTAAAATAACCAAGAGCAGATTTCAGGATGTCAAAACAAGCATTGTCTGGAAGCAGAGGGAATTATCCTCATCGCACCACTTATCTGGGAAGTGCAAACGAAACAGCAAGGACAAGAGAAGAAAAAAATTATCGAAAACAGCAATATCTGTCTAGCATCAAGCTACATAATTTTAAAAAATACAGGCAGCAGAAACTATGATCTCTTTATCCTACATTATTTGCACCAGTAACAGATTTTTAGAGGCAGAAGGGCCTCATTAGATCAGTTAATCTGATATTCCACGTAATATAGTTCATGAAATCCCAAGCAGTTCCTTCTGCACTGAAACCAATTATTTTCTATGAATAAAGTATTTCTTCTGGAACAGCGTTAGGGTTTAACCTGATTTAAGATCTTTAAATCAAATGAAGAAAATCAGAACTAAGAATTCTGACCAACAGTTTATTTTTTGTTAGAGATACAGACATTGCATACACCACTGTAAAATGCAGAAAAACATAAGTATTTTTGTCACCTGCTGGAAAAAGGATTCCCCACCCCCAATTCACAAGCAATAGTTTTCAGCCTTCTGAAACATACAGTGATCTACATACTTTCTAATAAGGATGTGGATCTCTACAGACCAAATGGAAGCCCAGAGACAACAGTCTCTCTTCCTTTATCTTTTATCGCTCCCTAAACAATAAACCAAGTTCCAAGTGGCTGAGAGCTCACAGATTCAAAAATGGTACACTCCAGCCAGAGTGCAAAGAAGCAGAGAGGGCTGGGTTGTTCCCATATCCATTCCTAGGGCAACACAAAAAACCAGTAATAGCCCAAGATTTTTTTCCCCATCTTCTATTGTGTAAAAGCTTTATACAAACCAGCAGGTTTAGAAGATGCCACATTCACACAATACCAAAGTAACTAGCACAGAAGCCAAAATTTCTGATATAAATTCACATATAATTGACTATAAAAAGAACTATCAATGTGTTTTTATTTTGAAATCACTGAAACTATCACATGGAAATAGAGATTCAAAAGCTTCAAACAGCAAGAGTGGAAAATCATAAATTTCAATCATAAACTCTGACTTCCGTAACAAAAGACTAAACAAGATTAGTTATCCCCCGATTACCCATTATTGAAGGTAAGCCTCAAAGGAATGTCTCCCAGAAAGAAACAAAATCCAAATGTAGATTAATCCTTATTAACATGCACACAAGTATGGCATGTTATTAACAGCATTAAAAAAGCTAAAACTGAAAATAAACAGACAGATCTTCCCCACATTAGCTATGGTGTTCATCCAAAATTATGTCCCATCTCCAGAGAGCCTGCACATGGCACACTGCGGCAGTTGGGGTCAATTTGAGTTTCTCCAACTTTAGTGGCAGCAGGATCTGGCTCTTAATTCCAGACTTCCCATTGTCCCAACCCTACCACACCTTTCCTGATAAAAAAATGCAATTTTTAGAGCATTTTTGTTTTAGTTGTTCCTCAGCCAAGTTTGGCTGTAGAGCCATTTCCTAGCACACGTTCACTTGCCAGAAATGCTGCTCTCATTTATCACAAGTGCCCCTCTGATCCCTGGAAAACAACTCCCCAGTAACACATTTCATTTCCATCCTCCAAGTCTGAAGATGGCAGACTTCAACGGTGATAGCCACAAAGTAAACAGAGGAAGATAAACAGGCTCAGGGCATCTCCTTGACACCCCAGAAGTTTTTCCTGGCTCAACTCCTGCCCTGATGAACACCATTTAAAAGTCCTGCCCTTGGCCTCTTTTCTTTGCCTTTGCTTCCCTTACCCCAGTGTAAAAAGACACACCAGAATGTCTCCTCCTGTTCTCTTCCTCTCAGACTACCACATGAGAGTCACCATTGGATATCTTCCCACAGGGAAAGCAGAGTCTATCTCAACCTCATCCTTTCCCACAGCTCCTCTCTTCTCCAAGCTCCTGGTTCATGCACACCTGCTCAGATTCCCCAGAGGGCATTATCCAGGCCTTCTGAACTGCCTGTCTGCACAACAACTGGATCTTTGAGACATGGACACTTGCACAGCTCCCCACGCTTTCTCACTCCATGTCTCACCCATCCAAAGCACAGCCTTTGCTCAGCAGTGTTCAAGGGCTGTAGCTGCACCAAATAAGCCCCTTTGACTGGGAACATGAAAACAGAAGGACCAGCAGAGACAGAGCCACCCTCTGTGCCTAGTCCAATAGGCTTATATTGATGTTTGACCTATGATCTTGGAATCATCATAGAACACACTCCTGCAAAACAATCTAGTTAAAACACAGAAAACACCACGTGAAAGTCTGGAGTACCAACAAAGAGTATAAAGTACATATTCCAGCAATTTATCCTGGCTCTCCTGTCTAAATCAACTTTCCCTTCACCTTACTTCCCTCCTTTACGTTAGCTGAAAGAACTGGGGAGCCCATGCGACCTATGTGACCTAGACAGCTTCACTACTATGTCACAACCTGCTTTCCACAGACCAGAGAGCCAGCAAGCCACCCTCGCACCAGCTTTCACATGACTTAGTTTTGTAACAGAGCTACCACCTCGTTCTTAAGTGTTTGTCCAGCTTCAGCACACTCTGCTACAATTCACATGCACTACTTCCTCCTGAAAACGGCCACTCAATGAAAACTCAGAAATGCCAAACAGAGACCCATCAATCAGCAAGAACCCCAGATACCTCGGTGATAGCACAAGGAAGGACCAACAGCTGTGAAAAGACCATGTTAGTACCTAGTACTCAACTAAGACCTCTCCCTCACAGAAACCTGAAAGATACTTCTGAAGTTCATTAAGTCTCTAAACTTGCAGTATTTCATGCAGACCTAAAATCCAGCCTATCCCATCTGTATTAAACAGCTTGAAGTTTTCACATGGTTCTCAGCAGCTCACCTTTCTGCTATTACATATCCTTTCCCTTCCACCTTTCCCAAATATATAGCCCATTTGTATCATTACTGCATAGGGAAATTATCTTACACTGATACCTTTTTCCTTGGATGATCCTTCTTTTCACACCACCATCCTTCTCTAGCTGTTCTGTAAATTGAAGTTTCCTATCTCCTCCTTCAAAGCACTGTCATTTGATCCAAGATTCTGCCTTCCCATCCATCTGTAGTACCAATTCCCATAACACATCACCTCTAGGTGCAACTTTTCAAACAAGAACCACAGCACTTTTCTCCATGCACATCCTCCTGCTCTTAGGAAACCTTCTCATTAACTTTAAGCGGGTTTATAGAACAGGAAATTCCAGAAAGAAACAAATGAAACTGCAAGGAGAGAATGGGACCTGACCAACATGAAGAAAGAAGCAGAGCTCTTTGAAGGCAACAAGAAAGTTCAGATCTTGACAGGGATTGAAGCTAGTAGTCTTTCACAAGCAGACGTACTCACATAACTTATTCATATGCCAGCAACATTATGCTGGTAACAACTTTCCAAAGACCTAAGGGAAAGAAGGCAGAAGAGGCGGACAGTAAAACTAGGAAAGCCACCCATACAGGCCTGGAAGAAAAGCTCTAACCAGACAGACAAAATATTCTAATCGGCAAGAGCATGTACCTCCTAAAACCTGTGTGCAGTTTCAGCTTTCCATAGCACATCCAATCACTGCGTGAGAAATTCCTTTTGGAGGTCAAGCAGTTCAGCCATGCACACAACAGCAGCACAGCGATGGCACCCTTCATGCCTCAGGATACAACACTGCAGTGCCCCTCTGAGCATCTCAAAGTACACTACTGCCTTCTCCAAGGGATTAATTTACAAAAGTAGGAGTGTAGATATCTGCACAAGGATCATTCTGTCCACAGCACTCTGAACAGATAAGAGCAAACCCAAATACACAGTGTATTAGGGAGTATTGGGTTAAACAGTTTGGTGCATGAGGACGGACTCCATCAGCTATGAGCAAACAGAATTCCCTCAAAAACTCAGGTACAGTTTTTATTCTAATGTGAAAGCTAGCGCTGTCTGTCTTTACAGAGCTATTACAGAAATTGGAGTATTAACAGGTCTGGCTCCATCAGACACTTTGGTGATGGGCATACGTCAGTAAAAGCCTCTAATGTCCAGCCCTGTACTGCACTGAATGAGCGGCGACCCTTTATCTAAGCTCCCAACAGTGAGACATGAAGTCCTCCCAAACTGTTAAAAGCAGACATTTGTTCCATGTCACTGCACAAGTGCTGATGCCTCCATTTGCAGCAGGATTTCCAATTAGACCCAAGACAACTATGTCACTTGATATTAGTCAAATGGAGAGTCATGGCAATACAAGGCAAACTCGCTGTCTTTTAATGGAGTAGAGTTCTAACAGACACAAAGAAAATTAGCACAAAGAGCTGATTCCTACTATATATTTCACAGTAAATGCAGATATTATTCAGACAGTATAATCTGCTAACACACTGAATCGAAGCAACTTTAAGTTTCCCATTTGCTACTAGCAGATTCTCAACTACCAGCTGACTGGCACAAACACTCTTAACACTGGCAAAGTGGTAGCACCACAGTTCACCTCACAATGCTTCCAAACTCCAAAGAAACCTTGCCAGCCTCTGTGCTTGTGTGCACATCCTGCAGAGCTGCCACATGAACGCCATGGCCGGGCTGAATGGGGCTTTGAGCACCCTGGTCTAGTGGAAGGTGTCCCATCTGGTGGCAGGGGGGCTGGAACCAGATGAGGTTTAAGGTCCCTTTCAGCCTGAGCAATTCTATGGTTCTCTGTCAGAATGGGGCTCTACTGTGCAATTTTTCATCATTTCCACAAACTTCTCTCCAGAAGGTTACTTTTGGAGATGAAAAAATATTAGTAGCCACAAAAATTTTCTTTCTCACAATTAATGCAAATTCAGTCCTACACATTTTCTTCTCTGGCTAAAATCCCAGCCACACTATAAAAAAATTATCAGGTTCTCCCCAGTGTAATAACTGGGGGTCTTTGCTCTGATTCTTGAATACTCAACTGTTGCTTTGTTTAAAGTTCCATATTTAGCACAAATGAGGAACTCAGTAGGTTTTGCCTAGTTAAAAAAAGAGATCTCATCTAGAAAGAAAGTAATGAATGATTTGTGGGAGGCAACATTCATTTGGAGAATTCAGAGACTACATGTCTCCACTGTTCCTTCCTGCATTTAATGATATGGCTACAGACCAGTCGACACATGGGCTACAATTACACAAGGCAGGTTCATACAGACTCACACAAAGCACAACTACAGCCATCAGCTCTGAGCAAGGCAAGCAGGAGGGCAAATCTGACTGTGCTCAGCCTCAGTTAAACTGTTACTGGTACCCTGGTGACTCAGAGTCTGCACACAAAACTGCTGGCATCACTGACATCTCAAAAACATTTACACAGGAGCCAATTCATGTAAGCACCTCTGACACTGGGACACTCAGCACTTACCTGCTGATAAATTCTTCTAAAAAACAAATAAGAAACAAGTTTTAGGGCCTTGACAGTATACAGGGATATGGTGGATGGAACTAGATGGTGAGTCCAAAGGCCCTAGCAACCTGAATTACCCTGTGATCCTAAAAGCTGATCAAACTGCCATATAGGTAACGTCACCTTTCAGTTCCAGAATGCATCTGCTGAAAAAGGAGGGCTGCCAGAGCCAGAAATATGTATCTGAAACACAAAGGTAACCCTGCAGCAGACTACCTGGTCCCTTGAGCTGGTCCCCTAAAAAAACCCATAGGTGCACTTCATGCTAAGAACACACTGGAATGTTAAAAAAAGAGTACTATCAGGTATTTTTCAGTCTTATTTTTAAGGAAGAGATCATTTAATTGTTGATCTAACACGCACATATTCTTTTTTCTCCCTAACTTCTGAAATTTTTAGCCAATTTTACCAAACTTCAACTTAACATGGTAGGGAAAACAGAGATACCAAAGATGATATGCTCTTACAAATACAGTAACCAAGAGATTCCAATGAAACACAGACCTCAGCATGAGGAAAACCAAAGCAAGAGATACCAGCAAATCTACATTTAAAAAGTCAAAGGAAATGAGGCTTCCCTGCCTCAACTTCCATACAACTTCCCTGCTTACAAAATTATTCAATTAAAACTAGACCAAGTTAGAGGCAACTAGAGCCCATTGACAGTGGGAGTTTCAGTAGACAATTTTTTCATGTGGAAGTTCAAAGGGTGAGACAAGAACAGCTTTTAAGACAACTTCAAGGAATATCCCACAAAGAAGACATGGAAAAATGTGCATACTTTTTAATGGAGAAGCTAACAGGTTGGTGCTGGTGGGAGGACCCTGGGGGCTGATGAATATTTCTTTCAGCATCAAGAGAACAACAAAACTCCACTGATTTCATTGCTAGTTAGAGACTAGCAATGAAATCAACGTGCTGGTAAATCCAGCATTGACACTAACCTTCCATTCAGGTCATGTCAGGGAAAGTGAGGATTCACTCCTACTCACTCTGCTACCTACTAAACAACAAGGGAGATGGGTCACATATGCATATAAATGACTGCTAATTTTACTCCATATGTAACAGGCATGACATGAACAGTCTCTTTAAGTCACTCAGGGATTTCTGAGGACCAAAACCAGTACACTCTTTAAAATATTTAAGTGTTAAAGCAGTTTCAGGCACAGTATCATACCTGTTCTACCACACAAAGGACTGAAATTAAACTTCCCTATCACTGTGCATAATCCTGTTACTCTACACTGTACATAAGCTATTCAAAATTATCCCAATATCTATCCTAAAACCAAATGTCTTGTCCTTATCTATTTATCTCCACGAGTTTTACAGTGTTCTTTCTGCAGGCAACTTTCATCTGACATGCAGCCTAAATTTACTCACAGCCAGTTTATACCCATTTGTTCTTGTGCTAACCTTGCCCTTTAAATCGAAGAGTTCTTTCCCCTCCCTGACGGTCACCCCTCTGATGTATTTTTAGACAGCAATCATATTCCCTGTCAGCCTTCATACTGTAAACTAAACAAGCCAAACCTCTACTCTCCTCTGGTTAGGCAGGCTCTCCAATACCCTGAACACCCCACTAACCCTTCCCTGCACCTGTTCCAGCTTGAATTCCTTCCTTGCAGACAGGCAACTAGAACTGTACAACACATGCCACAGAAGGGCCCAATAAGGCACTCTACAATAGCATTAGTACACCCTTATCCCATGAAAATAAATCCCCAATAATCTGCCTTTTCCACCAATGCATCAGCTGTGACCCTTAGCCTGCAGTGAAGCAATACACACCAAGGTTTTCTGAGAGCTGGCTAACTCTATTAGACCTCTAATAAACCCTGGTGACAAGCACTGAAGTGCTGCAAATGAAACACTATACCAGCATTAAAGGAATAGCTTTATCCTCTCAATTTAGTAACCACAATGGTTCAGTCTGTTGTGTGCTGACCCAGACTCCCAGTCCCAAACTAGAGCCTGTTGGCCTTACCAATGCTGACGCAGTCATTCTACCAAGCACCCAAGAGAAAACATATCTAACAAAACAAAAACAAAATAAAAACACCCAAACAAACACAAAAACCACCCCCTAAAAAAACACACACCAAAAAACTGAACAAAACCAAAACCACACACACAAAAATGCAAAAAACCAAGTGAAACCACACTGACACACCAAACAAACAAACAAGAAAAAAAGCAGCCACAGACAACATTTGTTAGTCCCAGCACTAAAATCCTATGGGGACTTAATTTGGTCAGCAAAAAATCAGGTCTCTATAAGGCCACAGAGATATGCATGGGAGACTTTTACTTTCTATCCCATTTTTCCACTTATTTCTCACCATCTACTATGAGCCACCAAGAGACAGGATATCAAGCTATCTTTTATTAAACACTATGTAAGTGTTGCAATTAGATTCAGGCTGCTTTGGTAGGAACAAGAGAGGTGAAAATGGTTGGAGGGGTTTTACTCTATGTCAAACTCTTGCTTGGTTTAAAGCATCTCATTAGGGTTTATAAGGTTGCTGTGTTGCAGACACTACTGGGACGCCTGAGGAATCTGTTCCAGACTTCAACTACTTCTGAAACAGCTGACCCAAAGGAAGTACACTTTGGTTTGCAAAAGCTACATTTCTTGCCAGAGATGGGGTTATTTTCCCCTCCATTTCATGACTGAGTTCTGGATATTGAGCTCTAAAGCCAGTGAAAAAAAGGTTAGGCGTGAATGTGCCACTATGGAAACAAACTTCTGTCCTCATTATTTCAACACCGTGTTTCCACTCTTCACACTCCCTTGAGATCCTGTAGGTTCTCATTATTTATATTTCATTTGGTAATACCTCGGTAAACAACTGAAAGATGCCGTTCTTTGGTACACTCAGGCTCACAAACCTTTTGTTTTCTGCCACCACTAGCACATACACATTGTGCATAAAACAAGAAAGCATTACTGTTCCACTCGAGTTCTTCCCACCGCAGTCAGAAAAGGACAATCTTTCCTGCTACACCAGTCATTATAACCATTTAAGTATGAAGGAAAATCCAGAGGGAAATTCTCAAAGCTAGAGCAGATAGTTCTTCCTCTGCCCTGAATACAAAGGTCTGAAGCTAGTACTGATTTGATCTATTCCAGCTGCTACAATCTTTTATTCTCCACTGCACCCTCTGTGACGTTCCCCACACTGTTGATACCATAGAGGTAAGAGCTGCACCATAATCCAATCAAATTACCACACAGAGCAGTTAAAGTGTTGGGAAGGCAGGTCCAACTACTAGAGCCAGAGAAAAAACAACTGATTAGCTGGACTGGGAATTAACATCAATGCCTACAGGAAACTGGATATCCTGGAGCAAAAACTCTGCTCTTCCATAAGTTTAAGGCAGGAAAACCCACCTATCAAAGCACACCAGCACAGAAGCCTGAAAATAAGGACTGGTCACGCTCCACAAATGCAATTCAAACCAAATGAGTCTTCAGCCCTTCCTAAGGTAACTCCTCTCCCCACAAGGAAAGTCATTGAAAGCAGTTTCTGCCAAGACACCTATTGTAATATGGGCATATGCAAGGAACAGGCTATATTTCCAAGTCCAGATCTCAAGATCACTTTTCCTCCATAGCCCCTTTCTCATATTTTTTGTGCCTCAAAACTAACTTAATTAATATTTATTAGCAATTTCAGCTTCATGGTAAAGAGGTTTTAAGGGATGAAAGTGCAAGATGAATGTATACATTACTGATCTCCATGCACCCCCAGCAGCTCAAAACCCAGCAGCTAACAGCAGCTGCTTGGAAACCCTTTAAAAGTCTCTTTTTCTTCCCCAGATGGTGAAGCCTTTTTCCTCCATGCATTAAATACTCAACAAAACACATTCACCAAATTATCATATCAGCCCATAACCATGCATGATAATTATTTCTTAAATCAGGATTTCTTCTACCGAATTTCAACCAAAATAAACATGGTATAGAGAACAAATGTATGCTTATAGTGAAGAACCATTCATCAGCTTAAGTAACTCTAATGGATGTCACTTTAAACTAAGCCTGTACCATCTGTTCTACCCCTCAATTAGCAAGCAAAAAAAAATTATTCAATACAGAGTTTAAGAAAGCCAGCTAATTTATGTATGTAAGTTTTATTTCTCTTTAGCTCAATGAAACGTCCTCTTGTAATGCTTAATATTCAGAAACAGATTAGAATGGAAGGTTGCTTTCTCTAATGCTATTAGGAATTTTGTCCGGGGAAATAAAATATCCAAGCAATATTTCACCAAATCAAAAAAATTCTTATTAACATCTCACCATTTTACTTTAAAGAGCATGATGTCTCTCTCAGTAACAAAATGAGCTGGGAGCTAAACAAATCAAATCTGAAGTGCTGCAGACATTAACACAAAGCAAGCTCAGGACAAAGCCATGCCCTGACAGACTGAGTCTACCACAGCAGGAGGCTGTGGATGTGCCCTCAGACGTGGGGGTCTGTTAACCATGTCAGTTCCTAACTCACCTCTTGGAGGCAAAACCCACTCCTGCAGGCTGCTGGGCACAGAGCCTTGCACAGACCCGGCTGCACTGGGACAAAGGGACCATCCCATGCAAGGTGAGATACTCTCCTTGGAAAGCAAGCCCTGTCCAGTGAGAGCAGTGCAGCACCAAAATTCACTACTTGCCGAAGTGCATGAAAAAAATACAAACATTCATCCAATTCCTTACTGCAAACCTCCATCCAGTTTCACTTCAAACTGGCCTCTCCTACCACTCTGCAACATGTGAAAACACTGAATAGAATCTCTCTTCAGTATGTTGGACCCTGACCTGTTTAAAGGTTCTGTCACCATCGATCTCCAAGTTCACTGTTGGATGTTTGCCTAAAAAAAGCCCTGCAATAACAAGGGCTGTTTCCACTGGAAACCTCAACTCAAACAGCACAGGTAACACATCCCAGGGAAAAGAAAGGTGCAAGAAACATAATCTCCCAATACTGTTGAAGAGAAGCAGGCAGCAGAAGGTCACTGCTGAACACTCTCAGTTCACCTCTCGGAGTATCAGGCTGGTTGAAAGCTATGTTAAGATCCTGGACATATTACTTTACATTACACCTTAATAAGAAACATCATGGTTTGGGTACTGAGAAAGGCTCATCAGCCACAGATGAGCCAGGAGATCCTGCACACTTAACATCAGCATTACTAAATACTGCAGAAGCAGTTCAAAGCAAGATGGCTCAACAAGGAATTACTGACGATTTCAGTTCTCTCCCCTTGCCATGGGACTGTGAACCTGAGAGGGCATGCTGAGCCTCTGACACTGCTGTGCTGTTTTGCCTCATGTCTCAAGAGAGACAGCTCTGTGCAGGCCTTAGATATTGTTCAGAGATTCAAAGCTCAGCAAAAGAATTCTCTTGTATCCTTATCAGAGAAAGAAATAAAGTCAAGCAGAACCACCATCCTGAAACACCACAGACCAAGCAAACAAAGCATAAAATGAAGAAACAGACCATTGGCAGAATTCCTCTTTGGTCTGCAGCATTCTGCAATACCTTCCCCAGCCCAACCTCACTGGTGTAGTCCACAACTCCTAGTGCCCAAACAAACACAGGCTGTCTGCTCTAAACAACTGTGCTCCAAAGAGGAGTAAGAGCTCTCAAAGAGAATTCATCTCTTCACTCTGCACCATTCTTCTGTCTTCTACCAACCTGTAAGTACTGCTGGGAAAACTCAAGCCTGCAATGGCTGTTGGATGCAATTCAAGCACACTACTGGCAAGCACAAACATGCAAATGGCTTTGCACTGGACCTCAGTGCCCTGTTTCATATAATCACCTTTATATTTCCTTGATTTGAAAAGCTGAACTATCCAAGTGCCTTTTGCACGTAAGGCAGCTGCCTGTTACACAGCAGGAACCAGTGATCAGGTCACAAGATATTTGTTAGAAGACTTTCAGAGTACTGAGTGCTATCAGAAGCATGTTAGGCCTCACTGTGTTTTACACATGATGTTTTTAACAGACCTGGGACAGCACCAAAGAAAGCAAAGCATCTCTGCCCTCCATCATTCTTTTTCTTCCTGGATCTCTTGAAAAAGAAGACTCCATTGTCTATAGTCATTATGCTGAGGTCAAGGACTGCACAAAATAGTGTCATGAAAAAATAGAAACAATGTACAGAAAAACAGCAAAGCCTAAAAAGGTCAATGATGGCCATGACATACACAGATCAAACTTGTACGCCAATGAGGGAGACAGCTCGAGCCCTTCCTGTAAAGGCGCAATCATCATCCTTTTAATCCAAACTGAACTGGTTTGCCTTAGAGATGTCACTTCTCTGGTTTGCTGATGTTTCCTTGTTGATAACATATAAGCACAAGTGTTTACTTAGAGGAGTCCTAGACAGGCAGGAGCCATGAATCAACTGGATGCTGTCCCCAAATAATGGGTCTGTTATCCACACTCAGTCTTATTCTGAGAACACACACTTTATCACTCACATATTAGGAAATTTCAAATCATGCAGATGATCTCAATCTTTGTTTTAAGCTGATACTTTTTCAAATGAAGAGACTGAGGTGAGAAGAGAAACAGACTACAAATATTTCAGCTTCTTCCATTGTGACCAGACCACTGCAGTTTAGCTCTCCAGATGGCTATCCTAGGGCAGTGATGCTTGGCCTTTCACTCCTAAAGTTGACACACTAATCCATGAACCGGATCAAATGACACCAGCTCCCCTGTGCTCTCTCACACCAGACAAAGCTGAGCTTCCAAACCCCCACCCCACAAGCAGTCAGGAAAAAAGGCAGCGACAATGCAGATTGCAGGCATTAAAACAAAAGGAAGAGATTGGCATAAGAGGATGCACTAAGCCTTGGCTGGATCCTGAAGTAGACTTCACCCATCACTGACCTCCACATAGTCAGCTTGCCCCACTCAAAGGCTTCACATCTCCTATTATACTCATTCACTGAGAAAACACCCTCCAGACATCTGAGACATGTCTCTGTTATGCTTACTAGAACTTATTAATCACAGCAAATGCTATCTATAGAACTTTCACATTAATGAACAGCCAGCTCAGCAGCATGAGTTCTGGAACAGAGAGTCACTGCAGTACAGAAGTGCCACCAGTTTATTACTGGAAAATGAACACCACAGAGATCATTTTAAGTGTGTAGTTCAACAGACAAAAGATTGGGAAGACAAGCAAGTTATCAGAGTAGAAATTCTGCAAACTAAGTGGGATACTGGGATTGCAAAGTGCTGCACAGCTCAGTGATCCACATCACTTCACGAAGTCCATGCAAATAGCACATTTTGTAACAATTTCAATTTTACTGTGCTTGGGTTACTCTTCCACCGAGAATCATGGAAGTTTGTAAGAGAAAACCAGTTAGCAAGAAAAGGGGCAATAAGAATATGCAATTCCCTAAGAAAATTATATGTATACTGCTTGTTCACAACAGCAAACTAAAAATTTCTTCCTGTGTTCCACCAGAATGGATCCTCTATTGAGATCATATCAGCTTTGGTGGTTTGGTGATTGTGTTTTTAGTGTTTGGGGGTTTTTTCCCCTACATGCCAAACAGCTTCTACAACAGCTGCTTGTTGACAAAAGTGAAGAGAAAGAAATGCAGTTGTGCAGAACACAACCATCTCCCAATCATAATTTCTGTTAAAAATAATTTTAATTAATTTGAGCATGTTGAGCTCCAGAGCCCTTACAACCTACACAGCCAGTCCCTCCTTCACTTCTACAGGTGTGAACTCCAGTACAACCCTCAGTTAAATATCTTTAGGCTCAGCTCTGTAGGAACTTTCACTCTGAGATTTTCCTGGACTTATCAAAAAGGAACATTATTACATCCCATACAATAGCTTCAGTACTCTATTAGCCTTTTCAGAGAACCTCATGAACAGACCGGGACAGGAGTTTTTCAAGTCACAGCTGAGAATCCCTCCCCACTCCCACAGTACATGGCTGTGGTAGGACCTTCTCTCTAAACCTGTAGGGAGATGAAGTATCATGACAGGGATAACAAGGCAGTGGGGTTCCATGTCCTACCAACTCATGCCATCACTATCAAACTCAACAGAAGACTCATACAACATTATCTTTCTTGAGCCAAGTACAATTGATCTACTGTGTTACCCACAGAAAATGGGAAAAGAAGTCTAGCAAGGTAATTTAATAACAGTGAAAACAAGTGCATTTTACATATGCTTTTTGCAGTTTTATAAACCTTTTAGTATAGCAGGAAATCATCAACATTGCTAACTACTGGCATGATCAAAGAGTGCCACCAGCTAACAAGGTACACAAAGAAACCAGGATACCACAAACTATGAACTCCAAATGTAAATCCACTAGTCCTTAAAACACAATTTACTGAATTCTTACGGCCTTGAGTCCTCAATATCATAGCAGCTATCAGCTGCCAAGATATGGAACAACAATCACTGATTCAGAGTAATTACCAGCTTACAGAACAGTGTAACAGAATGTCTACTATACAGCTTTCATTTAGATCAAGTAGCACCTGACATCAAAACTTCTGACAGTAATCGTACTCCACATGACAAAATCTTACCTTATAATTGCTGGAATTTACCCAAGAAGTGGCCAGTCCATCAACCATTTTATCCAGCATAGTCTGATCATGTTCAAGATCAGCTGACTTCTGTTTATCTGAGAAATAATCTATCAGTTCCTGGCCAACCTGAAGTCTCTTTCCAACATCCTTCTGCAGCACCTGCGCTAAGCAGTACTCCATAGTGGGCTCCATGGTGTCTCAGAAATACAGCACCAGCCAGAAAGCCAGAGGGCAGCAGGGCCAAAAACTCCCTCTACAAACGTACGCAGGAGGTCGCCTCTTTCTTCGATGAAGGTTACTGAGGGCCTGGGTTTCAAAGATGCAATTCTGAGAATGGCAACAATGCACCATGTGTGTGTGCACAGCAGCTGGCAGGATATTAAAAGTCCAATTTAAATAACTAGTAATAGATGAAGCAACGAGCAGCACTGTACAGTTGAGTCTGCAATAAATCCCAATTCAGCAGTCCATTCTGAAAGAAATGAAAAAGAACAGTATTATAGGTTAAATTAAGACTGGAGAAAAAAAAAAAGACTGAAAGCATGTCACAAAATAGGTTATTCATATACAGCTGCAAAGCTGTGATAAGTCAGATACGAGAAGCATTGGTCTATTTTAAGGAATCAAACAAGGTAGGTCAGGACAAAAACCTTTGGTTATTCTTTACAATAGCAGTTAGCTATCAGTTCCCTAGAAGTTTCAGTGACAGACAGTAAATTTGTGGCTTAAAGTAACAGCTGATTAGTAATCAGTATTATTGCAACCGCCACCATCCACCCAAAAAAGTGGGGACAAAATCCTTAAGCAGGTCAGCAGGAAAACCTATCTACTTTAAGTGAAAGCAGGAAGAGGTCTGGATCCTGTTTTGACTGTTGGCCTTCAGCAACCAATGCCATCAGCTGGTCAGCAAGATAAAGCACTAACACAGAGCTCCAGGAATGTAAAATGATCCGTTTTCAAAAACTAGGTGCTCAAGCTGTTTTCAGGCTGAATTTTATTACATCCCAACCACACATGTCCAGGAAATAGCATTTACTGGCACACTCTAAACACAGTTCTGACAACCAAGGCCACAACAAGGAAGGTCAGGCCAGACTTTGCTGCCACTCAGAGGCATAGTATCACCTCAGAAACTTTTGGCTTACGCAAAAAAAAAAAAAAAAAAAAAATTACTTTATGTTTGGGCTCTGGTTATGTTCCTGAACCCTATAAAATCTGTTGTCCGTGGACTTCATCAGGGACTTTTTTTGTCCCTCCATCTGCAGCCAAATGAATCCCTCAAGACAGCCAGGGAACAGACTAAGGACCTGTCCTCCACCTTCCCATAGACCAGGGCTCCTGGCATCACCATAGTGCTTCCTGAAGCGCTCCCTTATCACAGGTTAGCTCTTTGAGGAAGGGGATGATAAAAGCCCAGGGCATCTTTTTGTTTCCTGGCTAATAATACCCAAAGCTAGAAATCTGCTCTACTTTTTCCACCTACATGAAGAAAGCAGGTCAAGCTCAGAGTAAGGGAAGAAGAGGCTGTGCAGACATCTGGTTCAATAAACAACTGGAAGGAAGCTGGAGGTGCAAGTTCACTAATTGGAAGCACTGAGGCAGCAAATCTACATACTTTCTGTTTGAGCAAATAAAGCCTTCACAAAAGTCTTAATAAAACAAAGTGAACCTGACACAGATGAGATACACACAAGAACCCCAGCCTGGAAACAAAAGCACCCTTTGCAAAGCAGACTATTCAGTTCCTTACATCACTCCCATCCTCTCTGGCCACATCTTACCACCACCAAGCACTGCATCTAGATTTAGCTCTGAGGGCTTAACCTACAAGCATTTCCCCAACCCTACAAGCATTGCCACATGTGTCCCAGCTTCCCACACTGGTTGTGCAGGAGTCACCAGAGTGCAAGTCCCTCCATTTCAGGCAACCAATTCAAATCCCCGCTGGCTGACTGGGATCAAAACTGGTTCTGTACACCCAAGGACACACCTCAACCAACTGCAAGGCAAATTCTACCCTCAGCCAGAAGGGATTGCTCATGTCTATACACTAAGCTCCCTCCTTGCCAGCAAAATCTCACCCCCAGAGCAGCAAGGAACCCTTGGCTGCAACTGCACACACAGCACCTCAAGCTTTAAGTTAGTGCTGTGACAGATTACTGCTTGTGACCCCCACCCCAACCTGAACCATCTCAAGGACACTCAAAATTCCAACCATTTTGTTTCAAGTTACCGCAAGAGGGGTTTGATTTTAAATTCTAAAATTGTCAACATTCCCTCCAATCAGTACTCTTAATACCTTTTTTCTTTCTAAATGAAAACTCCAAACTAGAAGGAAGCATTGCCTTTTTTATTGCAGTTTCTACTGATGCTACAGTTTCTCACTTGGTCAGTTTAGCACCAAATCTGAAAGAAGCACTCTGAGCTTTCCCATCCTCAACCAAAATGTTCATGACATAGCACTCACTCCCATGGCAGCACAGGAACAAAACCAGAGCCACTTCCACAATTGTACAAGCACAGCAGATGTTTTCATCCAGGTCTCCCCGTCTGCAGCTTTGAATATTGGCCCCTGCCCTGCCCTCCAGCACAGGCTGGTCTTGCTCTTCGCTGCAGAGACTCCAGTTATGGGAGACAGTCTTAAACACAGCAGTATCTAAATATCCAATGGAAAGATTTTCACATAGTAGGGAAGCATTTCACTGGACACCTCGCTAGCACGGAGCTACTGGAGAAGGGACAGGGAACTGCTATTCAACTGCTACCACATTCTAGCTGAAACCCTTCAAGTTAGCTAAGCAGTTTGTTTCTGGACTCCAGAAGCTGCACACATGTTCAAGAGGGGGACTCTTCTGTTAAATTGGATAGAACGTGGTGAAAAAAGTCTTAACTGCTTTTAAAGTGGAAATGTAGAACTTGCTTAAACTTGAAAACTGAGATTACAGAAGGGTGTGAATGAGTGCTAGTTACAACAGAATAGCCATTTTTTATTAACATCACACAGAGGCAAGTCCCAACATGTCCAGAAACCATTAGCTGGCCATACTGCCATGAGAAAGGAGCATTCAAAGTTTCAGGTCTGTCTTCTACTTGGTTTTCATTGAAGAGTTTGTAAGTCTCTGCCTACAAGCACAGAAACAATCTTTAAAGCAAACTATTGTAAACAAATTTCTCTCCACATTCCTTGCTTTTTAAACACATGAAGGAAGGCATAGATTAAAAATTGTGGTGCACTACAGAAGAACAAATTTGTCCACGACCTTGAGGACTCTTAGTCTAAAGAAGATCCACTATACATTATGGCACTGCTGTCAAATCCATGGAGGGAAGAAGAGCCAGAAACATCTTTCAATCCTGAGGAAAACATTAATGGGAAGCCAAGAGGAAAAGGTCATTGCAGCTTGCATCTACCAGCTAACAGGTGTTTAAATAGCACTTCTCAAAAAACAAAAAACAAACAAAAAAAAAACAAAAAAAAAACAAAAAAAAAAGAGCCCTTTTCTACAATGTTAGGAAGTTTGTTGACTCCCCTCTTCCCCACAGGAGGAAGTGGAAAAAATAACACCTGAGAAAAACAAGACTCAAGCTGACAAAAAAATTAACTTCTCACACAATGAAGTATATGGCTGCTGCATCCCATCAAGTCTGCAATCATCTGGGCAGATGCTCCCCACATAAGCTTTGAAAAACATTAAGCCACAATCTCAGCCCCAGAGGTCTGCATCTGTTCCTGGACTTTTCAGGTAGCCAATGTTACAAGATATGAACAGCTTTGGACTGGGATGTTGAGTACAACCTCTTCCCACAGAAGAACAGTCATGCAGAACTCAAAATTAATAACTCAGTGGCACAGGTCCTGTGTTGGGAGCTCCTCCAAGTTTTGAGATGGGTTGCCAGTGTAAGTTCCACAGCAAGGGTTTTCTCCAATCCTCCTCACAGTCTGCCCTCAAAGAAACAGGCTAGGCTCAACATGTAGACAAAATAATACAACAGAAAAAAACTACCCCAATTCTGTCTCTGAAAAAATGTTCTGTTTCATTAATAAGCCATCAAAACTATGTGTTTTGTAACACCCACATTTTCCATCAACAGCTATCCAGCAGAAAGCCACTGTAGAGAGGTTTATGTTTAATGCCACCTTGGAGCTCAAAATTATGAATTTAAAGGGGAAAGATGATGAAGACCAAACAGACCAAAGTTACTCAGCTTAGATACTACCTTCATAACAGCATAAAAGCTGATAGAATTCACAGTAAAGCAACTGGCTCAACATGTAGAATAAATTAATCCAAACAGTAATAAGGAAATACTTGTTACCTAAGATGCTGTGGCAATATTAAACCAGGTACTTAAATCAATTATTTTTTTCAGCACTTAGGAACACACCACTGACCTCAGACTAAGTGAAAGTGCATGATTTGCAATTCTCAAGTAAGACTTTATCTTAAGATAATGTCACAGGAAATTTTGAATCTTCTTCAAGATTTCCCTCCTTCTTTCAAGGAAGGAAACCTGAAACACATAAAAAATGCACTACTACTCTCTTAGGTCCTGCCTATCCTTGGGAGTTCTTCCAGTGTTGTTATTTGACCTTAAAAATGATGTTCCACTCTCTTCTGCTCTAGACATCAGATTATCATCTTTGTCATGTTTCACTGTCATCTTCATTTGCCAAAAAGTCAATGTACTCTATAATCTCCCCAGACAACTGCTCCAGACACAAGCATGCAGAGATAAGCCTCTTGCTGCCACTCACAGTCACTGGAGGCAAGAGCCAGCACCACTCAATAACCAGCTCTTTCCAGTCATCTTCCTGAAGGTATCTCTCAACTTCCATCCAGTAAGCTTAACTTATAACCAACCTGTAAATATGACCACACTCCTTTGGTGCCTTGTACGGGGTCAGCTGTAGCCCAGCAACTGTAGAAATAACACAACAACACAATTGTACCCACAAGTCTCTTCTTCACAGGTCCTCTCTCAGGACCTAATTGTATAGCCACTTCAGTTTAAAATTAGTTCAAGGTATATACGACAAACCTTCACTTTCCACAACAAAGAACTCTGATCCTTCAGGAGATCTCCACCCTAGCCAAATGGAGCATTTTCTTCAAGTATAAAAGCAACCAGCCATCCAACCTGCAGTAGTTCACCACTTCTGCAAGGTGGGCAGTGTAAACACATAACTAACTTGCTTTGCCAGCCAAGCCCCTTGGGCAAGAAGTTCATTAGAACAGCACCTGGAACCCATGTGCTGCAAAGACTAAGTGGAGATCTTACCAGCAAGGCAGTATCAAACTGCAGCTCTGCAGGAAGGGTGGGTAGAAGCTCTCAGCCCTCTGTCCTCTTCTCTATTTTTGTTTCTACCAGAACAGCTATACCCTCCCCAGAGGGGATAGGTGTCAGGCCCCTACAAAGTATTACAATCACCAAGCACTCAATCAAACCTCCTCTTCCCTCGGGTGTGCAAGTAGCCATGGACAAAGCAGCTCAAAGCATTTGCACTCTTCAAACTGAGAGAAGAAGGTGGCAAGTGTAACATCAAGTGTCCTATTGAAGAAGAAAGAAACATTTTTCTGGAGCCAAAGGGAGTTTGTAGGAAACACCCACCAACTGACAGGTGGGCTCTCCCTCCCCATTGTTTGCCAGTATCCATAACCAGGTGATAATATTTCTTTAGTGACAGGGAATATTACACAATCACTGTGATTGTTTTAAATCAGTAATTAGTGCTGCCCTGTACTTGAGCCTCCTCCTAATCCAAAGATGGTATCTTAGATTTCCAGACTGACAACTCATGCCTGTCTAATCAGCTGGCGGGACAGCCAGGTGCTTATCTCCCTGTACCAAGTGTCTCTGGCAGCACTTGATGCATTTCTTCCACGCCCCATCCAGTAACTTTAACTGTCCTCAGACAGTGCCAGTGCCACCACTTCTCAGTCCAATCTTGATGATAAGCAAAGCACTGCCTAGGTGGATGCAGTTTCTTTTCAGGAAGGTCTTCAAAGGAGGGTTTCTTTCGCCTCCCACAGCACTGGCAACACTAAAGAAGTGTTTGTAAAACTCTATTGCTGCAAGCAGTTCATCCTCAGAAGAGCCAGGTCTGAAGGCTTGCTAGGACTTTGTTAAATACTGGATGGTCTTCAGACTTGCCTAGAGCCTCCTAAGGGGTTCATATTCACAAGCACAGACAGTAACCAATCTCCAGCAGGGCACAACTCCACTGCCATCACATTCTGCCAGGCAGATTTCTAGAATGAAGACAGATGAAAGATTTCCAGGGCTTAAGCTAACTGTGGCCTTCTCCCCCATACACAATCCTGCTAGGCCAGATGCTGGCTGTGAAAGTTGCATTACCCTGGGTAAAATGAGAGATAAGCTTAAGATAACAGAAATTCTTATGCCTCTATGAAAGGTTTACACTGCTGCCTGGGTAACTGAACACCTAACACAGAGCTACCAATTTCAGCAATGCAACAGTCTTCAAAAAAATCTCCTCATTAATGAAGCTGCAGCAAATCAAGACAACTTGCAGATCAATGTGACTCCAATACCCTACACTAATGAAACCACTTTGCAGAGGGGGAAGTAACCCTTCCAGAGTACAGTAGAAAATGAGATGAGCTTGAACAGCTTTTGTTTTCCTAATACAACCCCTCCCTGAAATCAGTTTGGTTTTAACTTTATCTGAGACCAAGGACAAGTCTAGAATGAGCTTTCAAGGTCTCCTTCCTTTTTAACAGTTCAAGTACCAAGATGCAGCTCAAAATCCTACAATATCAGGAGCTGCTGTGTGTGGACTCTCCCTTGTAGACATCTCAGTTCATGGTTCCCAGGTAAAGTACTGCAAGCAACCTATTAGGAGCCTATGGAACCAATGGCAGGGAAGACATATGATTATCTTCACAACAATTGTGTAAACAGTACCCAGGTTTTAGGTTATGTGTATGAAAATATCCTCCCCATCCCTCATTCTAGAGATCTAACCTTATCTCAGAGCCTGCAGACTGCAGCTCTGACACTGTGGGACCCTGGCACACAAACCATACAGCACTGGCTCTACACCTTCCATCTTGGTGAGCAAGGTTCCCCCCAGGGGACTGTGGCAGGATCCCACAAGAATGGAAGTGGCATCAGCCCCCTTTTTTCCTACAGCAGCTAGGAGTGCCGGCCAAAATTTTCCAGTCACATCCTAACCCTTACCTCCACAATCCAGCAGCAATATTGGATCATCTGGAAAAAAACCAAGGAAAGAAAAGGAAAATAATAGACTTTCACCTGTGATCTTGTGGGTAAAATGCTTAGCAAGGTTTGGAAGTAGAACACTACTGAGAATTAGAGCTGTGACCCATCATCACTTGCAGTTTGCTGGCAGGACAAGTGGCTTCACAGAACATCTGAATTGTGTAATCTCTCTTTGCATTGTGGCTGACTAAGTCCCTTGGGCTAAGATCACTAATTTAGGCAGTCCTGAAGATGGAAAGCATCTCCTTTGTGTACATCACTTGAAGAAAAAAGTAGTATGATACCACCTTCCTATTTTACAGGCAGGTACAGGGTAGGAATTCAGTGCCTTCCCCAGAGTCACTGCAAAACAAGTCTCCAGTGGCAGTGGTAACTAAGGGCAAGAGAACACTTAGGGAAAAGACAAAACTGACACCATCACATGCTGGTATGAGATCTGAATAACTGAATTTTAAAGAGAGCAGTGTGTTTGACATAAATTTCTTACTCCAGTCCTCCAGGACCTTGCTATTCTTACTGATAATTAACTGGCTAGTGACACAGTAATAAGTTTTTGTGTAAAAGTCCAAGCCAGAACTACCCCGGAAGGAAGTACTTGAGAGACAAGTGCTAACAGTAAAATGACAGGTTGGAACAGAAAAATAATGCACAAGATCAAACCTTGGGTGCAAGCCCTCCAGGGACACTGGCTGTGGGATGCAACAGCAGCAGTTTGCAAGTCAACAGTTTTAGAAAAAGGTTATTTTCTTGGTCCCTCTTCAGGCTTCCCAGCTAACACCCATCTCTCTTCCATGACTCTTAGCACAAGTTTTCTGCATGGCAAAACAGGAGTCTTTACCTACCCCTGCTCTCCAGGGCTCCCATGGAAACTCTTGGCCAGGAGAGAATTCGGCAGCAGTTGGATTTCAGCTGCTGACAGGGGAGTAGAAGCCAGCATCTACAATCAGTTCAGCTCCAGGGAGGGGAAGGAGGACTACCCTCTACATTAAGGCTTAAGCAGATTCTACTCAGCCTGGCACTTGCAACTGCACAAAAGTGGATAGCCAAAGAAATCCCACAACACAGGCTGCAGGGGAGTGCAGAAAGCCACCATGACATTTCAAGGTACATAAAACAGTGGGTGGGAGAAGCACAGGACAGGGAGGAGCAGAAAGAGGTTTTATTTGACACTGCCATGAATTGGCCTGAACCCTAGTAGGTGCTAAGAGAACTTCTGCCCTATGAAACCACCTGCATGTAATAGGCAGAGACACACCTGCAATTCCTCCCTTCTGCTCATCAGCACTTTCAAACACCTGTCAAAATTTGACTTTATTTTGATCAGATCTCTGCCTCAGCAAATTACTGTTGGTTCAATTTGGCTTTCTGAAATATCCTGGAATCTAAAGCATCTACAAGCAAAATGTAAAGAAAGGGTCACAGATTAAGCCTGAAATACTGAAACACTGCATCAGGGGCTGGCCTGGTCAGGCTGTTTAGTCTGTTATCTTGCTGGCAGTGGAAACCAGTTAGAGATTTTTAAATCTTCCCACTCACAATAAACTAATGATGATGACGCTTGTCTAATAATTACTTTTGTGGTTCCTACTTGGCATACTTGTTTCTGGATGCAGAATGGACATCTCCCTCCTTGCAGAGCCAAACATGCAGAGATTTGATTAAAGGGCAGAACAGGAAGCCAGATGAACTCAAACACTAACCATGAATTGAGATCAAATCTCTTGGGGAGCACCTGCAGCCTCTTGGACAAAACCCATTTGTTGTCCTTCTATAACTTGAGCAGTTACAATTCCACCCAGTTCGTTTGGGTTTTGTGCTGTGGTTTTTTTGAGGTGTTAGAGTGCTAACGCTGGCAAAGAGAGGAGAAAGTGAATTCTCCCTGTATGACAGAGCCAGACACCAGAGCAGTTCAGAATGCCAAGGAACATGCATGTGCTCAGCTCCTCAGTATCCCACTGGGCAAGGCTCACAACCAGCTCATGTCAGGCTTTAATACACCTTTGAGAACTGGTAACAGGATGATCCAATGGACAAGATCTAAAACACTGAAAGAGCTCTAAAGAAACACATAATGCAAACTTGAACACTGTACAGAGGGACAGAAATGGAGCAACTGAGCAAAGTGCAACATGAAGTGGACACCATCAGGCAGTGAGGTAATGAGCTGATGTTGCACATCACTGTCACATCAACCTCCATCAAGGAAAGAAGCAAACCCCTTCCCTCACAGTCATACTGCTTAGAATTTACTCAAGTCACAGTCTGAAGAAATTAATAGACAAGGACAGTCTATTTTATTCACTCAAGTGACAGACCTTTCCATACTTGCCAGCATTTTCTCCCCTGCACTGGCAATCACTGCTCCAAGGTGTGCTGGCACTGTCAGAATCCAGGAGAAGCTTCAATTACAGCTGCCAGCCAAGGAGGCGTGAACAGCAGCAAGCCTCATCCAGGCACGCCAACAAGATTTCCAGCCCTAGTGTAGGCAAGGCCCGAGATAATGAGATGCTCAGGGTGACACATGAGCCTGATCCAAAGTCATCTGAGGCCAGAAGGGACCTGTAATGGCAGTCCACAAGCTTCAAAGCCACACTACTCTCACAAAAACGCACACGATGGGATGTAGAAATGGTGAGGTACATGCAGGGACGGTCACTACTTTATCCATCTGAACATTTCTTGTCTAGCCTCTTGAAACTTCTTCTGACCTGCCCCTGACACAAAGGTTGTTGAGGGCCCCTCTGTAGAGGACATCTCGCCCTCATCCTCTTCTCTT
Organism: Rhipidura dahli; assembly: GCA_013399225.1. Lineage (NCBI taxonomy): Eukaryota > Metazoa > Chordata > Aves > Passeriformes > Rhipiduridae > Rhipidura > Rhipidura dahli. The sequence continues at coordinate 1,785,107 of VXAC01000790.1, read as the reverse complement.
GATGATGGAAATCACTACAGAAGCGGCCAGACTTGCTGTCAACTCTCATCCTCTAACATCCAACAGCCCTGACCAAATTGCCTGATGGATAGAGGATTGATTAACATGGGAGAAATAGATAAATCATTTCAGTTTGATTTTGCTGTTTAAATATATGGTTTTCTTAATACCTAAATTGCGGCATAGATGTAAGATTCCTATACAACTTCAAAGATGCGTGGAGGACCAATTCATTCAATCACAGGCAGCCTCTCCAGCTGTACTTCTGGGGAACATCATGTGAACCAGAGAAACATTTCCACCTCCAAAACTTGCTGCTCTATCACTTTTAACACCGTTAGTTATCAACTAAGTGAAGCAAGGCTGAAGTGTATTACTCCATGGCATTTTTCTTCATGAAACAGAAACTTGTGAAGCTGCTTGACAAATTCAAAGGACTTCATAGGAATGTTGCAGGTATCAGTATGAAAAAAATCTATATATGATGGGAAAAATTTAAAAACAAATTTCAGCAAGTGAGACTATGAAGTACACAGAGAATTGCCCACAGTGACATGTCATTCCTCTGTCCCTCTTGTAACTTCCAGGCTTCAGTCCCACTGACAGAGTTCAACAGAGAAAATAAGCAAAAGGCTCGACTTTGCCAAGCCCAGAACTGCAGCACAAAGGCTTATTCCACACAGTGAGCTGTGTTGCCTCAACAAGGAAGACCCTGAATATGACAGTACTGCAGTTCCATCCTGCACTTGAGTGTAGTCCTTGAGAGAAAGCTTACTCCTATTGCAAGTTCTCAAATGTATCCCTTCTCCAGCTGCAAACCTCTTAAAACCAATTCACAATGCCACGCGGAAGCAAATACTTGCACTTCCAAAACCTTTCCGAGAACTAACCTAAGCTCTAAATGGTGGATCTTTGTCTCCAGGTATCAAGGGACAATACTTTGATTTGTCTTCAACAGTGTCCAGGTAGCATCAAGAGTATAGAACAGAGATGCAACTGCTCAAAAGATGCAGAGAAATGGGCTGCACTGCCCAGCAGCAGACTGGACTAAGACTTATTTGTCTCTGATGCTGGCACAAGTGCTGGGCTGGAGACCACATCGCTGCTCTATTAACACTGGCTTGGCACATGCTACTTTACTTAACCCTAGTCTCCTTTGCTAAACACTGAATTATGAAATAAATCCACATGGGACACGGAGATCTATTGGTCAGAACAACCCACACACCTGGGGAGCCTCTGTGCTACTCCACCACAGGCTTCCCAAACAACCCTGAGCCTGTTATCCTACCTCAGTTTCCCACAACCTCGTCAAGCGGCTGTGCAGGGTGTTGGGGAAGGAGGCAGCCTTTCCCTTCCTCACCAGTATCTTTAGACATAAAACATTAAAAATATCTAAAGCAGAGCCCACACAGGCCTGCAACACGCACAACAACATTTTATGTACTCAGATCCAGTACCTCTGAAGCATTTCTGCACGATGTGTCTAATGACCAAACCACCTCCGGACAAACTCACAGTTCCGACCCAACTGCCATTAAAAATGCAGCCAGAAATAAACGAAGAAGGGCACGGCACGTGCACAAAGGGGCCAAGCGCAAGGGCTGAACCCACCCAAACCACACGATGCTTGCAGGAGCACAGCAGCCTCAAGCGTTAGCAAAGCCCCGCGCTGCTCGCTGAGCGCAGCACGGCCGCACCTCCCTCCCTTCACGGAGCTGTTTGTTCCGGCGGGGACGCTCACCGGGACCCCCTGCTCCGACACAGCCCCGGCACCGCCGCTCCTGCACGGCCGATGCTCGGCGGCCCCGGGGCGGGGGGCCGAGGGGCGGCCCCGCGGCAGAGGCCCCGGCAGCATCCCCGGTCCCGCCGGACCGCCCTCCCCTGCCCTTCCCGAACCGCGCCGCTGGAAGAGCCGGCACTGCGCTCCTCCAGGCCGGTGGCGCGGGCGGGTCGGCCCCGCCCCGAACCGCGCTCCCCGCGGTCACCCGGCGGCGGCACCGCACACAAAGCCCCCCACGGNCGCCCTGCGGCCGCTGGTACCGCGGTGAGGTCAGCGCGCGCCGTGCGCATGCGCGGGGGCCGTTACCGCGCGCCCGGTCGCCATGGCGACCTCGCCCGCCGGGAGCCGGGCCGGGCAGCGCGGACACGCGCGTTCCTGGGAATGCCTCCCGTGTTCCGGGAATGGCTCCCGTGTTCCGGGAATGCCACGGCCCCGGCACCGCTGACCGGCCTCCAGGCACTGCCGCGCCCCCGGCTGCCGCTCCGACCGGGGCCAGGCCCAAACGCTTTGGGAGGGATTCCCCACAGTGCGCGCGGAGAGCGTGAGGGCTCGGTGCTGCCGTGCGGCCGGGCCCGCGCACTGCCCTCCTTTAGCGAGTCCCCAGGGAGGGAAACTATTCCACAGAATATGAGAGTGCGTCAGGCGGGTCACCTGGTGCAACCTCCCTGCTCCAGCAGGGCCATCCCAGAGCACATGGCACAGCATTGTGCCCGTACAGCTCTGGAGTGGGGGAAACTCCGCGCTGTCTCTGGACAAGCTGCTCCGGTGCAGTGTCACTGCACAGTAAAGAATTCTTCCTCCTGTTGAGGTGGAAATTCCCGTGCATCATTTTCTGCCCGTTGCCTCTTCTGTTGCTGGGCACTACTGAGCACAGCCTGGCTCCATCCTCTTGACATCACCCTTTAGATATTTATACACATGGATGAGGTCCCCTCTGTCATCTCTTCTCAAGGCTGAACAGCCCCAATTCTCTCAGACTTTTTTCATATCAGAAATGCTCTAATCTCTTAATCATCTTTGTTGCCCTCCATGGACCCACTCCATGTCTCTCTTTTTTGTACAGCCTTAGTTAAAAAGCTGCATTTAAAAGTACCTAATTATTTCTCCTTCACGGAACAATTTGCAGTGCTTCCACTATAAAACCGAGGTGAGATTGGGAAACAAATGCCCTGTGCAGAAACTCTTTACCAGGATGTATTTGACCATCTTGTTCCCTGGGCTCATAACTTCTTTTCTCCTGTTAGTTGTGAGGGATGAACCTCCACGTCCCCTCAAACCATCATTGTCCTCATCCTGTGCGCTGCAGAAGGCAGCTGCTCTCCGAAACATTGCAGCTCCCAACGAGCACAGAGTCTGAGCCATCAAAACATGGCAGAGCTGTAAGTGGAACAAATGATTGATTTTCATTCATAACTTTGTAAAATAATTATGCCCTTCTCCTTGGCTCACGGCTCTGGCACAGCAATGGCTTTTGGCAAGCTCCCTCCAAATAATCCTAGATTTGCCAGTTTGTTCCTTTTTGCCATCAGGTTCCAGAGCAATACCTAACTGCTGCTTTGGGTGAAGCCATCGGCACAGGCTGAGTGTAAAGCCTGGAACAGGCTGCACAGATGTCAAGAGAAAGCTGGGGATATTAGTGCTTAAAAGGATGCCAGCTCTCAGTAAACTGAAAGCAGGTGATTACAAACCAGCTTTAGAAATTACCGTGGTTCTTACCCCCAGGCAGTAGCTAATCTCCTGAGAGCCCTAACTGGCTAAGCACTACCCACAGCAGAGACACAACAGCTTTGCTTCAACTGTTGTGGCTACCCAGTCCCCATTTCCCTCTCTATCTGCTCCCAGAGGAAGCACAAACCATGAGCTGAGTGTTTCCCCTCCCTGGTTGGGCAGTTCAGCAAACAGGACTCCTGCAGTGGCTTGCCCTTCTCCTGTTTTGCACTCTCCCAACAGGAGCTGAGGACAGAGATCATGGGTACATTAATAAAGGACCAATCATCCCACTTCATCTGGATCTGCTAGAACTACAGGCAAACTTCTCTCAGAGAGCCTAGACAGTTCCCTCTCTTTCCAAATACCTTCACATTTCATTTTGAACAAGAAAATGAGATAAAACCCGAATAGTTCTAAGTGAGGTGAATTATGATAAGCAATATTTAGTTTAGTTTCAGTAAGAAATCAATAACTTTGCATCACACATTTATTATTTATTGTGTATCACACTTTTGCTGTGAGTTTATTCTCTTCAGTATTACAATAAAGAGGCATTTGCTTTGGAAATCTCCCAAAATTGCCTTCTGATATAATTGTATGTTTGCTCTTTTTTCACAGATTCTTACTTCTGGTGATTCTACAGTCACTGGTAGCCTTTGTAAAGAAATGCTGAGAAATGCAGCTGGCACAGGTTAAAGTATTTATTCTCCCCTCCTAGATAAAACTTGCACAGAAAATGTGGCTTTTGTCCTCTCTTTGGTTGCAAGACTTTGGGAGACAACAACTGCACGAAACTTAGAAGCTTCTTCATTGTGCAACTGACAAATTGTGGACATGGTCTTTATGTGTTTTCTTCACAATTTTATTTTAAAGCAGGTAAAGCCTCTGCACAAAAATAAATTTGTCACCTAATCAGCTCTAATGTTTGGATTTTTATCCCTGTTATTACATGAATGTTTCCTTGCTCCCTGCAGAGACTTTTAGAACAGTTTATGCCTATATTTAAGACAACCAAATTGTTCCATGAGCAGCAGCACTAATGATGCCTAGTTTCTCACAGGTCTGTGTTCTTTGTCCCTCTAATCCACCCTGCTCTCTCAGCAGCCCTACCTTCCTTTGTGTGCCCTGTGCCACTCCCCTCCAAGGGGACACAGGCGGCGGTGGGGTTAGTCCAGGGCTGTATCCAAGTGCAGATGGAAGGGCAGCCTTCCATCACAAGGCATCACACCACGCCTGAGCTCCCTCCTGCCTTCCCCTGAGGCTGGCAATGATTATTTCTCTTCCATTGCTCATGAAACTTGAGATTGTTTCCTCCCCCCTAAATGCTGAGAATGAAAAAGGAGGGGGTTAGCCAGGCAGTTGAACAGAAGCAGACTGACAGACTGGTCACGTAAGCCTCATTTTCATTAGGAAAAGAAGTACAAAATACATTGTAACCTGCAGGTTTTCTTCCAACCTTTTAAAAGTAGGAGGTGAAAGCATTGTTCTGATTCTTGCTCTTTAGGTTTCTTAACATTATTCTCTCAGCATTCTTTAATCCTGCTCTCAATTCCTCAGCACAGCCCCTCAGCTTTCCCAGGGCCATCACTCTGCATTAGCTCTGGCACACCTGTGACAGACCTGCACATCCATCGCCTGCGACAGTTCCCGGTGGAAACCCACCGTGAAGGCACAGCAGGATACCCCAAGGGCAACCAGATCTGCGCTTCTGGATGGAATCCAGTCTGCAGGGATAGCTCAGCTTCTCCAAAGTTATTGTTAGGTAACAACTGAGCTATTGCTAAGCACTGCTCGGGGATCCATCCTGGAGCACAGGAAGGACTCTCTAAATGAAGGAAATTGAAGGAGGACGAGGAGGAGCTGCTGCCATCGGAGGAGACTGCTTGACCAGGCCTTCACTACCAGTGGCTCAACAGCAGGCATTTGGCAGTACCCTTATCCATAACATACCTTAAAGAAGGTACTTTTTACTATGCTCTTATTTCTGAAAGATCTCCATTTACTTACCTACCTCCAGAACAAAGAGACCAGTGCAGCGGAAAAGCCTCCTGAGAGGATACTGTTCCCAGTGAAGCTGCACGTATCTCTCTAATCAGTCCACCAGCAAAGTTCACTGTTCCCTGCTTGTTGAGAAAGGTCTGCTTGGACACAAGGAGCCGTGTGCTAACACACGTGCAAAACAATGCACAGCCTATCTGCAAGGTGAAAAAAGAAATGGACTTTAACTGCGGACATTTGCAGCAAGGGCACAGAAAGCTCTAAGTAAGGGCAAAGCAAAGCCAGAAAGCTTTTTAAAATAAAGAAATGTAGGGATAGTCTAGCTTCCAATTACCAACACTGCTCTTTCAAATAAAAACACATCAGTAATACTAGTGGGAAGCAGATGGAGGGACTGGCTCTATTTCTGCAGAAACACTGACTATACCTGAATGACCTGCTCTTCCCCTTTCCTTCAGAGCCCTTTTGCACAACATCTGCTCAGGAAACAGAGAGCCTGGTGCTTCAAGGAGAAACGTTTTTATTTATGAATGACAGTATGATGATGTAGCTGCCCATAACAAGAGAGGACAGCAGTGTCAAAGCTTGTCTGTCCCTGGGTTGCTCCCCTAGAGTTGAATACTCTGCTGTGCAGACTTAGAAAGCCAAAGTTCCTTTATGTGCTGTCCCAACTTGAATACTTCCATGGCTAAGGGGGAGAACAGCTTCCCTTGACTCAATGTAGCAACGCATCTCTCCCTTTGCCATCTCCTGGCACTTAAATCTCCTGCACACATCACCTGCACAGCCTTGTACCGTGCTGAGGAGAAGGCTGGACTGCTGCTGGCACAAATACCATGGGCCAACATGAGGTGAAGTCCAAGCACCCAACTTCTGAGTGCTGCTGATCCCACTCTGGCACAGGCCCCCTATGTGACTCACCTCTTCGACCCCTCACTTACCTGGGAAACAGGGAATAAACTCCTTGTCCGTACTGTGTGAGAACAAACAGTTGAAACAGGGAAAGCACAAGTACTTCAGATCAACGTGTAATTTAATAAGTCCTCATTCTTTCCTTTGCACATGACAGTTGTCACAGCCCCAGATTTGAGCACTTTCAGCTCACACAATGTGCTCCTGCACCGCTATCTTTAATTGGCACTTTCCTGCCAAGCCTCAGCATTTTGCATCGGACTTTTTCCACGTGAGAGCTGCCACGAACAAAGCATCCCACTGACCCACTTAACTCCCACGTGAAGGCACATGAAGCTTCGCTTCAGTCACCAAACAGAAAAGAAAACACAAGAGCAGAAGGTTTTGATTAAAGGGAAATGAGCAAATGGCTTCAAGGCTCATCACGTGCACATGGGCACGTCTCGTGTGTTCACTCCTTGCAGACATTCGGCCACCCAAGGAGAGACATCCTGTACAAAGCAGGTGGTCCTCAGGCAGTGTGAACTGGGTTGGATTCGAGATTTCCCGTTGGCAGGAAGGTCCTGTGAGCCATGAGACATCCTCACAGGCTTCTTCCCCTGACATGGAGTGACTGCCTCCAGGGAGGCAGGCAATGGTTCATTCTCCCTGACCAAACATCAGGGAAGGTACCAATTAGTGTTAATTTTGGCATTCTTTGTTTTGTGACCAGAGCCTGAGCTGAAACCCCCCAAAACTGAATACAGGCTACTGACAACAGTTTTCCATGCTTTCTGAGCTGTGCTAGATTTAATGCTGTAGTCTGGAAGATCCCCTCTGGTCTTACCAAGGCATGAGTACCAGGTCTTATATTTGCATCAGAGACTGTATTTTTCCTGGCTGCCATCAGGCCTCTGGGAAGAGGCATTTACAGGTCAAACTTACAAGAGTCCTATTTTTGTCTTGCACTTAAATTTACATTAAGCAACATTTCATCCCTATTTCCGCTTCCCTCCTAGTTTCCCATTTACACTGTTTCAAATGTATTTTCCTCTTCCTGTGTTTGTTCTCCATAGTCATCCCTGGTATTATCTTTTTTCCACCATCCAAACACAACCATTATGCTCATATCTCCTTTTTTTTTTTATACTTTCACACCACATGTGCACATACCTTACCAGTACCGGTTCTTTCAATCTTTGAAAAACATTTCCTTTTTATCCTCACCCAAATATTAAGCCAACTGGAAAGTGACACATCAAGGTTAGGAATGCAGTCTGCTCCTGACAAGGAAAAAATGCTGAGCTTTGCAAGAGAGGCTAAGTGGATTAAGATCCTTTTAAAGATTAGGTCACCCTTCACCCCAAATGCAGATTTCCACTGAAATTAATGGAAGCTCTTGCAGAATGCAATGAGAGGGCTGACATTTAATGGCAACACAGCAAAAAGCCCAGCCAAACCCAACTGGCCAAATCACCAACTCCAAACAAGTCTTAACAACCAACTGGTTGATTCTGTACTAAATATTAACATGGCAGGATTTCACCTTGTAAAACTATGAGCTGATGGGGGAGAAAAGCTGAGGTAGGAGTTCTCAGGATAAAAAATTAGGCTGTGATTCATCTGATGTGGCTGCACGGACATTACACCAACAGACAGGTTTGCCTTAGAGGAATCCATACTGCCTCTGGAACTAGTCCCCTGCATACTGCCTGCCAGACCAGTCACAAAGCTCCAGCAGCTCCAAACCTGGAATTTGTTTTTAAGGATACAGTTCAACAGAACACACTTTAAGCACTGTCCTGTAAATAAACTACAAACATCATGTCTTTGCGTGGGATAGCTGAAGGAAAACTTTATAGATCTGTCTTACATTTCCTCTGCCATCACTTCTGGGCAGATGAACCCAGGCTCTTTTCTAACAGGCAGATCTGCAAATGCAGCCCAGCACCTGAAAACCACACCAGAGCCCTTCCAGCTCTCACATCAACAGAAATAAAAATACTGCAGGTGACAAAGCAGCTTTGCTGCTGCTGCTGCACAGCTGGCACAGACCCTGCTCATTCCCCAGTGCACGGCTACCTTGTGTGAGAAACAGTAACTGAGCAAGCACAGCAGAGAGGCAAGTCCTGCCTTCACCCTCAAAAAGCTGCAATGCTCTCAGCCTTGTGAAGCCACTCTGACAGAAGTAACTCTACTTCCCTGATTGTTTTAAAAAAACCAATACACAAGCAAACTGGGAGTTGGTGCAGGCCCTTGTGGGAAACTGGCAGCAATGCCTCACTGCAGAGCAAGCAGCCCAATTTCCAGGTCTGCACCTGCTCACCAAGGCTCCTCTCAGTCAGCACTGGAAAAACACACAGAAAAGAACAGGGTTTTCCAAAGTCACTATCATAAAAACGGGATTTATTCGTTTACTTCCTTCCTATTCTTTAAAACAACAGGTTTCAAATCCAGGCCAAGCCCCAGACTCCATGTGATGGAACAAATGGGCAGACAGGGAAAGGAAGCGACCCCACTGCCTGTGGCTCACTGCAGACACCTACCTCACTGTGTCAAAGTCCTCACAGCACTCCCTCTGTTCAACAACACGTGTGAAGACAATTATAAACCAGCATTTTCTTCCCTGATCAGAGCCAAGACTTGTGTAGGAGCTTCTCTGTAGCTTTTCCTTTCCCAGCACAGGAGAGCCACATGGTTACTGGCCACAGATAGGCAGGTGTGTAACTACTCCAGGCCTCCCAGGACAGCCAAGAGCTCTGTTCCTGCCATATGCTTAATTAATGCTGGGTGGCAGAAATGATGAGAGGCCTTGCTGCACCCTGCATGGAAGAAAGTGTTTCACTTTAGGAATTCTCACTCACACAGTTAACCATTTCCTCAGCTTGCTCTGACAGCTGCTGCCCTTGGGCAGGAAGGGATGTGCCTGCATTAGCAGTGCCAGCAGCAGCCTGACACACAGGATGGCCTCCCCACCGTTCCAGCAGCACCCTGGGGTGCTCCCCAGCACAGCTTCTCTGGCTAAGAAGTCCACATTACTGGTGCCTAGAGTTAGTTAGTTTCAAGGATTTGGAGTTTAGATTGCAAACTCAGGAAAAGAGGATGTGTTTGAACAACATTTTGGGCAATGCAGGAGTCTGGTCCAAGAGAATTTGTGGATATTCCTGGAAAACACATAATGGAGATCACATTCACTGTACTGCTGTTACCTGCTTGCCCAGCTTTCACCTGCAGCACCCTGCCCAGGGCAGGGATGTGCTCAGCACCTCACACAGCACAGCCCACCCCAGCCAGCTGCATCGCACAGCAGAGTGACAGCCAAACACAGCAGCACTCTGAAGGGAAAGCTGGGAGAGGGGGAATTTGCTGGAGTTCCCCTCTGCCTCACTGGTGCATTATGTGGAGAGGAAAGCATGTCACCCCCCAGAGCCATGCCCAATCCTCCCTTGCACCATGAGCCATTTGCAGACAGGTTTTAGCCTTGACCCCTGGGGCTGCAGCCATTTCCAAAGCCAGGTATGCAAGCAAACAGGCTTGGTACTGGCAAGAGCAAGTGTCACTTGCCCAGCCTGCTCTCCTCCTTTACTTGGCTCATGAGCAAGCACCAGCACTTGGACTGTGATGGCAGCACACTCCTCCTGCTCTGTGAAGCCTGGGCATCCCACAGCATATCTTACAGGCAAAACAAGTAGGAAAATATAGGACTGCATCTTTAATTTTGAGCAGTCTAACCCTGCCACATTCATCAGTATATTTTTCTTGAGAGGTGAGCATTGGTTTCATCATTCCTTTATCCCCTCTATCTTGCAGCCAATTCTGTTTTCTCCCCCACACTCCCTGCCCCCCATTCTTCTTTTACTTCCAGTACTTCATGTGCCAGGAAATGGTGAACACTCTTAAACCCCGCTCCCTCCTGCAAAACAGAGAAATTGTAATAAATGAGTGTAAATTAGCAGGCTTGGCTAGCACCTCAGTTTGAAAGCTTGAAAGTTTGAAAGCAGTAGTACATACGTGAGCGTTCAACAAAACAGCTCCACAAAGTCATTCATAACTGAAAGGCAGAGCACTTGCAAGTCATGCCTTGAAACAACAGCTCAAACACTCCTAGCATCCCAGTAAAAACAACTTGGAGCCTGCCCTAAAATCAGTGGCCAGGAGGTTCGTGTTTGTCCAAGACGAACAAATGACTGGAGAGATGAGAAATAAAAATCAGTGCAGGGACTGGGGCATAACTCATGACACAGCACATCTGTCCACTTGCTATGGAAACTATGTTTGGCAAGTATCAGGTGTCTGAATTTCTGCTTACGTACATCTCCCTGGACAGCAGTATATTAATAACACGGGCAGCCTAAAAACAGAAACTATCACCAAGAAAAGCTGCCCTTCTGCCTAGAGTTACTTGCTGTAGCCTGGGTATTGCTGTGCTTTCCTCAAACAACACAGACTTTTGCTTCCTTGCTTTTCAGAACTACCATCTAAGCTGATCTCAATTGAAGGAAGATGAACAAACAAAGGGAAGGGAAAGGAAAATTACAGCAGGAAGCAACCCTTATTGTAAACACAGTTTTCTTGAATGTCTTCCCATCAAGGCTCGCACTGCTGTGTGACTCTGGAGAGCCAGCAGCAGCCAGGGTTTTAGCTTAAAGGCACAAACCTTTCCAAGAGACCTGCAGAAGCCAAAGTCCCTCATGTAGGACATGCAGGAGCTCACGCAGCCAGACAGGATGGCCCTGGCACTGCAAGCAGCATGAGAAGAAGCCACTGAATCACACGTGGAAGAAAGCAGCGAGTGGACACAGGCAGAAACAGAACAATGGGCACAGAGAGGAGCACAGCAACAGAAGCAGAGCGGGAAGAAGGCAACTACAGGTTCAAAATGCAGGCCAAGGCATTGGAATAGGAAGCACAGGAATGGAGATGCTCAGGCTTTGGGGAATTGCACCAGGGAAGTTACTCTATATAAACTAAGTTTCCTTATGAGCAGCTTTGATTAGGCAGCCTAGGAAGGAGCACTTGTGGCAGCACCATAGGAATGGGCATTTTTGTTTAAGATCAGTATCAGGTTTCTCATGTATTCTCAAGCCACGTTAGAGACTCGTGAGTCACACCAGTGCAGCCACTCCACTCTGCCTGGAGAGGACGGGTTCCTCACAAACCAGGAGCTGCAGCTGAGACATGCTGCCCCCGCCCGGCGTCAGGAGATGCAGCTCTCACCAGGAGAAATGCAGCCACATTTCTGGTTCATCCTGACCCAACTGCCATCTTTATGTGCCCAACACCAAGTCAGGAACGTGGACTTCAGAAGAAAACTGTCTATTCTGGGCAGATGCATTTTGCTTCTTTTCTGCTGCTCTCTGCTGAATGACATCAAGGTAGAAGTTATTCCAGTGCTGCACATCAGATACAAACAGATAAGCAATTTCTGCCAACAATTGCGATCATGCCTATCTCAAACCTTGGCTGAGCATGTATTTCCCACGGGTTTGGAGAGCAAGCACTGCCTGCTTCTCATCAAACACTGCACAGGGAGGAAAGCCTGCAATGTACGCAGCAACACTTCCATTAAAAGACAAGGACTGTCCCTGACCACGAGGTTGGTGAAGAGATTCCCTCGACCTGTCCAAGGTGACAAGCATTTGACATAGAAATGCACTCATCCAAGTGGCTTCCTCAACAAAGGAGAATGATCTAATGAGTCACCAAGACAATGTCATTATGACCCCACGATTATTCCAGTGATCAGGCCAGACAGATCAGAATCAGCAAGGACGATGGTTTAGATTAATTTTTCTCTGCCAGGACTCCAAGTTTTAAAATAGCCAAGGAATTAGTGCCAGCCACCTACCTAGCTGGTTATCATCACCTGGGTTTCCTCTGAAATCTTCTGCCAAACCTGATCAGCAGCCAACAGATTAGTGTTTAATCTCAGACAAAAAAAGATGAAGGCTAAATATGTGCACAGAACCCAAACTGGGATTTCTACAGATCTCAGACTTGCATTAAAATCCAAATTCTAACTACACAGTCAAACTGCCTGTCCAAACAGGACTGGATATCTGCCATCTGCAATGACAAGCTAGTTGGAACAAGAATGAATCTTAATGCATCACAAAAACCTATGCTCAGTTCTCTGAACCCATACTACTACTGACAAAAACCTGCCTTTGCACTCCTGATTATTACAATATTTCAATGTGCTTACCACCCCCTGGAGCAAAAGATATCCTTGTTTCATGCAGGCAGTGAAACTAAAATGCAGTGACAAAGGACAACAGAACTGCCAGTAGAAGAACCCACACTGCTCTAATCATTGGTGCATCTTCTCAAGAGCCTCAATTGCTGCCAATATATGAGAACTCACATAAAACACAGACATTCAGTTAAACAGAAGAACCACTACCAAGAGCCAAGAAAGTTGAAAAATGGTAAATTTTTTAATAACCTGTCATCAATTATAAATTTAAGATACAGTTGCTTGCATTAGCAAGCTCTGAATGGACAGCCTCACATTTTCTTTTCAAAAATTGAGCTCTAGACACAAGTTACAAAATTAACTGAAGATTTTGGCACGACTGCAGCTGTGTCACAGCACGGGCACTTGTGAGCACAAAGTCAAAAAAATCTTCACAGGCAGAGAAGACCATAGGTCCCCTGATGGCTAAACCTGAGGCAGAAGATTTGTGAACAGAGTCCTTGCCTAAGAAAAACTGAACCAATCTAGGCAGGATGAACCAAGCCAGGGCAGCAGTAGAAGCTCCACCTTAGTATTTTTTAAGTTGAGAAAAATAGGGCTACAGCCACAAAAATTCTAAGTCTGTTTCTGTTTCTTCAGGCTTGGTCTTTGCCTTAGCTGCTTCTTTGTTCTCTGCACAGCATTCTTAACAGTGGCAGAAGGAAGCCTGAGAGTTACTTCATCGTCCTCTGTGTCATCATCCACCTGAGCAGCTTTCCGGCGCTCGAGCACTGCTGGAGTACAGACTGGAGTAGGATCCTGAAGAGATCAGAAAAACAGGGTTCACTGCAAAGCCATCTGCCAGAGAAAGTTGTCACTGCCCGTGTATTACCACAAGACAGCTCAGCCCAGCTCAGCCCAGCTCTCCTTCAGAAAATTCTTTTAGTTTTATAACTAGCTACTTTTGTAGACTTTATTTCTGTGGACAGAAATGTCACCTTCAAAGTGTATGTGAAAGGCAAATGGAAATTAATTCACATTTTCTAACATGTTGTAATGTACATTTGCTTTCTAAACTTTGTATTTCCTGACTCAAAGCATCAAGAAAGTCAAGTGGAAGAGAATCAGGGCAAGGGGCGGAGAGGGGGAGTATATTTGAGACTAGCATACAGAAATGCCACATTCAAGTTCACAGCAGAGCTGAAACATTCCAGCTACGTTGCCTCAGTAAGTCCTCAGAACTCAGATAACAGACTGTATTAGTTATCCTGTCTTCCTCACAACCAGCCATGCCCAAATTATCACAAGTAAATCCAGTAACAATAAAAATCCCCAAACAAAGACATCCATTCCCCCAAACTCACAACAGTGATGACACAACAGAAATGTTAATGCCTTACAGAGTTTTTAGACCGTCAGTATCCCAAATCTCAGCCCTGATGACCTGAACTTCCCTTTCATCCTACTGCTACTTTTTCCTGGCATTTGTGTTCAAAATACCAAATACCAGGCCTGGAGAGCATGGGGTAGGAGGAACAGTACAGTATGGAAATGGGGACAGACAGCACTAGACTGTAGTAACAATTCAACTTCCTTTTTATCAAAATAGGCTGGCATTGTAATGTGGTCCAACAGAAGGATTCTGTCAAGGATATCATGTCACCTCAGTTCAAAGCACAGGTGCAGGGGTGTACAGGTGCCTGTGCACCCTGCATTCCCCCAGCCTCAAGGGAGTGCCGAACAGCAGAGGCTGACAGCAGACACACTGAGGGACTGGCGCTGCTGGTTACAACATGCTGAGCAGAAGCCTTTGCTGCTGAATGCTCCCAAAGGAGAAAGCAGCGTGAGGTTTCAATCAACTTCCCCCATTCAAAAGTGCTAATACATCTCAAAGGAACTACTTCTGGCACAAACATCTCTCAAGCAAACAATGTCAATGTTTTTTTGTGTTGAAATCAGTATGAAGGTGCCAGCTGAATGCTCTTAAACATCTTCCCCGGTGTGAATGGTGGTACTGGACACCACCAGAACTGGTCCGTCTTACCTGGCTGCTCAAAGAAACGTTCAGTTTTGATTTCCTGGATGTTTTAACTTTTTTTCTCTTTTTGGAAAGTGCCTGTGCAGCCTAGGAAGCAAGACAGATCAGGTGGATCACTATATGCTTGTGTGAAGATGAGAACACATAACAGTTCACAGGTGCCTTTGTTTCACAGCTACAAGGTCTTTGCTACAGCAAATAGGTTTAAAGTAATAAACTGACACAGAGGTGATCTAGCAACACAAGAAAAGGTGCTACTGTGCATTTTAAAAACACTCTACATTAAACAGCATTAACTGCTTACAACTCAAGTACTTGACCCAAGCACTCTGCAGCGGAGGAACATGCAGGGGCTGTGGATAGAAGTTCTGGTCCTGGGACCTGCCTTCAGACCCCCACCCTGCCAAAGCCTCCCACAGGGCTCAGGCAAAGCCCCTCTGCTCTTTGGTGATCTGCACTCCAGTATTAAACCACAGAATATCCAACTGCTTGTACCAACAGGAGAAAAGGAACATCTCCCCCTTGCTGTTACTTATTTACTTCTGTGCAGGTACACAGAGTGCAGCCCAGCAACAGCACCACGCTGAATTCCTGGAGCTTCTCTACAGTTCCTAACACACATGAGCCTCCCTGGGGCTCCAGTGCTTTTGCCAGTTCCACACAAAACACGTGATTTCCATGTATTCAGCACAACCCAAGAAACACACCTCGCTTTAAGACACTCACTGAAACGATGCCACACTTACAAATCCTGGGAAGTCGTACTCGAGGCCCTTTTCAGCCAGCTTCTTCCGTAAAAGCCTCTCCTTCCGCAGCAGGCGCTTCGTCATCCTGGCTTTCTCCACCAGGGAGCGGATCCTGTTGTAGCGCCGGACAGCCGGCTGAGAAGGCTTCCGAAAGATCTTGTCACAGCCTTTGAAGAGGTCTTCATGGACCTTTTCGGGAGGTATGAACTGACCTGTACCAACCACAGGGCATGGGGTTACAGCAGAGCTCCCCTTCCAGCCAAGGGCACTCACACAACACCGTTCATGGCTACAGCACCGTGCTGCTGCAGCCATTTGGGAACACAGAAATGGTCATAGCATCCTCAGCCACTAAGGTGATGGATGGATGGATGGATGGATGGATGGATGGATGGATGGATGGAGCACTTTTAACAGCTTCACCCAGAAAGAATAGAGGAAATCGTTTTACAGCAACACGTAGCTCACAATCCTTTACAAAGCAAGTTTTACTGTAACCATGTCTGAGAAACTCAGTGATTTCATCAATCTTTTAATCAAGAAAGCTCCTTATGTGAAATCCTACAAACAGCTGCAGCAGGTACAAATGCCAAGGAGTTTCCACATGAAAGGAACTCTTTGTTTGTCTCTACACCAAACCAAACCACACCCTGAGATTTCATGCCACACAATCACACTAACAGTAGTATCAGCCCTGAGAAAATAACAGCAGTAGTGACCAAAAGGCTGCTAAGCATGTTCTTTACACATGATGAAAAGCTCAGCCCCACAAAAGATATTTCTGGGACAAAACTTCATTAAAAAACCCTAAGATTTTATCACAGTCGAAAAAGATAACTGAAATAACTACAGGTTTCTTTTGCATGTTTGAGGATTTATAATTCAGCTTATACTCACACTTCAGCAGTCTCTCAGAAAACAGGTAGTTATTCATTGTGTCTGCAACAATCTTGGCCACATCATCAGACTCAAACTCCATAAATGCATAGCCTTTGCTGGCTCCAGTCTGTGAGTGACAGGAGAGAAACCTGAAACAACACTTTGGTACCTGAAGAGCTCTATTAAAATTATTTTATTCTTCTGAAGTCATAGCCCATTCTCAGCTAACCACATGTAATTTCAGAAAGCTCACTGAGATTGCGAAAAGCATCATATTTAGTCCTAAAGTGGTATGAGATTATTTGTAAAATACATATTTGCACACAAAACAAACTGCTCGCCAGTATATGTACTTGTTAAAAAAACAAAGCTGACCTGCTTGGCTGCTATTCTGTTGTTCCATGGCCAAACAGCAAACTTTTAATATGACAGCAAACCCAGAAGCGAGAAGAAATTAGATTTACCGAACACAAAACAAGTAAGTTAAAACAGAATCGCAGCACTCACTTCACGTTGCATCCTGAACTGGTTCACTACGGCACTTCCCACTGCAGCGAATTTACTTAGGGAAGAAAGGCCCACGGGAACCGCGGCCCAGCCGCCCCGCAGGCGGAGACAGCCCCCGGCCCTGCCGGTCCGTCCGGGCACGGCCCCGCCGCGTCCCCCTGGGGCTTTCGAGGACCTCGGGGCGCTGCGGCCTCTGCGCGTTCCGAGGGCCCCAGAGGTCACCGACACTGCCCGGCCCGGCCTGAGGCAGCGGCTGCGAGCGCTCCGCCCCATTCCGGCACTGCACGGGCCGCAGCCGCGGGGCAGCGGCCGCTCCTCACCTTCTTACTCCTGGAGAGCCGCAGCCGCGTCACCGTCCCGAACTGCCCGAAGTACTCGCGGAGTTGCGGCTCGCAGAGACCCCGCGGGAGATGCCCCACGAACACCACGCCCGGCGTCAGCTCCTCCTGAGGGCACAGAGTGACCGCGTCAGCCCGGGCCGGGACTCGCCGCACCGCCGCCGCCCCGCCGGGCCGCCCCGCTCACCTTGGTCGCTCGCTTGGTGCGGGCCCGCTGCACCTTCTGCTGGAACTGGCGCTGCAGCCGCGGCTCCAGCGCCAGGAGCGGCGCCGCCCTCACGGCCGTGGTGGACGCGGGCGCCTCCGCCGCCATGGCCGTCTCTGCCGCCATGCTGCCTCCGCGCGGC